>JARHVA010002723.1:515000-1115000 GCA_037957365.1 Torreya grandis
CCCCAAAGTTAAATTATGTTGGATTTAAAATTAATGAATATGGTATTTTTCATCACATGAGGTGTATTTATGTGAGTGCACTAGATAACTTGTACATTTTAATATTATCAGATCTCATTAATCCCCTTAAAAGGCACAACCTAGAGTGAATAATATGAATGTAAAGTTGAGATAATTATATCATTGGGGTAGTTTATGACATGACATTACAAAATTTGTATCTTGATTCCTTGAGTGTCAAAGGGTCAAGGCTGAACATCAACATCTTACAAGGTTTTAATACCCCTATGAGATTATAGAAAAGAAATGGGACACCTTCTCCATGGAATTCACTATTAAACTACCCACTTCATCCTACCATCATGATGTGATAATGGTGATTGTGAAATTTTTTATAAAGGTATCTCAATTTTATCCAATGAATACCACTAATAATGCCACATTAGTGTCAATAGATTTATTGGAATGTATAGTTTGATTGCATGGCATTCCTAGTAAGAATATATTTGATTGATAAAATGTTTACACATCCAAATTTTGGATCATTCCATAGGAGGCATTGGGAAATCAGCTCAATCTATGTACTTTCTACCATCCTAATATCGATAGACAAATAGAGTGAGTAAAATATATATTTGAGGACATGCTTCACATGTAATTCATGGATCAACAACTCTATTGGGAGGATTAACTATACTAGTGGAGTTTTTATATAAAAAAACTACCACATTTTGATATAATAGAACCATAGAGGTCACTATATGATAGATATTTTAGGATCCATTTGAATTGGGATCACATTAAGGATAGAGTAGTCATTGATCTTGTTATGTTATAAGACATAGAATTATAGGTTGCATGTAATATATTAGGATATGTCTACAACATATCATAATTATAAATATAATCTTAGAGAAGGTAATTAACTAACATATATTGAGATACTTTGTATATCAGGAGCATGACCAAATTGGATCCTCTAAACCTAAAAATGAATATATTTTCACTTAACACTAAAGGAGAGGGTTAAAAAACTTATATTCAAATAACACTATGTAATAACCCTAGATAGGTATTATAATACATAAAATAAAACTAATATAGTGCTCACAAAAATGTGTGTCACAAAGAAGGATGGCTTAACACAAACAAACAATCAATGGATCATGATAGGTAAATGGGGGCCTAGATCACCTCGGGTTTAAGATGGAAAGAAAAAAATACCATATAGTTATACTAAGTTAAAATATAGAGGTAATATAATAAAGGAGTTATACATTCAAAAACTATTACTTTGTGAAATATCTATGTATCAAATGCAATAGAAAAAGTTAGAGATACTTACCTTTGGATGAACCTATGGAGACTCAATCTCTCCCTTAGTCAATGGTGTGTTGTAAGAGGTTGTTGTGTCTCTAAAAGGATCAAACTATTGAAATTGGCTCTATGTTAAAATAATCCCACTTTGCATCCAAGACTTCCCACAATACAATCTATCTTCCCTCCAAGGTAAACCCTAAGCAATTGCTCATTCAAATGTAGATGTAATGGAATTTTGAGATGTGATAATGTTAAAATGAATGTTACTATTTATTGGATAAAAGTGAAGATTGTATTTATATTAATGGATAGGTCTTAACACTTCCATAATTTTAGTCGATAAGGTCGGCTAACATGACCCAATTTTAAGAAAAAGTTACCATTAGGCCTCGAACTAGGTCAACTAGGTTGACTTAGTTCCATAATGTGTTCTTTAACTTTTATACCAAGGCTAACCAGGCTAGTAGGAAAAAAATGTGTTTTCTTAGTTAAGGTCTATTTTAAAGGATAATTTCTTATGGAAATGGATATATAAGGTTTGTTTACTTGGGAAGTTGGATAAGCAAGATTTGTAGTGGGTTTAGGTAATGATATAATTAACCAATAATATTGTGAATCATTAATGGTAAATCCATCCATTTCCTAGTGCACCCTTTAAGGTGTGAACTTAGAGAGATTTCAACTTAATAGGTTTTTGGAAGAGATAAAGTGTCAATAAATGACAAAGTTTAAAAATACTATATGTATACATATTCCCCACTCGAATATCATCACTTGTCATGAAAGTGTAACATGGGATGGTGCTTTAAGAAATAACATATAAATTCACAAAATTGAGATAATAAATTATAGTAGAAAATATAAAATAAATGAAAATAAATATTTTTTAGAAATAAATCAAAGTACCATATACATATATTGACTTACCTTTATCATTGAAAGGTTATTTGTTTCATTTATAGGCTTGATTATGGAGGGTTTAGTAATTACTTTGGACAAACCCTAGGGATATAGGGTTAGAGAGGAAAAACAAGCAATCACATGAAAAATTAAAGTAAATGGAAAAATTTACAAAATAGATTATAAAACTTGGGATATTGGTAAGCTAGGGTGATAAAGGCTAGGTTAGAACCAAAATACCAAGATAAATTAAAAAGAAGGAAAATTGGGTAATTGAAAATTTAAGGCTACTACATGATCAAAAAACCCATAATGTATCCAAAGTGATAAAAATAAAAATATAGATCAAACTAATGATTTATGAAAATGAATAATATATTCAATATTAAATATAAGAGAATTAAGAATCCATACTCAAACAAAGATAGAAAAATCAAAAGCCTAAACAAATCAATGAAGGAAAAGTAACAATCCATACTAAATCAAAGATGGAAAAAAATAAGAAATGTAAACAATATCAATGAAATAAAAGTAACAATCCATACTCAATCAAAGATGGAAAAATGATGGAAAATGTTAGAAATAGGATCAAATGGCTTGAAAAAAGGTGAATTTAAATTTTCAAATCAGAAAACCTGAGTAGGCAAATTCTTAGAAGAATATGGAAATGACCAAGAGATTATCTCACAACAACTAAAAGATGAAAATTATATTATAATAATGGATGAAATAAAATAATCATATTATATATATGTCTAAAAGAGATGAATAATGGAAAATATAGAAGGTTGGAAAATATTGAGAAATAAACTTACCTATCAAGGGATAAATGAAATGGGTGTTCGGGGAATAGAAGGTGGTACCAAGGTGAAAACATAATATTTACTAAAGTTGAGACACTCAAATAAATTTATTAATACTCATAGAATTTGAACACAAATGACACTAGATAAATTGACCCAACAATGTAAGTTTTGGCTAATTAGTGAAGTATAACTATCTTCCCACGAAGGCTAGTATGCATGAAAAGTAAAATGTACCTACCTTCCCACAATGTGTTCCCTATTCCTTAGGAACCCTTACATATTCATCATTATATTGTGAATATTGGGTACTTATGTGAGAAATTTGGCATTAAATATATTTATTTTTGATAATATTATACCTCCACATCCTAATGGACCTCATCTCTATCATGAGGCCAACTATGGAGTTTGAGATTCAACTAGGATAGGAGATTCACCTAATAATAATCACATATTTTGGCATGATTTTGAATTTTGAGTCTAATTTCCTACCACACCCTAATGGACCTCATCTCTATCATGAGGCAGACTATGGAGTTTGAGATTCAACTAGGATAGGAGATGTGACTTTTAATAATCACATCTTTTGGTGTGATTTTGACTTTTGAAGATTTATTTTTAATTTTATTATTTTGATTTTAAATTTTATGGATTTTAATTTTCCTCCTCCATATGGATTTTAAAAACCAAACACAGGTGTTAAAATTGGCTATCACTAGAGAAATTACACTTGGTCACTAGGAAGAATAATCTAGAAACCATAATGTCTAAGACATGTAGACTTGCATGTAAGAAAGAGTATGATATCAAAACTAATCTTGGTGTGCCCAAAATTATGTAAATTAGGGAAAAGATAGAAATAAACATGAAAAAATTGGGTTGCCCCAAATTACAAAAAAATTTATAATGGATATGGTACAATGATAGGTAAACATGAATCATCATCATGAGAAGTGGTTTTTGTGAATGAAGACATGAGCATAAGATGCTTATATTTTATGTAAGAGAATATAATTGATTATAAGTGTAGGAAAATACTAGTTTAAACCCATTATCAACTTGGATTGAACCCTTGAAGAGGCCTATTTCATGGCTTTTTCACCCAATTGACAAAATGGGAACACCCTAAGGTTATGGATCAGCTATAATTGGAGTGAACCTCTGGAGAGGGTTGAATTCCCTTGATGGATCACCTAAGAATACACTAAAATATTTAAATTGAAATAAAATGGAGAATAAAGATATAAAATGAACCCAAATCTTAAGAAGGTGATACACCAAAAATGTTTTGCTTCCTAAACCAATTTTTTAATATCACTAAATGACTCAATATTGAATAAAATCCTCTTATAATCTCCTCAAATGAACTATTCACACATAAAAATTTTATATGAGGGTTGTGAATCTATGCATATGAATTTTAGAGACAACTAAAAGGCCTTGAATTAGACATAATCAATTATTTTTTACAATAATTCCCTAGTCTAGAAGATGCCAACATAACATACATTTATAAATTAACCTACTGATAACAAGATGAAATCAAAGGATATACAAGAGGAAGAAAACTTATGTCATATTTTTATATCAACTAATAATAAGGTTTACACAATCATATCAATATTATGAAGGTAAGATTCAATCTTTATTGATCAAAAGGCTTAAAATCCAACATTACATGTGGGTAGAGTCTGGTCACACCCAAAAGAAAGATCAAAGATGGGCCAATTTTTGAAGACTTTCTATGCTAAAAAATGGTCACCTTGTAATGACAATATTGCCTATTAAATAATAAAAATATTCAAATACTAAGGGTTTGATTGAGTCTTACCAACTATGTAGGTGGTTAAAAATTTGATGATGATTAGGGAATGGGGTCTCAGTAGTGGATATCCCCTCGAGATTGCCAAAGTCACACATATGTAACTACCTACCATGTCCTTCAAGTCCTACAAATTATCTTCTACATATTTTCCATTTCCACTCACTTCCATGATGAATGGGGCTAAATTACATAATCCTTTCACCATTTTACCATTTAAATCTGAGTTGGTCACATTGATTTGTATTTAAAAATGCTCCAATATGGATTTTATGAATTGATGTAGTTACACATCCTGCTCATGAGTTTGATGTTTAAACGGATGAAATGGGTCATCAAATTTGCCTTAGTGATAATTTGGATGCCAAAAAACTCCTTAGAAGCAAGTTCCTACTATGTGTCAAAATTAGGCTCACATGGAATTTCCTAATTCTATGAGTATAGTCCTCCTAGGTGATAGGACCAAATTTCCTCAAAGCTCTGACACAACTTGTCATATTTAAGAGCACACATGATTACCAATGTATAAGCAATTTAAACATGTGGAAATACCTAGAAGAACAAATAACTATCAATGAGAAATAACATAGAACATGAGAGGCAACACACAATTGTACTCAACTCATTACAAAGGAAATTACAATAAAGAGATCACACTCTTATTCCACCTCTATGAGGCTTCCTCCTCAAGGGCTCCAAGTAATCTTCCCACCTGAGTAATCATCTCTCATAGGTCACAACTAAAAACTAACATAAGCTGTTGTTCACCTCATTGTACATCCAGTTTAATCGAGTACGAACCGGTACTCCAAGTAGATCTAACCATGATCCTGCTCCTGATGTATTGCTGTCACCTTGGATCTTGCTCCCCCACCGATCTCCGTTTGACCCTCACATTCACACATCCCAATAGACCAACCCTAATCTTACTTATCACATGTAGATCTCCACCATGATCCTGCAACACCCTGCATATCAAACCTGGTCTTACATACATGGGGAATCCTACTTGATTCCACCATGGGAAGAACTCTCTAAGCTCCACACTTGGGTTCTACAAGTTCTAAAATTAACAATACAGCCCATGAGTCTATTATATAGATCTCATGCATACACTTAATTTAGATAGGTGACTCAAAGACTCGAATTGGTCTTTATCATGCAAACAATGCGTTCACTTAACTGACTATTCATCAACAGCAGTTCTAACTACCACAGGTGACCAACGTCGGTCCCTGCCTGACTGGAGGTGACTGACACTGGTCGATCTCCTGCCGATGCTGGTTTCCTCTGTGCTTCCCCTGATCGATGTTGGTTGTGGCTTGCTGATGCTGGCGACTGTCATGCTCAGAAACCTCCTCCTTTTGTTTGCAACAAGGTGAAGTTTTTAGCTCCACACCCTAACAATCTCCCACTTGGAGATAAAGAGCTGCACTTGTACCCATACCAGTACTCTGTCTAATCTGCATCTTAGCTTTTATTCCTCTTTAAGCTCCCACTCAAAGACAACCCACCACACTCCCTGTGGTGTTACACCTGTGTCTAAATTTCTCCATTCTTTTGCCTTGCTATACTCCCACTCAAATAGCAACCCCTGTGAGTAACCTGTAATCAACAACACTTATCAGATCTGAACCACCTATTAATCAAGCTCGCTTTGAGAATGTCCAACCTCGCTTTGATACCAATTGATAGGACTAAATTTCCTCAAAGCTCTGACACAACTTGTCAGATTTAAGAGCACACATGATTACCAATGTATAAGCAATTTAAACATGTGGAAATACCCAGAAGAATAAATAACTATCAATGAGAAATAACACAAAACATGAGAGGCAACACACAATTGCATTCAACTCATTACAAAGGAAATTACAATAAAGAGATCACACTCTTCTTCCACCTCTGTGAGGCTTCCTCCTCAAGGGCTCCAAGTAATCTTCCCACCTGAGTAATCTTCTCTCATAGGTCACAACTAAAAACTAACACAAGCTATTGTTCACCTCATTATACATCTGGTACAATCGAGTACGAATCGGTACTCCAAGTAGATCTAACCATGATCCTACTCTTGATGGATTTCTGTCACCTTGGATCTTGCTCCCCCACTGATCTCTATTTGACCCTCGCATTCACACATCCCAGCAAACCAACCCTAATCTTACTTATCACATGTAGATCTCCACCATGATCCTGCAACACCCTGCATATCAAACCTGATCTTACATACATGGGGAATCCTACTTGATTCCAGCATGGGAAGAACTCTCCAAGCTCCACACTTGGGTTCTACAAGTTCTACACTTAACAATACATCCCATGAGTCTATTATATAGATCTCATGCATACACTTAATTTAGACGGGTGGCTCAAAGACTCAAACTGGTCTTTATCATGCAAACAACACGTTCACTTAACTGACTGTTCATCAACAGTAGTTCTAACCACCACAGGCAACCAACATCGGTCCCTACCTGACTGGAGGTGACCGACGCCGGCTGATCTCCTGTCGATGTTGGTTTGCTCTACGCTTCCCCTGACCAACATTGGTTTTGGCCTACTGACACCAGCAACTTTCATGCTCAGAAACCTCCTCCTTCTATTTTCAACAAGGTGAAGCTTTTAGCTCCACACCCTAACAATCTCCCACTTGGAGATAAAGAGTTGCACCTGTACCCATACCAGTACTCTGTCTAATCTACATCCTAGCTTGTATTCCTCTTCAAGCTCCCACTCGAAGACAACCCACCACACTCCCTATGGTGCTACACCTGTGTCTAAATTTCTCCATTCTTCTGCCTTGCTATACTCCCACTCAAACAACAACCCCTGTGAGTAACTTGTAATCAACAACACTTAACATATTTGAACCACCTTTTAGTCAAGCTCGCTCTGAGAACATCCAACCTCGCTCTGATACCATTTGATAGGACCAAATTTCCTCAAAGCTCTAACACAACCTATCAGATTTAAGAGCACACATGATTACAAAATGTATAAGCAATTTAAACATGCAAAAATACCCAGAAGAACAAATAACTATCAATGAGAAATAACACAGAACATGAGAGGCAACACACAATTGTATTCAACTCATTACAAAGGAAATTACAATAAAGAGATCACACTCTTCTTCCACCTCTGTGAGGCTTCCTCCTCAAGGGCTCCAAGTAATCTTCCCACCTGAGTAATCATCTCTCATAGGTCACAACTAACAACTAACACAAGCTATTGTTCACCTCATTGTACATCTGATACAATTGAGTACGAACCAGTACTCCAAGTAGATCTAACCATGATCCTGCTCCTGATGTATTGCTGTCACCTTAGATCTTGCTCCCCCACTGATCTCCATTTGACCCTCACATTCACACATCCCAGCAGACCAACCCTGATCTTACTTATCACATGTAGATCTCCACCATGATCCTGAAACACCCTGCATATCAAACCTGATCTTACATACATGAGGAATCCTACTTGATTCCACCATGGGAAGAACTCTCCAAGATCCACACTTGTGTTTTATAAGTTCTACACTTAACAATATAGCCCATGAGTCTATTATATAGATTCATGCATACACTTAATTTAGATGGGTGGCTCAAAGACTCGAACTGGTCTTTATCATGCAAATAATGTGTTCACTTAACTGACTATTTGTCAACAGTAGTTCTGGCCGCCACAAGCGATCGACGTCGATCCTTGCCTAACTGGAGGTGACCGACGTCGGCCGATCTCCTGCCGATGCCGGTTTCCTCTACGCTTCCCCTGACCGACATCGGTTGTGGCCTGCCGACGCCGGTGACTGTCATGCTCAGAAACCTCCTCCTTCTGTTTGCAATAAGGTGAAGCTTTTAGCTCCACACCCTAACACTAGGGTCCCCTTTCTTACACTTAGTTAATTATTATATCTTGAATACTTATCCTAGGTGTTTAAATAATTTTTCATTCATTCCTTTATAAATTTGATTACTAAAAACTCAAATTGAAATGTAGGGTTTAAATAGTACCTATGATTTTTAAGGTTGCACACTATTGATCCAATGAATGTGGGAGCTCTTGTTTGGCTAGGAAGGACTACCTACACACATGAGAAAATTTGGAAAATATTTAACTAATAAGATAGGTTAGTGGGCTGCCTAGTGCTAAACCAATCCCATAAAGCACTAAAATTTCTAACAAGGATGTCATCCTACTTTATGAATCAATTAAGCATATAAAAATGGTAAAATAAATCAAAAGATGCATACAATGATATATATATATATATATATATATATATATATATATATATATATATATATATGAAATTGAATCATTTCAAATTAATAAACATACATTTCATTAATATTAGCAAAGTAATCATGCCAATAGGCTTAAGCATAATTTTTGTCCTCTTGTATGATTTTTAATTGGTTAGAGATAGCCTCTATAGTAGGGTCAAACACAATGTCATAGATACATAACTCAAAGGAGATATCACTTTCATCATCAAAAAAATGTTGAGGAATAATTGGGAAATCATTAATGGTAATAAATTCATGTGAAGCTCCCAAAAGTGTCATCTATAAATTAAATTCATGGTTCAAGGAATACAGAATCAGGATTAATTCAAATGTGTTAAAAAAAATAGGTTTTCGATTTAAAATAGAGAATATTTATAGGGATTGATGTCAATCCTATAAGATTGATGTCGATTTTATGAATTAATGTCGATTCTGACAATAAAGATAACACTTTGAAAATAGGACGCAAAAGGTTGGTTTAGTGAGATTTGAGATAGTCCAAGATAGTCTAGGGATGATAAGGATGCTTAAAAAAAACATAAAATAAAAATAAGAAATATGAAACTATAGTAAACAACAAAATATAATTACCTTAATAGTGTTCTAAGTTTGTGATAATTGTGAGGTTGATATGTCGATCTCTAGTCTTTTGATAGATGCTGAAGGGATAATATGGCAATGTATCTTTCTAATAAGGGGTGAAAAATTATATACTTAGTCATCATAGATGAATTCCTTTAGTCTTCACAAGTAAAATCATGGTCATTTTCCAAAGGTAAGTCTGATAATAAATTGGTGTCAATTCTACTGAATCGACATTGATTGTGGAGATCATTATTGATTCCATCCATTTTTACAAGAAGTTTGTTCTAATTATTCAACCATGGGTTAAACTAAGATCTAAGATATTATACAAGTTTTTTGTTGTGAGGGGATTTTTTAGGGAGTTTAAACTAGTTGGCTTTTATTGTATTTTGGTAGATTGTATTAGATTTAGTGGTTGCTAGTTAGTTAAAATTAATTATGTGGGGTGAAATAATAATTAGTGAAAATAATTACATGAAGTAAAATGGTAATTAGTGAAAATAATTATGTGTGGTAAAATAGTAATTAGTGAAACTAATTATGTGGGGTGAAATGAGGATGGAATGAGAAAATAGGACTAAGACACACATTATAAAAAAAAAATATTGTGAGAAATCCTAGTGCCCACATTTACCAATTTTTATTGAGCAGTTTGTAATAACCTACCATGAAACAAAAACTAAGATAATTATAATGCCCCAAGTTTATGTGAGGATGTATTCTCATTTAAATTAGGAGATAGTGTAGGATGATGAGTCAATGATGGGTTTAATATGATGTGGTAATGGATAAGACAGGGATATGATAGATAATAAATAAGTGCCAAAGCTGTGCAAGTAGAAATGGAGTACAATTTTACACTAACATGTGGGATTTAAAAATAGAAATTCCCCAAGGTAAAAAAGTAATGGATTGACACAACTATGAATAAATGGGCTCAATCAAAGGCAAGCAAGAGAACAAAGGCTAGGATGGGCTGATCAAAGCATCTATTTTATTTAGGATGCATGTGCTACATAGAGATAGTTGTTCTCAAGATGAGGTACACTCTCAAGATTTGTAATGGATTATGAGGAAGTATAAGCATTTTAAATGTTTTGGGACCAATAGGGGTTTACGTCCACTAGCCAATAATGTGGTGTAATAAATAAAGGATAGTTATAGAAAATATAACTTATGGGATTGGGATCAAGACTGATAGTATGTGAAAAATTTGTAAGTAGTGCAATAAATATGCCAAATGGAGCAAACTGACATTGATTTATATCAATTGATGTTGATTACATATAATCGACATTGATCCCTAGAGAATCAACATCAATCATGAGAGGCTATATAAAATAAGTCTAACATGTTTGGTACTCATTTAAAATCAATGATGTATGCATGCGAGTAAAAAAATGATAGTCATTTACATGTATTTAATATTTAAGGATGATGGAGGCTAGCAGGAGTGGGTAAAAGAGGAGGCAGAGGTTTCACGATGAGGTAGGTTTTGAATTTTGTTGAGTTTATTTTTTATTTTTTGCATTTTTTTATGTTTAATTTTGGATTTTGGTAATGGTACAATAATTGATATCGATTAATGTTGATCAAGATAGAATCAATGATGTTCTTATGGGATCAATGTCGATCAATATCAAATCAATGGAAATCTTTAGGGATAAAAATTGATTCTTTGGTAGCTATTTCTAATTTACTTAGGGATAATCAATGTTAATTAGGCTAAGATTATATGAAATTAAAGTATGATACGGGACCTAAGATTGTATCCATAGACCTTAATGACAATACAAGATCGGGTACCACCCTACTAAAGTGGTTATGCAACTAGATGAGTGATGAGGATTGGGATCATATGAAGCCATTAGGTTTGGATGGATGTACCACTATCATCAAATTAATAGGGATTTGGGTCTATTGGTGGTGTTGTTAGAGTGGTGGGATGTGTTGATAAGGACTTTTTACTTTTTGACAAAGGATATTATGATGAATTCAGAGGATATATATCATATAATATGGCTACTAGTTTAGGGCACAATGATTGTACATGTAGATGAGAGGGGATGTGTTGTAATTCTGACATGACTTTACAAAGATTATGATATGGATATTACTTTTATGGGTAGAGGATTTATTTTTGAGACATTATAAAAGGAGGATGGAGAGGGGAGATTAGTGATGAGCATGATGATACTCTCCATCTCCTACTATACATTAACAAATTTAGGGGGAGGCTGGTTTCTTTGGAGCTTGATAGGTATTATGGCTAACATGCTAGAGACTCACATTGTGTTTGCATGGACCCTGACCCTTTTGGTAGAGTTATACATAGATCTATGGGGATGGATGACTCAATGAATATTTAGACTAGATGTGGCCTTTGTATTATAGTGTTGGGCCTATGAGCATATCAGAGTGGTTCACATACTTGAGACTCCATGGGCACAATGGTATCAAATAGATTTTAGTGTGGGATTAGTTTGATGGAAGGAAGACCTTGTGAGGCCATTTATAGATGGGGTAGTACATGACTTAGCCTATTATTAGTGAGTTCTGGGAGAGTTATAGGATAGAGATGTTATTTAGAGGCCATATGTGAGCTTTTTAGTATAACCTAGGATGGAGGGAGAGTTATTTGGGGGATAGTGGGATAGGTGGTTACATGGAGGAGAGTAGATCACCTAGATTTTTTTTAGTTTAAGAGAATTAAGAGATAGTTTGGCCTGATATAGATCATTATAGATACACCATAGGTATATAGGTGGGATGATATGGAGATTGGGATAGTAGAGTCATACTATATTGATCCACAAGTGGGGCTTGAGCATGAGCCAAATGTTATAAATGTGTAAAATGTCAGACATACCCTAGCATACTATTTATGGTTGGGAAACTAGTTAGGAGAGAGATAAGAGAGGGTAGTGCATCCTCACTAGGAGGGAGTAGATGTGGAGATGGAGGAGGTAGAAGATGAGAAGCCTACTAATATACATGCCATTATTGTAGAGTGGGATGCACTGACAACATATTGTACCAAATTATAGGGATAGGTAAATACACTATAGGGAATTCTAATAGTGATACAACCAACCATGATACCTTATAGACCTAGTTGTATTCACTATAAGAGAGCCATTATTAGGTAGTGAAATATTGGAATAAGTATTAGATTGAGTGGGATAGAATATGAGGAGGTGGTATGGTGTGTTTAGGGCAGCCAAGGATAGGAGGGGTAGGTCTGAGTATAGTCTAGGTAGGGACGGTGAGATTAGATAGGTATTAGGATATTATTGTATATTTATGATACTATGAATATATTTTACTTGAATGGAATCTTGAGGTACCTCAATATGCCACTTATGTATCTAAAAAAGGTAATCATCATAATGGACTCAAGGTGCATCAGCTAGTATGGGGAGTATGGCACAGGGTAGAGATGCCAAAGATAGTAGGGGAGATAAGGGAGGGGATGGAGGTAGTTATGTAGGTGGTGGTGGAGGTATTAGGATCATTCAACTGAGTCGCATCTAGTTCACCAAGTAGTTATATTTTGCTTATTATACTAGCTAGAGAGACATTTTTTATATGTTTGTATTATGAAACTTTAGATGATGTATATTTATGATTTATATATAAATATAAATGATTTTATAATATTATTTAACATTGTGTTATGTGATGAATTATATGATTGTGATTTAGATTGATGATGTCATGCAGTTTATGGATTTAGCTTATGCAATGTATTTTGATTTTTGACATGGTTATGGATTTATTATGTGATTTAAATAATGATGTAAAATGATGCATATTACTCTTTACATTATGTTTTTATGGATGATATATTATATGATTAATTATTAAATGGCTTATGTTTTATTGGATTTTTGGATAGATAGCGATATTAAATGATGGATATTTTGATTATATTTATTTCATTTATTAGTGATTAGGATAATTAATAAAGGAGGATTCATGACCCATCATTGTATTGGACCCTAACCGTAGATAGATAACTTGTTGAATCTACACATGCATCCTTTATTCACTATTAATGAGTAATTTTAACCACCTTATGTCAACTAAGTTCATAACCCATTAGTTTAGGAAGGGGATTGATATGCATTTGATTTTCACATGATGTAGTTTGAAGATTAATTTTTAGGAATATATGTCTCATATTGTGTCCCAAAGATTTTAAGGCTAACCTTAAGACCTTCATGTAGATTGATCAATGCAAAAATTCTATGACTTTTAAGAAAGCTAGTCAATTTAGGAAGCTTTCTTGGGATAATTTTGATTTTCCTTTTAGGGATTTTTAGAGGCATTATTATAGAAAACTAATCAATACATTAAGTTTTCTAATGTATTTTTTTACTTAGTTATCCATCCTTTGATGGAGTGGTATATAATTTAGGATATATTCATGCATAACTATCCTTCAAGGGAGCAGTCTATGATTCATGCCTTTTTATGAACAACTATTATTCAAAGGAGTAATTTGCAATTTTTCATTTTGCTTGATTTTTATCCTGGATTATTGATTTGAATTAAAACAACCTAGGTTGATTATTAGAGACAAATCTATTACATAAGATGATAATTTTATCCCTAAAATAAACTTTTTAGGTAAAATATTTAAATAAATAATGATTTTGGGATCCTTCCTATTATAAGTGGAGCTTGTCTCTTTAGAACATGCTATGATTAGAGTTGGGATATTCACATTTAAGGTTAGGATAGGTACTATTGGATAACCACATGATTCTTTATCATTATTTAGTATTTTTAGATGATAAGAGGTAGGATTTTAGTTTGTTTTTAAACCAAAGGAGAAGAACCTATGATGACTATAGTTTATTAAGGATTATTAATAATAGAAAGGACGTAGATGCAAAGCATTAATAGCCTCACATTCTAGTTTCCCTTCAAGAGAGGCCAAACTATATGTCTTAGATCCATATTTATGAGTAATAATGTAAGGTCCAAGCCAATTTAGAGAAAATTTTCCTCATTTACTTCTTTCCATATTCATGATATGTTGAATTTATTTAAGGACAAGGTCACCAAAATTGAACTATCATTCTTTTAAATGTTTATTATATGCATGTTTTATTATTTCTTAATATATATGGAGATGATCAAGGGCCATTGATAGATTTCCATTTAAGATTTCAAGGCTATACTAATCATTTTTTATAATAATCCTCCTCAAAAGTGATGTGTTTAAGAGAAATATAAAGAGAAGGAATTTGGATTTCTATAGGGAGGACAACTTCTATGCCATAGACCAAAGAGAAAGAGGTAACATCCATAGGGGTTTTAATGCTAGTTTTATAATCCCATAAGGTGAAAGGAATGTGAAGATACCAATTCTTCCTAGCCTCATTGATTATTTTAGTTAGCATTTTGATAAGGGTCTCGTTAGATGCTTCAATCTATCTATTGGTTTGTGGATAATACGGTGAAGAAAAACTTAGCTTAATGTTAAAATAATCACGATGTTTTTGGACTTGCTTATTTTTACAATTTTTACATTTTTGTTAATGATCTTATGAGGAACACTAAAGTGACATATAATATGATGGTTAATAAAATCAATAATCTTGTCTACTTTGGTTGAGATAAGGGAAACAAACTCTACCCATTTATTGAAATATTTGGTGGTGGTAATGATAAATCATGTCTCTATAAATATTTAGGATTAATCAATTCTATAGGGTCTATCCCCCACTAATAAAATGGCTAAATGTCTATAATTAATTTTAATGCATGACTAGGAATGTGTGATAGGTTAGAATGTTATTGACATTTTATGCATTTCTTGACATACTCACAATATTCATGATTCGAATTGGGCCAATAATAAGCTATTCATATAATTTTATTAGCAACATCTAGGCCACTGAAGTGTCCACCACATATCTCATCATGTGTTTCTCTGATTTCAAGCGTAGCCTTATAATTATGGAGATATTGAAGGATAATACCATCAAATCCTTGTTTATAGAGAACACCCCATAGTATAACATAATGAGTGGTTCATTGATGAAAAGCATATTTACCATTTTTAGATAGATCTAGAGGGATAATGCCTTTAGACAAATAATCAAATATCTACATGTACCATAGATCTAATTAATTTTCTTCCACATTATGGATAGAAGGAAGATAAGTTTTGGTATAATATGACTAGTTAACCTTGTGGATGAGGATAAAAAGTTTAGATTCCTGAGAGGGGGATGGGATAAAATAAACTAGGGAGGCCATGATATCTACAAATTTATTTGTTTGACTGGGGAGTGGCTTGAATGGCATAATGATTGAAGGTAACTAATAACTAAAATGCTAACATTTTGTACTTATGGAGTATTTCATTCTTACATGCATACGTGCCCTTTATCTAATTGACAACCAGTTAAAAATCCCCATAGATATTAAGTGACTTAACACATATGGTTAAAGTAGTTTAGAGACTAATGATTAAGACTTCATATTCTACCATATTATAAGTGCAATCAAAATCAAGTTTGAAATATAAAGGTATAGTAGTGCCCTATAAATGTATTAAAATGATTCCAACTCACCCCCCCCCCCCCATGCTCACATTTAGATCCATAAAATAATAAAGTCACTTGATATGTAGGATCTCCCTAGGATGTGGAAGTGGTAGATTCATCGAGGAATTCAAAAATAGATAGTTGACCATGTGCAAGAGGTGATTTAGATAACTAATTGGAAATGATTTGGAATTTAATTAACTTTTATGGAGAAACTCTAAGTTGAACTCAGCTAAAATCATAAGCCATCTGGCCATACATTGATTCTGATAAGGCTTCAAATGCTTAAACTTAAGGGGATTGATGCTCATGATTATGTAGGTATTGTGATTATGTAGATAATGGTGAAGCTTAGAATCCACATATCAAAGTTAATAATAATTTATCCATATGTGTATAACATTTCATATTAAATGTGAGTGTGACTTATGTAATAAACTACCTATTATCTATATTGTTCATCATGATGGGAAAGCATAACACCCAAGGCATGATCTATGGCTAAAATATATAAGAATAAAGGTTACCCCTCCTTAAGATGAATAAGAACTAGATGGTAGAGGAGATAGTTTTTTAGAGCATAAAATGAATCTTGATAATTAGAGTCCCAAAGGAATTAGGTATCCTTCCTTAAGAGGTGATGGAATGCTTAACATCAATATGATAGCTAGGAGATTATATGATGAATAAATTATAGTTTTCCTTATAGGATACAAATTTGATTAAGATTATATGGGGGTGTAATATATATGATATCCCTAATTTTAGTGGGATCAACTTCTATCCCATGAATGGAGATGATGAAAAGTAGGAGCTTACCTGTTAAGACTTCAAAAACACACTTTGTGGAATTGAGATGGAAAAAATATTGGATTATGAAATAAAATATTATTTTAATAATAGAGAGATGGTATTTTTATATCTTTGACTTTTTAAGAAGGTCATCCACATAATCTTCAATTATTTTGTGGATTATATCATGAAAAATATAAGTCATGGCTCTTTGATAAGTTACTCCTATTAGAGTTACAATCACTAAGAGGTGGGGTGAATTAATTATTCAAGTAATTAAATTCCAATTCCAAAACTTCAAACTCTCAACCACTCAACATAAGCATTCATGAAGAATATAAACTAGTCATTGTGATAAACAGAGGAAACTATGCAAGATCAACACTCATAACACATGGATTATATGGGAAAACCCTCATGTAGATAAAAACCACTCTCAAGTCTACAAAAAATTAGACTATAGTCCTATAATTTATTCACAAATAAGAGACTTTAGTGAAGCACCCACTTCACAAGGAACACCAACCCCTAAGCATGAACAAGCACCCACTTGTCCTAGATGTTAAACACACACATAAAACCTTCTAATATCAACACATCCATAACTATGATTTCCTTTTAATATTATAGATAAATAGTGAATATAAATTTTATTTTACCCTTGACACTCTTTCAAACCTTCACACACAAGCAATACATCCAAAACAACCTTTTGGATCACTCTACACTTCTTCACTCATTCTCAATCTTCAACCCTATAAGAACATTGTTATAACATCATAAATATGACCTATAGGTCATGAATATATTAATAAACATGATATTATCTTAAATATATCCACAAAACACTCTCATTCTTCTCTTTTCTTCACATATCAACTCTAGAAATCTTCATCTTTGTTTATGCTCTTTATAGAGCCTTCATGATCACCATCTACTTAGATGGCCACAAGACATACCTTAATCCTTAAGGATTCCATCACAATTATGATAATATAAATTTCACTTACATAGGTTGTCCATAGATTTTACATATCACCCTTAAGTAAAATTACCTTTCAATTAGGCCTTAAGAAGCCCTTATAGGTCTATGGAGACCTATTCATTCTTTTAGCACTTTACCAAGCACAACTAAGAACATAAGACCACTTCAAAGAAAATAGTTCATTTAAATATAAACAATAATATACCCTTAATTTATTATATTCATCACTATACACCTCTGCCTATGCAAAACCTATCAATCATTTGCCTTGTACATGAAAACACCATGAACGAACCAAAAGTAAACTTGTAAGCAATTATTCATGCTAAATATGGATTAGCCAAACCTCAAAAATCCATAAAGATAATACTCAAGGAGCATAAAAACTCTCCAATAGATCATTTACATTAAATATCCAAATACTATCAATAAAAAATCAAACATCCTTCTCAATTCATTTGCAAAATAATGTCAAACCCTTAATCAACTTTGGACCCAAATAAATGCAAGTGTACAACTAGTCAAACCTCCAAATATTTTTTCCTAGATTTACCTTAAATTTATATACCTATTTTATTTTTATACTACCATAAAATTCATCCAACATTAAAATCTATAACTAAAATAATGCATACTAGTTTTCCTTTGCAAATTCAAATATTTGAATTCCAACAGTCACTTTTTAATGCACATTTGACAAAGTATGAAAAATAGTGAAATATACTTGAGAGACCAACTTTGAAATACCATAAATTTTTATATACATAATTTCATGACATAAAATTTAAAACACATGATCTATGACAAAATATCAACAATCCTAATGACCACTTTATTCTAACACCTTCACATATGCAAATTTTGATGTCATCAATCTACTTACTTGGGAAGTTCTGCCAAGATGATTAGGAGAAACTAGACATTCATAAGACTTATTATAATGAATTGATTTCAATTCTAAAATTACACCAAGAACTCTTGAACCATAATATTACCCCTCAAACATGGTCAAATCTTTACCAACATCCATCAACTTGCCTAACCAGGCAAACACTGCAAGGTCCATGCATGATCACTAAGGCACACTTTGTCATTGAAAACCATGCATACAAATCAACTCATGAAAAATCTTTGCCACCTTAGGTACATCATTGAAAACACATAAAAAATATCATAATTTTTTAATTTATTTCAACACTTGTAAATATTTTCAAAACTAATAAAACTATGTGCATACTCTTTCTCCATTTACAAACACTTTCTCCCCCTTTGACACAATGACAAAGTGGGATTACCTACTGATCTTGAGGACCTTTAAATGTTTTAAATCCAAAATTAATAATGGATATTATCTAATAGATTATAGAAACTCCCCCTATCACTATGCATACTATTACTTACTAGGCATAAAAACTCCCCTTATCATTGTGCTTACTATTCCTTACCATGACTACCTCAAGCACATTCATTGATAACACTCTTTTGTGGCCATGCACTGATATATAAACAATATATGATCAATATTAATAAATTATAGAGGTAATACCCCTAAATCACCTGGGCTTAGTCAACCCTTGAGCACCTTCAGACCATCTCCAACCATGATGAAACTTCATGGTTGCCTTTAAAATTTCTCTCTCAAGCCACCCATAAAATGAAGATTAGACATCAAATATATTTATAAAACATATATTATGAATAAATACAACTAATAAAAATATTTAAGGACAACCATACCTCTTTATTTTGAAGAAAATGACCAAAAATCACTCTTCTTCACACTAGCCTTGCCTAGAGGCCTAGTAGCCTACCTAAACCTTGCAGAGCCCATAAATTTCTATGTATGTATCCTAATGAATTTATATTTCATACATAGAGTAAAATAATATGCCCCCTCATTAATTCCATGAATCATCACCTAACTCTTCCTCTATAATATAGCTCCTTCATAAATCGACTTGTTAATTAACCTTTCATTTACACAAAATCTCAACCATAGGTCAAACTATACATGTCCAAATGACTATAAAGAAATTTTTTATCACCCTTTTACATTTAAATACATTAAGTATCCTCATACCTCAACTCATTTAGGAAGGTCACTAACTCACATGGTGCAAAACCTAGGGCATCAAAAAGGAACAAGGTCAATTTTCCACCTTTCAATAAATGCCAACTCTTGAAACTTATCTCACACCTATATGTCAAAAATATACACTTTTTAACCAAATTTTGAGGTTTTAATCATTTGGGAACCCATAGAAACATGAAATGGTTTTTGACCTGCTAGCCTTTAAGTAAGGATTGCCATACCTGAGAGCCTTCAAAAATATTCAACTTACTTTCAAAATACCTTAAAAACTTGAAACCATATGGATCATACCTATATTAGGTCAACACACATTTATATTCCAAAATTTCATCTTGAGCACTCACCAATATTCATTTGACACCTAGAACCAATCATATCGTACATACAGATCATGTTTACACAGTAGTCATTATGCCAAAACACCTTAGAATGATCATGGGAACCTACTAAACACATTTTTAAAATGGACACATAAAATTCAACTTGACTCCACCCTTGGTTAGACTTATATATCTCAAAAACACTATTTTTTTATGAAGAACACTCACTAGGTAGTGAACACTGAGCAAAATGATCAAATTGGGCAAGTGGTCATTAAAGATACATGATACCAATCCAATGCATAATATCCCATGTATTACACTTAAAAACATACTCTTCATCCACCATATCAACCTTAACTTAATAATTCATTATTATGTCTTCCAAACCAAGCATCAAAAATTAACTAAAACATGGCTTTAGGACCAATGTTCATGAACATAACTCTTGAAGATTTACATCAAAAACCTATAAATCAAGACTATGAGATTATTTATCCCCCTTAAACAATGAACTTATAATTATTTATAGATAAGGTTATGAATCCCAATATTTGTCTTAGATATTCAAATGTTGCTTTTATCCATGTTTTAGTCATAATATCTACAAGTTGTTCTTTTGTATGCACATACTCCAGGTTAACACTTTGATTACTCATTTGTTCTCTCAAGAAATGATATATAATAGGAATTTTATTAGTTTTTAGGTGCATAACATGATTATTATAGATACTTATTGCACTATTATTATCATAATAGATAAGACAAGGTCCATTTTATCTTACCTTATAGTCTTTCAAGGTTTACTTCATCCACATTACCTGAGTACAATAGGAAAAAACATATATGTACTAAAATTTTGTAGTTGATAGAGATATAGAGGCTTGATTATTGATTATCCAAGACACCAATCATTCACCCATGAAAGAAACACCACCACTTGTACTATTCCTATTATCCACACATCCTACGTAATCCACATTAGTGTATGTCTTTAAAGTGAATTCTTTGCTCCTAGTGTACCATAAACCATATCTATGGTGTTCTTGAGATACCTTAATATCCTTTTGACTACTTTCAAGTGAGATTCTCTAGGATAATATTTAAACCTACCTAAAATTCCTAATGCTTGCATGACATTAGGCCTAGAAGTAGTGGAGTATAAAAGACTTCTAATCATGGATCTATACAAAGTTTATTCAACCTTTGGTGAGTCATCTTGTTTACTTGACTTGCATCATATGATCATTGGAGTACTCATTGGATTAAAATAAAACATTTAAAACTTTTTTATCATATCCTTGATGTATTTTGTTTGTGAAATAAATATTCTTGGATCAATTTGGTTAATCTATAATCCTAGGAAGAAAGAAAGTTCTCCCAACATTGACATTTCAAAGTTAGTCTTCATAGCATCTCAAAATTCTCTACTCATGTTGTCATTTTTAGATCCAAAAGCTATGTCATCAACATAGACTACCATTAGTAATTGATGAGCTCTATCTATCTTAATGTACAAATTACTATCAACTACCCACCTTTTGAAGTCTTGGCTCAATAAATACTTGTCTAATCTATCATACCAAGCTCTAGGAGATTGTTTAAGACCATATAAATCCTTCTTTAGTTTACAAACATAGTCCTAATTACTTGTCATGGAAAAAAATTCATGTACCTCAATATAAACTTCTTCATCTAATTTTCCATTCAAAAATGCATATTTCACATCTATTTGGTAAATTTTGAAACCTTTGAAGCTTGCATAAGATAAAAAGAGTATAATTAATTCCATTCTTGCCATAAGAGAAAAAGTCTCATCAAAATATATCCCTTCAACTTGATAATATCATTTACACACCAATCTATCCTTGTTTCTTATGACCTCTCCTTTCTCATTCATCTTATTTCTAAATACCTATTTAGTTCCTATCATATTTTTATCTTTTGGCCTAGGTACCAAATCCCATGTTTCATTCTTTACTATTTGTTCAAGTTCCTCATCCATTGCACATGTCTAATTTTCATCTTTTCTAGCTTATAAGAATGTTTTAGGTTCAACCTTGGATAAAAAATCTGTCTTATTGATTTTTATTGATCAACATTCTCCTTCTAGTCTGAAAACTAACATTCACATCTCCAATTATCTAGGAAACTAGATGATCCTTTTTTATTCTCCTAGATGGAGCTCTAGTGTCTTGTCCTACTTATTCATCTTCATCATTTTATTGATTGAGTATGCCTACATTTTTTGAATTTGGGTTTTATATAGTTTCATTTATCTATAAGTTAGATTTCTTGATTTCACCTACCTCTTCAACTCTTACATTAGAATTTTCAACAACCTTGTGGAATCTCTTATTGAAACATATGTAAGTAGAACTTATGGAGGAATAACCCAAGAAGATGTCCTCATTAGACCTTGAGTCATTTTTCAATATTTTCTTAATGCCTCTTGATAAAACACTTACTCCCAAACACTTTAAAATTTTTGGCATTAGCTACCCTATTTTTTCATAGCTCATATGGAGTTTTATCACCATTTAATCTAACTTGGCCTCTATTAAAAATGTATACTGATGTATTAAAAACCTCTTCTAAAATACCATTTGATAATTTGGAATCTTGAATCATGGTTATACTCATGTCTTGGATACTTCTATTTTTCCTTTTAACTACCCCATTTTGTTGGGATGTCCTAGTATCAAAATACTATCTTTTGATCCCTTGTTCTTCACAAAAAGTATCAAACTCATAAGACCAAAATTATCCAACTCTATCTGATCTCACACACTTAATTTTTGATCCTTTTTCATTTTCAACAAGACATTTTAATGTTTTGAACTTTGTAAAATCTTTTGATTTCTCTTTAAGGTAATATATCCAAGTCATCCTAGTAAAGTCATCAATTAATATCATGAAGTAGTTGTTACCATGAATACATTGAGTTCTTGTAGTTCCACATAGATCAATGTGGATCAATTATAATATTAATATTGTGGAATTCTATTTATATATTTAGCTTCTCTTGGTTTAATTTCCATGAAGGCATGCCTTGCAAAGAGTAAGAGGAATTTTAGTGATTTTAGTTATATGCCTCACTAATCCTTTTGAATGAATTCTCACCAAATTATCAAAATTCTAATGTCCAAGTCTTCCATTCCAAATCCAAATTTCCTCTAATTTATTTATGAAACACTCCTCCCTTTTATATTCATAGAACACACAAATTATTATCTACATTGTGAATATTTGAAAATAATTTGCTAGACTTAGCTCTTCTCACTTCACAACCTTAATAATGAAAAGTTAGAACATTCCTTGATTATAAATTTGGCTAACACTTAGAATATTGTGTTTCAAACCTTCTATATATAAAACATTTTTAGCTCTAGTATGACCATTATCCAAACTCACAGACCCTTTGCCAACTATGTTAGTAAAATTATTGTCACCAAATCTCACTGAACCTAAATTATGTTTTTTGAGAGAGATAAACTTGCTCTTGTCTCCTATCATATGACTTGAGCATCCACTATCTATGTAGCATGTATTTTTTTCATTCTCTTTAGTATGAAATGTAGTTTGAATAAACATTGACTCTTCCTTTGGTACACTACCTGAATTCTACTTCTTCTTTTCTTCAATCTTGGATTTATCTTCCTTGAACCATTTAATGGTGTCAATGACTTGTATGTCATTTTTACAATAGTTCCTCTTGTAGTACTTAGCTATATATAACTACTGGTTATAGTTTTAGCATAGAACCCCATTTTTATTCTTTGAAGAGAAAGTACAATCCCTATATCTATGACCATATTCATTACAAGTGTAGAAGTACCCATTGAAAAAAAATTATTCATATTAGACATTCCTTTTACTTGTCCATCAAAAACACAAGAATTTTCATCTTTAAGTTCTTTGTTAAAACTAGAATTATGTTTATCTTTAGATAAAATCACATCTTTATATGTCATATATCTACCTTCCAAATGATCCAATCTTTGATTCAGGCCTTCATCCATCATGTCCTACAAATTCTTGACTGTTGATGCTAGTTTATCTATTTGTGTCTTCACACCATCATATATTGAGGAAGTCAGATCTAAATTTTTGCATCCTTTCTTATTATTAAATATTTCATTATCTTCCTCTAGACATTTGATCTTTGATAAGGCACATAATAGTTCTCCTTAAAGATATGTCTCAATGTCTTTTTCATCCATTGTACCTATTATCACCTTCAAGTGGCTAAACTTGCAAAGAAGGTATGTATTTGATAAAAAAATTTAGAGGTACAATAAATGAGATGGGGTGAATAAATTATGAAATCATTTCAATTCCAATTCCAAAAATTTAAACTCTCAACCACTAAACACAAGCATTCATGAAACATATAAACTAGTTATTACAATGAACAAAGGAAACTATGCAAGATCAACACTCATAACACATAGATTATGTGAGAAACCCTCATGGGGGATAAAATCCACTCTTAATTCTACAAAAATTGTATTATAGGCCTATATTAGATTCAAAATTAAGATACTTTAGTGAATCACCCACTTCATAAGGAGTACCAACCCCTAAACATGTACAAGCACCCACTTGTCCTAGATGTTGAGCACCCATACAACACCTTCTGATATCAAAAACTCTAGATCTATAATTTATTTTCAATCTAATTGATAAATAGTTAATATAAATTCTCTTTAACCCTTGACACTCTCTAAAACCTTCACACATATGTAATGCATCCAAAATAACCTTTTGGATCACTCTACAAGAACACTATTATAACATCAAAAATATGACCTATAGGGAATGCATATATTCCTAAACCTGATATGCTCTTCAATATATCAAAAAATAACTTTCATACTTCTCTTTTCTTCTCATATAAACTCTATAAACCTTCATCTTTATTTATGCTCTTTATAGAGCCTTCATGATCACAATCTACTTGGTCAACCATAAGACATATCTTAACCCTTAATGATTCTATCACATTTATAATAAGATCAATTTCACATAAATAGGTCTTCCATATATTTTATATATCACCCTTAAGAAACATCACCTATCAATTAGGCCTTAATAATCCCTTTTAGGTCCATGGAGACATATTCATCCTTTTAGCACTTCACCGAGTAAAACTAGGAACACAAGACCACTTCAAAGCACATAATTCCTTGCCATATGACCCCTAAGACACCTTAAATTTATTAAATTAATCAATACACACCTATGCATATGAAAACCTATCAATCATTTTCCTTGTACATGAAAACACCATTAATGAACCAAAAGTCAACTTGTCAGCAATTGCTCATACTGAAGATGGATTGTTCAAACCTCTAAAATCACTATAGATGATCCTTAGGGAGTTTAAAACACTCTAAAATATATAATTTACCTTTAAACATCCAAAAACTATCAATAAAAACTCAAACATCCTTTTTGGGTCATTTTCAAAAGAAGTCCAAACCCTCAGTCACCTTTGGACCATAATAAATGCAAGTGTACAACCAATCAAACCTCAAAATCATTTTTCCTAGATTTACCTTGAATTTATTTAAAATTTTTATTTTTATACCACCATAAAATTCATCCAACATCAAAATTTATAACAAAAACACTATAGACTAGTTTTCCTTTGTAAATTTCAAATATTTGAATTCCAAAGGTCACTTTTTAATGTAAATGTGACTATGTATGGAAACTAGTGAAATCTCCCTGAGAGACCAAATTTGAACTACCATAAATTTTGATATACATCATGTCAAAACCTAAAATTTTAAACACATGATCTAGGAAAAAATCTCAACAAACTCATGTGATCATTTTCTTTTGACACCTTCACACGTGATAGTGATGATATCATCAATTTGTTTACTTAGGAAGTTCTACCAAGATGACTAGGAGAACCTACACCTCACAAGACTTATTCTAATGAATTCCTTTCACTTCCACAAGTAAAAAAATCACTATTTATCCCTCTTATTACCTCTCAAACATTGTCAACTCATTACCAACATCCATCAACTTTCCTAACCAATCAAACATTGCAAGGTCCATTCATGATCACAAAGGCAAACTTTGTCATTGAGAACCATGCATAAAAATCAACTCATGGACACTTTTTTCCACCTTAGGGACATAATTTACAAAACCTAAAAAAATCCCACATTATTTAATCTAAAAGGCATAACTTTATAGTAAAAATTATACCAAGGGGTAATAATGGAAGTCTTATATCAGTCCTCTAAGGTGATAAGGATTTGATTATAACTAGAGAATTCATCTATAAGTAATAAGATTTAGTGTAAATATGTCATGTATACTATTTGATCAATTTTAGGAAGAGGAAAATCAAATTTATGATAATTTAGGTTGAGGTCTCAAAAATTTGTACAAAGATGGATTCCCCCTATTGGATTTATGATAAGTATAATGTTGGATACCCATTAAGGGTATTCGATTGGCTAGATGAAATTAATGAATAAGATATGTTATAATTATTCTTTGAATAATATCATAATGTGAGGGTGCATTTTCTATAGTTTTTTTCTTCACTAGTTTGGCTTCAGAGATGGTAACAATATTATGAACAACAATAGTAAGGTCAATACCTTACATGTCATTATACAACCAAGTAAAAGCTTTGCTATGGTCTATTATAAATGTGGTGAAGTCTTGATGCTCTTGAGGGTCTAAATATTTAATAAACTTAATAATGTTTGGGACCTCTTGATACCCTATGTTAATGTCTATAGTGGCTTCATTTAGGATAATATACATTTTATGTGGAAGGGAATTTCATAGGTGCAAGTTTTATGCACCTAAATAAGTTAAGACAGAATCATCATCTTGACACTAACGAATGGGGATGGTAGAATAATATGGTTCTATCATATTAGGGTGGGTAACGGGAATGGATTTAGTTTCTCCATTGATATAATATGTTAGTGGTCCTAGGTTGATATTATTAACTAAAAAAATTTGGGGGAAATGGAAATGACATCATCTGTATTAGAGGGAATGTTAGATGGTAACATCACAATATTTCCTTTGGGATTGGATATAGGAGTGGATTCAATTGTGGCTTTAAGAGTTTTATTGAACCCAAGGCCATGTTTTTTATGGGGTTTCCTAAAATATCATTACATGATACTATGTTGTGTCTATTCACAAAGTATTATGCCAAAGCCTTTCCAAGAACATCATTTTAAGTACATCTTAGCAAAATGTGGTTTATCTAGGAATGAGAAATTTGAGGAGAATGGTTTAGTATGAGATTGAATATCAATATATGATGAGGATTTATTGATCCCCCCATTGACCAAATGAGTATAGATAAAAGGAAGACTAAAGGGAATAACATCTCTAAAGCTAGGGTGATAGTTACACTATTTATCTAGGCATCCATACTCTTGAGGAGTAGGAAAGGTGTTAAGTGTTAATAACTAATAATCTACTACCAAGAGTTGTTAGAATACAAAGTCAAGGGAATCCTTATTAGGGATTTATGATGAAGGGATTATTTAACTAATTGATGATTCATTAGATGATGGTGATGGGGTTGAATTTTTTAGAGAGAGTAAAACATCATTGGGTCAAAAGGTTAGGTTAAAATTTTTGAACATATGAGGATTGGCTAGGATGATATAGACTTAGATCTCATGCTCGTATTTGATGCATCAATGCAAGGTAGATGAAATACAATGCATAAAATGAATCCTAAGATGTCTTATGAGGATATTGTATTGAAACTTGCCCTTTATAATTTAAAATAACTCATGAAGGATACATGAACCTATTTAGATAAGGAGGACCATAGTTCTTAGAATAGGAGCTATTATATCATTAAAATCTTGCAAGATGACTGGAGATATGGAGACAATAGTTTCTATAAGTTGTAGCTGCTTAAATTCATATGAGGAGATAATGTTTATGGTATCCCCATTTTCAATCATGACTCTTTCGATTTGAGTTTGATTAATTTGATCAATGATAAATAGGGGTGGTTCTTGGTCTTCAGATGGTAATAAGACTATTTTTGAATCACTAAAACTGATAAATGAAGCCATCTACAAATCTCCAATAAATGTGGTTAGAGGTTGGGATTCATTGAGTTATACTTGAATGGATTGAAGTGATTCTATCATGTCTTAACAATGTTATGTGGATTTATAAATGAGTTCATATAAGGACATCTTGATTGGGGTTTGATGGAGTTGTTTTAGAACTGATATATGTATTATTTCTGAGGATTTTTTTTTGCTTTCCCTAAAATGGAGATTTTTGGTTTTGGAGTGGAAGGTTTGGAGGTTTCTATGGTCAAAGCATGATCCTTTGCAATGGAAACTATAACATTATTTGGATTAAGGGTTTTGAATTTGAGATCATGTGGATATGTTTATCATATCAATTTGAAATAGTGGAGGGCTTATCAAAAATCTAGAGTTATTTGTGCTTGAAGGTCCTGAGGGGAAGTTGGGAAGGGGTTAATCAAGGATGGAGTCAAGACTATTAATCATGATTTTTTATGCTTGTTTGATTTTTATTGTAAATGATTTAAGGTATTCACTATGTTAGTCTCAGGGATGGTTATGATTTTAGTGTTTTAGTTGAAGAAAGGATCAGGATAAGGTTGTTCAATTAAGAGGTCATATTCATCCAAGGGATTCTATATTAAGACTTTGAAAGAATTGCATTTATCAATATCACGTCTAGGTATCCTATGGTAAGCATGCATCTTATTTTCCTTATACCATGATAGTTTTTAGATACAAGAATTAATTGGTTTGATATGTGGTAACATGATAAGGGAAGTTTGTAGAAGTTGATCGAGGATGTGGAATAGGATCCTTACAAGGGATCTTGTTGAGATTTTGTCATTTTTTGGGGTATCACTTTTTGGATTGTGCTTATGTTTGCACTCTAATTTTTTATGTTGATTGTATGAGTGGTTTTAATGGGTGGTAGAGGTATTTTAAATAAGTTTTGGGGGTTATAAAAATCTATGGGGTTTATATGGGGTATTGGTATTGGTAATATGGATGGAAGTTTTTGAGATAATTTAGATCCTCTGAGAGGTGATTATGTAATAATTATATTTAATTTAGAGGAAATATGTGGTCCTAATATAGATGGCTTAGTTTGAATTTGGGGCATAGTCATCTTTCCTTTTTGAGCATGATTAGAGGTTGTATGAGTACCTTTATAAGGGTCCTCATTTTTAGATGTCTAGGGGAGTTTAATCCTTATAGATGGGTGTTTTATGGATTTAACCTTCAGCATACCAAGGAATTTGTCTCATGTGGCTGAAGTAACCTTTTTATCTTCTACCTTTTGTGGGTGATTTTTAGTGCATTTAGATGACCCTTCCTTAAGAGGATCCCATGTAATGAGATTGAGAAAGTTTAAATGGATGGTATAAATGGGTTTAATCAGTTTAGATGGTTCAAAAATATCTCCTATAAGGAGGTCCATGATTCTTATTACTTTATAAGATGATTCAAGAGTACTATTGACTTCTTTAGGTAAAAGTTGATTATGAATAGTGTTTATTATGTAGGCCTCCTGATTTGGGGTGCTTCCTATATTTGTTTACATAGAATTGGATGAAGATGAATGATTAAGGAATGTTTGTCTAAAGATATCAAGGGATTGGTTCAGGTGAGCATTTGTATTATACAATTATAATTTCCCTTGATTGATAAGGTTCTATACCAAGCTCTTGAAATAGTGGCATCTATTAATTTTGTGACTAGGTACATGATGGTGGGTGTAAAAATCACTCTATTTATACCAATTAGGTTTACAATTTGAGTCATCAATGGTCCTAATCGAAAGAATTTCAATAATTGATTATTTAATAGTTTGTATAGGATGACAACATAAGATTCTCCCAAAAGCATGTATTGCCTAGGTGGAAATCATGTTAAGGTTCTATGCATTTGTGTCTATGAAGTAGAATAATCTCGATTGGATTGTTGTTGATGGAGGAGATAATTTTAAGATAAAAAAATTACTTGTGCCTTTTGGTTTAGGATTATTGGTCCCTTTAGAAGGATCAGGTTGAAAATTCTTATTCTATAACTTAGCCTTTCTTCTTTTAAGGCTTAGATTTATAGCTTATGGGCCATAGTAAAGGTTTTAAGTGATTGAAATTAGAGTGTGGATGAGATATAATTTACACGTGACCTCACAAATAACTCAATTAATTTGGGTTGAGGAAGGAAAATGTCAATTGATTTATGAGGCCTCACCACCTGACCATGAAATCTATAATGGAATCATATTCAAATTGTATAATGGCATATAGATCAATGATGGTTACTTTCATTATGCTATTAATTGAAAAATGATCAAAGAAAATCTGAGCAAATTGTTTTAAGTAAAATAGGGAATGTTGGGGGATAGATTTGTACCAAACTAAATATGGTCCAGCAAGTGACATAAGGAAATTCCTCAAAAGGAGGGTATCATCATGGGATATAAGATAACACACATGCCTAAATACCCTAATGTGTTATTGTGGGTCCTCCTTATTATAAAATTTTTTAAACTTACAAATTTATCACTATGTTGGCTATGGCCTAATTAGAAATATGTGGTTAATAAGATTGTTACAAATCTATTCATATATGAGCATGTTCTTCTGCCTAGAGGTAGAAGCTTCTAGGTTTTCCATCCTATCCATGAGGATACACATGAGATTAGGATGGGTTTTGTATTGATGAATACCTCTTAAAACATTTTATAAAAATTTTTGATAAGGAGGAATCAAAGTTAGGATTGGTTGTGAAAGGGTAAAACCAATAGAAGTGGTAATGGTTGGTTGAGATACAACTACATACTACAAGAACTTGAGGGGTAAACTTTGTTGTTCAGATGGGTTAAGATAGGTGGTTATGAGTGGTTATGATGGAATCATGTATTAAATGGTTAAATGGATATGTTTTTAGAAATCTTGAAATAATGGGTTTTATTATGTGGATGGTAGTGGTTGAGTGGTGTGTTGGGGATTCAAGATTACATGTGTTTGGATCAATGGGAGAGTCATAAGGATTGAGACTACTAAACTCTGGAGCATGGGAGGGGGTAGTTGATTGGATGTGAGTTGTGGTATATTAACATTTTGTGTTTGGGTAACATTTTTAGATGGGTTAATAAATACTAATGGTGGTTGAGTATCTATGGGTTGTGTTATGTTGGTAGTGGTGGGTTGACAGAAGAGGAAACAATGGATATCATGTATCCATATGATGTTTTTTATGGCATGCCATATAAAATTTAAGAATATTTGACTAAAGGGTAAATATGAATTCATATGGATCATATAGTAAGGTAATGGCTTAGGGAAATTGGATTGTTATCCAATATATTTGCAAAGTCAAGATCACCCTATAGGAAAAATTGAGGGAGGCCATCCCTAATAGATTTAAGAGAGGTGGTGGGGATCAGTGAAAGTTCCATTGAATAATATGAATGTCGTGACTTAGTTTATCTCTTTGATTATTTTAGCATTACAACTATGTAGTACTAAAATAACAAAATAAAGAATAAATGCAAAAGCACACAAAAACTTGTTTTATTTATCTCATTTTAGTGAGGATAAAACAAACAATCTACTTAAACATGCTTAATTATTTTTAATTTTCTTAATAAATATGTTTATAAATGTGATGGGGTGTTGTCTTAATAAAGGTCCTATGAAGAGGTAAGCTAAGTCTAGTTTTTAGGTTCATTTAAATTTGGTATCCTTGATATATGTGAAGGTATAATGAGGCTTGAATCTATGTTGGTGGCAGTACATGGCTGGGTATTAGGGCCTACCCATTCACTTCATAGTCTTGTATTAATAAGGGTGTTAAGATCTTAGACATTATACTACCAACCAATTATTTATACTTGGATAGAATATCGAGTTGGCTTTCCCTTTGGTGATGAAATCCAAGTGGGTCTACCTAGGTAAGATTTGTTTGATTTCTTATTTTAAGATTTTTTTGGTTTTGGTAGTGTGTGAAAAAAGAGTGAAACTAAAATGGTGAATTAATCCTCATAATTATGCTACATGTGCTACTTAAACAAACAAACTAATAAATTTAATTTCTTTCAAAAAGAAAGCAATCTATTTTTTCTTGATTTAATAAAGGTTTTTACTAAAATGTAATGCAAAAATAAAATTAAAAAATAAGAAAACATGAGTAATGAGGCCCAAAAATGGTCCCACCTAGTGTGCCAGAATGTTTAAGTAGTTTTTCATTTATTTATTTATAAATTTGACTACTAAAATCTCAAATTGAAATGCAAGATTTAAATAGTACATGTGATTTGGAAGGTTTCACACCATTGATCCAATGAATGTGGGAGATCCTTTTTATCTATTAAGGACTACCTATACACATGATAAAACTTGGAAAATATTTGATTAATAGGATAGGTTAGTATACTGCTTAGTGCTAAACTAGTCCCAGGAAGTAATGAACTTCCTAACAAGGATGTCAACCCACTTTATGAATTAATTTAGTGAATAAAATGGTAAAAGAAATTACAAGATGTATAAAATGATATAGATATGAAATTGAATTATTTTTTATTAATCTAAATTCATTTAATTAATATTGGTGAAGTAATCACACCAATAGATTTAGCAAAATATTCATATTCTTGTATGATTTATAATTGGTTAGAGATAACCTTTACAGTAGGGTAAAACACAATGGCATAGATTCATAACTCAAAGGTGATATCAATCTGATCAATAAAGAAAGGTTTAGGGATAATTGGTAAATCATGAATGGTAATAACTTCATGTGAGGCTCCAAGAAGTGTCATCTATAGATAAAATTCATGGTTTAGGGAATATAGAGTAAGGAATATTTTAGATGTCCTAACAAAAATAGGTTTCAAATTCAAAACAACTAATATTTGAAAGGGATCTATTTTTATCATGTTGGATCAATGTTGATTCTATGAATTAACATTGATTTTGATAGAAACTACAATAATTTTAAAATAGGAGGCTAAATGTTGGTTTAATGAGATCTAGGATAGTCTAGGATAGTCTAGGGATGATAAGGATGCTTAATAGAAACATAAAACAAAACCAAGAAATATGAAACTAATGTAAATAATGAAATATACTTACCTTGACAGTTCTCAAAGTCTGTGATAATCATGAGGTTGATATGTTGATCTTTGGTCTTTTGATAGATGTTAAGGGGCTAAAATGTAATTATGTCTTTCCAATAGGGGGTGATTAATTGCCTACTTAGTCATCTCATAGGAATTCCTTTGACATTTGGGAGAAAATTCATGGTCTTTTTCCAAAGGCAAGTCTAAGAATAAATCAACATAAATTCTATCGAATAGATGTTGATCACGGGGATCATTATCAATTCCATCCATTTTTACAAGAAGTTTGTTCTGATTATTTCAACCATGGGTTAAACTAAGCTCTAAACTATTATATGAGTTTTGTGTTGCAAGGGGAGTTATTAGGGAGTTTAAACCATTTTGATTTTATTTTATTTTAGTATATTGTATTAGATTTAATGGTTTTGAATTATTTAAAATTAATTATGTGGGGTGAAATAATAATTAGTGAAACTAATTATGTGGGGTAAAATGGTAATTAGTGAAACTAATTATGTGGGGTGAAAATAGGATAGGATGATAAAAGGGGCCTAAGACATAAATTGGTATAAATATATATTGTGCAAAATCCTATTGCCTATATTGGGTTAATCTCCAGATGCCATGTGGCATTATTTTATTTTCCATGGGATTCTTGTCACTGTTCATGTCATCTGCCCAACATACTTTACTATGCTCTTACCTCAACTTTGTCTTCTATATCAAAGGAGCTATCAGTCCTAAGTGGCAACTTCTTATTTATCTACCCCTTCCTCAAGCTCTCTCGACCAAGCTCTATTGAGTGCTAGATGGTGTTTTACTATTCAGTGGGTGCTCCTACCATTATGTGCTTAGGACCTACCACCCCCACATTGCTCCTTCTCACTCTCCCATTACTTGGTTGAGGCTCCAAATGCAATTTTGACTATTATATCTATAGTGAAGTGATATTTCACCACATGGAAACATCATTCTCACCTTCTACTCTTACACACTACTCTTTTTACATGGACCACCCTAGAAATGTAGATCAATGAAATTACACCATGTGGTGTCATCCCACTCACCCATTAGCCTAGGGCTCTAATATATATTTAGGCTATACATAAATCTTTGAGAGAGTAGGGTAACATGATTATGTGATGTGGCATCATCCCACTAACCCACTAGCCTAGAGGGTTTTAAATTGTACATGTGGTTTTAGTATTTTGAGTCACCAAGATTACGACACATAGAAACATCCCACTAACTCACTCACTTGCTCACCTAGAGGAATTTTGATGTTATTGCCTCATGAAAAAACTTCTTAAAATTGACTAAGTATTTAAAATACTTTTGAACAAGCTCAAGACTTCTAGGAGAGTAACACATGGCACTAGGAAACATTTGAAGAGAAATGGCTAAGTGTTGAAAATAATTTGAAAGGGCTCAGGTCATTGTGATAGTGACACATAGCACTAGGAAACCTTCAAAAAAATTACTAAGTCCTATTATGTCTAACAAAATTATAATCCATCAAGTTGTTGTTAGAGGGATGTCAAATTTAATCTCATCACCCCCTGAGTTTATCATTAGATAAAAACCCCAAAATGGTTGTCTTTTTGTTACTCAACCCTTGCAGGCTCTAAGAGTGATCTATGATCATCAAGAAGGATAGAAAGAATACTACACACTTAAGAACTTCCTTAAAACATATAAGTTTTAAAAATTGTCTAGGCTCAACCTCATACTCATTTTATTTCCCTTAAATTTATTTAAATTTGAGAACCTACGGATGATCCAAATCTTTAAATTAAATTAGATGCTGCTCTTCTATGGTGACTAGAAATGGTCAACATTTTGGTAACCTATACCAATTTCTTGCCTACTGAGTATGAACCTTGTAGCCTTTGAAGTAATCTATTAGGCATGGATTCATAGAAGAATCCATAACTTCTCATATTCTAATAGTGTAACCTGGCTACAACCTTCTTGGCTCATCTTGAAAGAGCTAAACTGAGACTTACCTCACAACAAAATAAAAAAGTCAAGGGATAAGAAAAAATGTGCCATAGGTACTTAAAATAAATAAAACAACTAAACTAATGTGGTATAACACTTGGAGGAAATAAATTAGCTAACCTACTCTAAACTAACCAATCAAAAAGTTATCTAAATAAAGCCATTGAATAGTTCCACAAAATAGCTACCCTTTATTATCAACTTAGAATGTTTTAAATGTTTGAGGGCAACCAACCAAAGATGGAAAAGGATTGGATGCTTAATGTACTAGTGATATACTTTTATGAGGATAAAGATAAACTCACTTACCCACTTGAGTTGACTGGAATTGAAGCTATCTTGGAGTGGATACTTAGGTGGGTTTGGGCCTTCTTGAGGCTCAATTTTGTGCTCTATATTGAGAATAACATGTGATGGTTTCTCCTTATCATCCTCAAATTGAAGTGTTACATCCTTATTATCCTCTAAATTCATTAATCTATTAATTTTGTATTTTTTGGTTAATGATTGGGTAAATTATTATGTTAAGTGGTTGGATTAGTGATATGATGATTTGTGGATAGTTATATATATTTATGATCATGATTGATAATTTGTAGATAGTTTTTCATAATCTATTATGGTACACTATGATCATGATTATTCATTTTTTTAGTGACAAGATTTTATTATGATTATTTCATGATATGATCTAACTACTATTTATTTTACTAAGGTAGATGTAGGATGGAGTCCACCCTCCTGACTATGAATGAGAGAGTGTATCATCAGAGAGGATAGATTAGATAGGGAAGAGTGGGAGATTAGAGAATGAAGCTAAAACATTATAGACACCACTTAGTTAGTAGTATGTGTGTTTTTATGATAGATTAATATTTATGGTTAGTAACATTCATCATAATACAAGCATGTTTCCTTACCTTGTATTGTTTCCTTGATTGGTAATGTTTGATTATCATTTTTACATTTATGTCATTGTAATTGCATTCATAAGATCTCATGATAACTTAGATGTTTTTATGATTATCTTACTCCATTATCTTGGCATTGATTTGAAACTCACTATAGTTTTAGATGTTAAACACAATATGAATAGAATGTGTGGCATGTTTATGCAATGAAAATTTAAAATGTTTGATGTTTATAGGTGGCATGTTTGAAGTTTTAAATGGATAGAATGTTATAAATATTTGATATGTTTAAATTAAAATGATTGTTTTATTAGTTAAATTTCATATTGATTTTTTAGGGGTTGATGGCTAACCTTAGACCTGGTTTGATTTAATAAAGGGCATGATGATTATTTGGAGTTCAAATAAAATATTTTAAACTATTATTTTAAATATGATTATGTTAATAGGAATATTCTATGAATATAGGGTTTATAGACTTTTTCAAGCAATGAGTAATGGAAAAACAAAACATAGACTTTGTATAGCTACATGTTTTGGATATGATTGTATTGTCTGTTAGAATCAACTAGACTGTTGATGGGTTATGGTGAGTCACCATGTCAACATTTTGGAAAATAATTATAGAACTAGAGATTCATTTTTGAAGACCTAATTTTGTGGTATTTTTGGGGGGTTTTGGCATGCATATTGGGAGTAGATGGATATATATGGAAGAATAGGTTTTAAAGAAGACATACAGTGGATGAGGAGAGCCTTGGGAAAGAAGGAACTTGGTCTTACACTACATGGTTTACATATTAAGGTAGGATTTATTGAAATTGTATTTCTAGTTTTATCATTTTGAAGTGATGTATAAATTGCACAAGTTTTTACCATGATTTGTTGAAATGGGTTCTTGAAATTTTGATTAGATATATATTAAAAAAGGAAATATATGTAGTTAACACTGAGGGTGGGTACAACCCATCTACAAGGCTAGACACATATAAATACTTCCCTTTCATAAATGGCTATGTATTTTGGTTTAATTTGGGTATAGATAAATGGAACTAAGTTTGCATTTTTTCTTACTAAAAATAAATGATGGGAGTTAGGTTATGACTAGCTACAAAATTGGTTGATGATGTTTTTATGTTACTTTAATCCTTCAATTCATACTTTGTATTGGATTTTTTGATGTAATATTAAGTGGGTCAACTATATTTATAACCAAATGAATCTATGTGCCCAAAAGAATAACTATTGTAATCTTTTTGTGATGAAAAATGGGTTTTAGGTGTTTTGGGGAATGTTGTGTTTGATTATATTTTTAATTAGTTTGATTAAATTCTGAGTTATTTGCACAATTAAAAAAATAAATGGGTCATTTGTAAATGCCCCTGGGGATGGGTTCAACCCATCCGCAAGGCTGAGTACAAATGGACCCAAGATCCCTTTCATTTAATGATTGTTCATGTTGAGTATCTAAGAAAAAATTATATATAAGGTTTTATGAATATATTGGTTGAAAATTACTCATGTTAAAAACCTGTACCTATGTTTTAGAATCTTTGTATGTTGTGTAAAGAAGGGTTCGAACCTATAACTACATATTGGTGAATTTTATATACATAAACATTTGAATTTTTGTATTATGGGATGAATTTGGAAATAAGGTTTGACTAAGTGATGATTGAGAAATTTGGTCTTATAGGTTTTGATATAAATTTAGTCTTGAACATTCTATGTTATAGTTCAAATATGTTCATAATGAATATATGATTGTATTTTTGTCAAAATAAAATGATTTCTTGACTTAGTATTATCTTATTTTCATAGTATTTATAGGTTTGATTTAATTAACATGAGTTAGGCCTATATCAGTTATGAGGTTTTTATGAGATGTTTAGAAATTACATTTTTTAATACACATCTATATAGGTATTAAATTTGTGACTATATGCCTATAAATATTTTGATCATTGTTAGAACTTATAGTTTTGAGTGAATCAATTATGTGTATTGTTCTACTTAAATTGTATAATTTAATATATATACCAGAGGTCAATGGATTAATTCCATTAAAACCATCATGTGTGTGTGTGTGTGTGTGCATGCGTGTGTGCGTGCATGCATGTGTGTAATTTTTTTATATATAAATTTGAACTTGTATATTATCTAATGTTTTTCATAGATTATATAATCTTATATTTACATATAAGTCTTACCTAGACTTAAAATTTTATTTGATGTACTTTGCATAAATACTCCTTTCATGATATTAATGGATGTAGTTATTGTATGAGTATTTAATTAAAAATATATAGTTGAGGTTTATAACATAGAAGGGATATTAAATACTTAATAATTTATAAAGTTTACATGATAAGCTAATAGACTTATGTGGCTATTATAGGAAACAAATAAATTTTGTAGGTACTTGATTATATTTTATGGATAATCTAAACTTGGTTGAAAGTTGGATTTTTAAACAAAAGACCATTATTTTAATGGAGGAATAGTTGATTATTCTATTGTTCATATGATATGAATAAAATATTTATTTCATTTAAAATACTATATATAAAGTTAGTTACCTGATTATACCATTTTGATGCATGTGAATAAATGTATAGTATTAAATAATTTTCTCATATTATTATGTGTTGTGGGATTTTTATATAAAAATATATTATTTGAATCTTTTGATTTAAGTATTATTTATGTATAAATAAATGTGGTATTATTTAATCTAATGAAGTAGGTGAGATGGAATTCACATACTTAGTGCCACTAATAGATAGATAGAGGATATCCAAATGAATTGTGTGTGTGAATTTAACTGATCTTGAGATCTGAAAAACTATATTAAAACTTTGGTTAAAATATTTTTTATGGTTTGAACATTGTCAATTCACATGTTTGATTTAGTTTACATGTATTGTATAATATCATATTAGAACATATTTCTTTATGATATTCTACATGTGATAGTTATTTTACAACACACAGGTTCTAGTTGACATTTTCTATCACTATCTACCCATTTGTGAAGGGAGTACCATTCCATTATTGGGAGATTATGCGGGGAACCAATGGTCCATGGTGGGTGTGGAAAATCACTCAGATGATACTTTCCCTTCACTTCCAAGAGTCAACTGATATAAATTTTACTCATAGCTATTTTTGGATAATAATGAGTTCATTTAGACTTGTATGTTATGTGGAACATTATATAATTGTAATATGATATATATTTTATATTTTATATTTATACTATTTTATTTTAATTTTATAATAACAAATAGTTGTTTATATCTATACCTATTGTGATATTTAACCAATAGTGGTTGATTTGTTAATTTGGGTAATTTAGTACTATTATATGATTTACTTGTAAAATAAAATCAATATTTTTATATAGTGATCATTATATAAATGAATCTTATGGATAACTTAATGGTTAATAGATTATTTTTCATAAATTATACATTTAGTTAAAGATCATTAGTTCTTGTAATTAGTTAAGGTAATTTTTTAATGAGTTAAAAAAATTAACCTAATTCTAGTTTAACCTTGAGGGGTTGTGGCATTGTGGTATCAAAGTTGAGGCTCAAACTCTTGGACTTAATGAGTCCACTAACATATTCTTATTATTTTATTATCAAAAATAAGAATATCACATTAAATACTAGCTAGTGAGGGTATATCCAATCCCAATAATACTAACCTTCTAGTTGAACCAAATTAATTTACTGATAAATAAGTTGCAAAGCATGATCAAATTCTTGTAGCTATAAATGAGACTATGGATTGAATAGCTTCCCTTTAACATGAATTTCATGGCCATGTAGAGGAAAATAATCAGAATGAACCTGAAGATCATCCTACTAAGAAATAAGTTCCTAAGGAACCTAAACTAGATGAGGTGCCTCAAGATGTGAGAGCACGTGTAGCTATAGAGCTAGCATGAGACATGAATTAATTTAATCCACCTAAGTTTTATGGAACCATTTTGGGAGATGGAGGAGAAGTTTGGATAACTAAGATGGAGAATTATTTCAAGATATGGAATTACTCTAAAGTCATATAATAAATTTGGGGATCTTACCAATTAGTGGAAAAAAAGAAATAACATAGTGGAAAACAATAAATTGGAAATGAATCTTGAATCTACTACCACCACATGGGAATAATTTTTGGCATTGTTTAGATCATGATGTTTTCCCTAACTCTATTTTGATTAGAAGTGAATATATTTTTAGAATCTAAAGTAAGGAGACATTTCAGTGAATGAATATTGGGAGAAATTCACTAAGATCCTAAAGTACGTTCTTCAATTTCAGTTAGATGAGAGGTTTTGCATTAGGAAATTTATTATGGGATTAAAACCTTAAATTTGATGTGAGGTGGATGTGCATGGGCCATCCACTATGGATCAAGTATTCGTAAAGGTAGTTAAGTAGGAGCAAAAACTAAAGTAACTTTCTCAAGTTAGAGATAAATTCAATAAAAATTTTAGAGGTCCTAAAATGAATTTCAAAAAGAAGAATTAGAAAAGGAGTGGAAAATCTAAAAATCAATTCAAGAATCAGAATGCAAAGTTTAACAATGATTCAAGGAATATTAAATCAATAAATAGTTTCAAGGGAAATCAACAATCTGAGAGGAAAGATCCATCTATTGGGTGCTTCATTTATGGAGGTGGTCATTATGCTAGGGAATGTACTCATATAAAACCAGATGATAAGAATAAAGGTTCTACTCTACAACAAGGATCTTTTCATTAGAGAATTCATGTGGTTATTGAAAACTATCAAACCAAGTTTTAGGATTCTCTTATTGAGCTATCAAGTACTTTATTTAGTCATCCAATTTTAATTTTGATTGACACATGATCTAATAAATGATTTATTGCTCCTAAAATGATTAGCAAGTTGTCTAGAAAATCAAGAATTATGGAAAATGCATGGTCAATTCAATATGAGAATGAATCTAAGGTCAAGGTCGATAAATATTTAGTCAAAGTTAAGATCAAACTACCTAAATTCACTATGGTATTGGATCTATTTACAACACCACTAGGTTCATATGATGTGATCTTGAGAGTAAACTAGTTAGATCAACATAAAGCTAAGGTAGATTTTTTTTTTAAAGGTTGAATGTCTAGATGATTTGGGAAAGCAAACCCAAATCTAGGAAATAAAAAGGGAGATAAAACTTAGACATATTTAAGTAATTGAGTTAAATAAAGTTCAAATAAAAGGGTGTCAATCATTTATTGTTAAGATAATGAGATGGAAGAATCAAAAGAACCTTCCAAAAAAAAGTTTTTCCTTTTCTTCAAGGTTTTTAAAATGGTTTTATTGAATAATTTATAGCTTTACCCCCTACAAGAGAGATTGATTTCTTAATTAACATCATTCTAGGGTCTGAACCATAGTATAAACCCCCATATAGAATGATGACAATTTAATTGGTAGAGCTGAAAGCTCAACTACAAGAATTATTGTCCAAATGGTTAATTCAACCAAGCATGTCACCATGGGGTGCGCCATTTGTGTTCATTAAAAATAAGGATGGATCCCTTCACCTATGTATTAATTACATGATGTTGAAAAAGGCAATGATCAAAAATAGGTATCCTTTACCTTGAATTGATGATCTATTTGATCAAATACATGGATCATTAGTTTTATTAAAGATTGATCTTTAAGCAAGATGTCATCAGTTAAGGATTTGTGAGGAATACAATTTGAAAACAACTTTCAAGACTTGATAAGGGCACTATGAATTCATAGTTCTTCCTTTTGGGATATTCAATGCTCATACAATATTCATTAATCTCATGAAAAGGGTGTTCTAGGATTATCTAGATCATTTTGTGTTGGTATTTCTTGATGATATCCTCATCTATTCAAAATATGAAGAGAAGCATCTAAAACATTTAAATTTGGTTCTATAACAGTTGTAGAAACATAAACTTTTTGGGAAGCTATCAAAGTATGCCTTATTTTTAAAAAAAGGTATAGTACCTTGGGTACATTATATATGAAGAAGGAATATCTATAGATCCTTTAAATATTAAATCCATTATGGAGTGGATAACACCTTAAAATGTCATGAAGTTAGAAGTTCTTATGGGTTTGGCTGAATATTACAAGAAATTTGCACCAAAATTTTCCAAGATAACAAATCCTATTAGCTCTCTTCAGTAAAAAAAATAAAAAAAATTGTGTGGTTAGGAAAGTGTGAGGAAGCTTTTCAAGAACTAAAAATATGACTTACCTCAGCACTAGTGTTGAGAGATCCTAATATAAATGGCCAATTTTTTATAACAACTGATGCTTTAGGAGATGTTCTTGAGGGAATTCTCATGCAAGAAGGTTTTATTTAGCTTATGAGTCTAGAAAGTTGAAGCCATGTGAGGAAATGTATGCCTTGTATGATCTATAATTATGTATAATTTATCACCCCTTCTAATTTTTGAGGCATTATCTTTTGCGAAAATCATTTGAGCTCAAGATAGACAACTTGGGGATCAAGTATATCTTCACCTAACCTAACTTGAATGCACATTAGAGGTGATGGTTAGAGTTCTTATCATATTATAATTTTTACATTAACTATATAAAAGGGAAATAAAATAGGTTTGTTGATACCCTAGGTCATAAAAGGTATATAATAGCTTTGGCTACCATCAGGAATACCTTTTATGATCATGTAGTTAAATGTTTTTAGGAAATAAATTTTATGAATAGGTAAAGTTGGCATTGGATTAAAATTCTTAAGATCCTAATTATTTTGAATTTAAGTTCAATAATGATGGTTTTATTAGGTACAAATAAAGGATTTATTTACCATACAGGAAAAAATTTAGGAGTATAGTACTCAAGGAACTACACAATGCTCCTTACTCAGGGCATCTTGGTGTGACTAATCTCTTAACAAAGTTAAGGCCATTATATTTTTGGAAGGGAATTAATAAATATACAATAGATTTTGTTTCATGATGTTTATAATGTCAACAAGTTAAGGCTAAGCATTTGCATATTGTTGGTTTATTATACTCACATACCATACTAGAATAGAAGTGGCAAGTCATTAGCATGGACCTTGTCCAAGCTTTGTCGATGTCTCAAAAATGACATGACATGATTTTGGTGTTTTTTTATAAACTCACCAAGGTATATCACTTCATTCCTAGTAATATTTCAAATGATACACCTATGCTTGCAAAGAGATTCAAGAAATAAGTGTATATATTGCATGGATTTCCAGAAAATATTATTTCAAATAGAGACCTCAAAATGAATTCTAGATTCTAGTTTACTCTTAATTCAACTTTGGTTACACAATTAAAATTTAATACAATGTACCATCCATAAATATATGGAAAAACATAGAGGGTGAATCATGTTTTAGAATATATTCTAAGAATGTATTACATAGACCAATAGTACATATGGGAAGAATATCTTCTATTGGTTGAGTTTGCCTACAACTCATACCAATCAGTTTTGAAAATGGCTCCATTTGAGGCATTGTATGGAAAAAGGTTTAGAAAACCAATAAATTGGAATATGTTAGAAGATAGGGTAGTCTTTGGTCTGTATATGTTTCTGTAAATGGAAGATCAAGTTAAACTAATAAGGCAAAGGTTGGTTAAAGCCAATGATAGACAAAAAATCTATGTTGATTTGGAAAGAATGGCAAGGTAGTTTCTAGTGAGAGACATAGTATTTATACATGTTAAACCATAGAAAAGATTGATTATATTTGTAAAATCATCCAAATTATCTCCTAGCTATGTGGGACCCTTTGAGGTCTTATAAATTATCAATCCTATGGTTTATAGGCTTACTTTGACACCAAATCTAGCACACATACAAAATGTTTTTAATGTATCCTATCTTAAAAAGTATGTTGTTGATCCTTCTCATGTGTTGGATTGGAATGATTTACAAGTTTTGTATCTTAGGGTGGTCTCAATAAAACCAATTGAAATAATTGACACCCGTAAACTTAGTTTGTGTAACAGAGAAGTGTCAGTACAAGGTCTAGTGGGACCAATATTCTAAAGATAATGCCACTTAAGAAGACTATGAAGAGTTTTATATGTTGTTTTTACATTTGTTTGCTTACTATTTTACTATATATTGTATTTATTTTCTACCAAACACTTTTTTTTAGAACTTTTTAAAAAATAAATGTCATTGAGATGATGACCAACTATAGGGGGAAGGATGTTACATCTCAATTCTCTTATAAATTCATTAATTTGTTAATTTTATATTTTTTGGTTAATGATTGTTTAAATTATTATGTTAAGTGGTTGGATTAATAATATGTTGATTTTTAGATAGTTATATATACTTATGATCATGATCGGTAAGTTGTTGTTAGCTATTCAAATTTTGTTATGGTACATTATGATCATGATTATTCAATTTTTTTAGTTATAATATTTTATTATGATTATTTCATGATATGGTCTAACTAATATTTATTATACTGAGGTGGATGTAGGATGGATTCCACCCTCCTAATTATGACTAAGGGAGGGTATCATCAGATAGGATTGAGCAGATGAAGATGAGTGGGGGATGAGAGAATGAAGGTAAAATCCTGCACAAACCTCTTAGAAATATGTGTGTTTGTGATTGGTTAATATTTATGTTTAACATCATGCATCATAGTAATAATGTGTTTTCTTGTCTTGTATTATTGCCTTGATTGGTAATGTTTGATTATCATTTATGCATTTATGTCACCATACTTACATTAATAAGATCCTCTAATGGTTGAGATGATTGTATGATTGTCTTACTTTGTTGTCTTGGCACTGATTTGAAACACACTATAGTTTTATATGTTGAACACCATATGGTCAAATGTGTGGCATGTTTATTCAATGGTAATTAAAATTTTTGATATTTATATGTGGTATGTTTTATGTTTTAAATGGATAACATGTTATAAATATTTGATATGTTCAATTAAAATGATTGTTTTAATATTCAAATGGCATAATGATTTGTTAGGGGTTGATGGTTAACCTTAAACCTAGTTTTATTTAATAAAGGGCATGATTATTATTTGGAGGTCAAATGCAATATTTTGAATTATAATGTTAAACATGATTATGTTAATAGGCATATTCTAGGAATCTAAGGTTTTGAATTATGGGGTTTCTAGACTTTTCAAAGCAATAAGTATTGGAAAAATAAAACATACACTTTGTCTAGCTACATATTTTGACTATGCTTGCATTTTCTATAGGAATCAAATGGAATATTGACAGGTTATGGTGAACTACCATATCAAATTTTGGAAAACAATTATAGAACTAGAGATTCATTTTCGAAGAGCCAATTTTATGGAAGTTTTTTTAGGGTTTTGGCATGAATATTGGGAGAAGATGGAGATATATGAAGGCAAATGGTTTGGAGAATACATATGATGGATGAGGAGAGCCTTAGAGAATAAAAAACTTGGTCTTGCACTACATGGTTTACATATTTAGGTAGGGTTTATTGAAATTGTATTTATAGTTTTATCATTTTAAAGTGATATTTGAAATGCACTAGATTTTGTTGTGATTTATTGAAATGGGTTCTTGAAATTTTGATTATATATATATATATATATATATATATATATATATATATATATATATATAAAGGAAATATATGTGGTTGACCCTAAGTGTGGGTACGACTCATCCACAAGGTCAAACACATATAAACCTTTCCCTTTCATAAATGAATGTGTATTATGGTTTAATTTGGGTATAGATAAATTGAACCAAGTTTGATTTTTTTCTTAGGAAAAAGAAATTAGGGGATCTAGGTTACGGTTAGCTGTAGAATTGGTTGATGATGTTTTTGTCTTTCTTGAATCCTTCATTCATACTTTACAATGTTTTTTTTGATGTAATATTAAGTGGGTTGACTCTATTTATACCCTAACAAATCTCTATTCACAAAATAATATTTGTTATACTCAATTTGTGATGAAAAATGGGTTTCAGGTGTTTTGGAAAAAAGTTGTGTTTGATTATGATTTCTAATCAGTTTGATTGAATTCTGATTTAATTATAAAAAAATAAAAATAAGTGCGTCATTTTTAAATGACCCTCAGGATGGGTTTGACCCATCCATAAGGCCAATTAAAAATGAGCCCAAGATCCCTGACATTTAATGGCTATGCATGTCGAGTAGTAAATGAAAAACTGTATACATGGTTTTATGATTTTATTAGTTGAAAATTACTCATGTTAAAAACTTGTATCTATGTTTTGAAATCTTTGTATGTTGTGTAAAGAAGGGTTGAACCTGTAGCTATGTATTGGTGAATTTTGTATACATAAATGTTTGAATTGTATTATGGGATGAATTTAGAAATAAGGTTTGACTGAGTGATGATCAAGAAATTTGGTCTCATCGGGTTTGATATAAAGTCAATCTTGAACATTATGGGTTATAGTTCTAATATGGTCACAATGAATATATGACTATATTTTTGTTAAAATAAAATGATTTCTTGAATTATTACTATCCAATTTTCATAGCAGTTATGAGGTTTTTGTGAGATTTTTGGAAATTACATTTTTTTATACACAGTTATATGGGAATATTAAATTTGTGACTATATGTCTATAAATATTTTGATCATTATTAAAACCTATAGTTTTGAGTGAATTGATTATATGGATTTTTCAACTAAAATTATGTAATTTAATACACACACACACACACACACACAATTGTTTTATATATAAGTTTGAAGTTATATATTATCTGATGTTTTTTGGGGATTGTATACTCTTATATTAACATATGAGTTTTACTTGGAATTAAACATCTATTTAATGTTCTTTACATAAATACTCATTTCATGATATTAATGAATGTAATTATTGTATGAGTATTTAAATAAAAATATATAGTTGGGGGTTTATAATATAATGACTATTTGATACTTCAAAATTTATAAATTTTATGTAATGAGATAATAGACTTTTATGTGTATATTATGGGAAACAAATAAATTATGTAATTACTTCATTAGTATTTTATGGATAATCTAAACTTGGTTGAAAGTTAAATTTTCAAACAAAACACCATTGTTTTAATGGGAATATAGTTGATTATTATGATGTTCATATGTTATGAATAAATTAGTTTTTTCATTTAAAAGGCTATATTTAAAGTTAGTTAGTTGATTATACCATTTTATTGCATGTGAATAAATGAATAGTATTAAATGATTTCCTCATATTATATTGTGCTATGGCATTTTTATACAAAAATATATTATTTGAATCTCTTGATTTAAGTATTATTTATGTATAAATGAATCCAATATTAATTACTTTAATCAAGCAGGTGAGATGGACTTCACATACTTAGTGCCACTAATAGACAGATAGAGTATATCCAAATGAGTCATGTGTGTGAATTTGATTGATCTTGAGATCTGGAAAACTATATTAAAACTTTGACAAAAATAATGTTTATGGTTTAAACATTGTCAACTCACCTATTTGATTTAGTTTACATGTATTTAATGATATCATGTTAAAACATATTTATTTATGATATGCCACATGTGATAGTTATCTTACAGTAGACAGGTTCTAGTTGACATTCTCATAGTTATCTTACAGTGCACTACCACTACCTACCCATCCATGAAGGGAGGGACATTCCCTTGTTGGGAGATTTTGTAATAGTTGGTATGGAAAAACACTTAGATAATACTCTACCTCACCTTCCAATAATCAACTGATAGAAGGTTTACTCTTAAATTGTTTTGGATAATAATGAGTTCATTTAGACTTGTATATTTTTTGGAACATTGAATAATTGTAATCTAATATTTAGATATGTAATATTGTATACTTGTAGTATTTGATGTTAATTTTATAACAACATCAGATAGTTGTTTATATTTTTACCTATTATAATTTTTAACAAACAATGGTTGATTTATTAATTTGGGTAATTTAGTACTATTCTATGATTTACTCGTAAAATCAAATCAATATGTTTATATAATGATCATTAGCTAAATGAATCATATCATTAACCTGATGGTTAATAGATTAGTTTTCATAAATGAGGTATTTAGTTAAATATCATTAGTACTTGGAATTAATTAAGGTAATTTGTTAATGAGTTAAAAAATAAAAATATGGCCTAAATTTAGTTTAACCCTGAGGGGTTGTTACACCAAGTATCTGACAAGACACCTTCCTGACAAGACAATGGGTATGCTTGAATAATTGGCCTCAAAATGGGATGAATATTTATTCCTGAGAGGTTGAGACAAAAACATGCATGCATTGTCCTTTAAGAATGGGCAGGTGTCTGTAGGCTTAGACAACATTGATAAAATATCAAACAAATTAGTACCAACTAAATCTAACCCATATTAAAGTAGATTTAATGGACTAATACTCTCTCTCTCTCTCTCTCTCTCTCTCTCTCTCTCTCTCTCTCTCTCTCTCTCTCTCTCTCTCTCTCTCTCTCTCTCTCTCTCTCTCTCTCTCTCTCTCTCTCTCTCTCTCTCTCTCTCTCTCTCTCTCTCTCTCTCTCTCTCTTTCTCTTTTCCTTAATGTTGCACTCTTCTTATCCATATTATAGTTCCCTTGAAAAGGAACAGCTTCCAAGACTTCAAACAAATCCTACAATTCCCTATCATATGATGGAATTTGTAAACTAATCTCAAGTTGATTAGGGTCTTTTTATTGGAGCATATGCTTTCTTTCATCATTATATTTATACTCAAAGTCTTCCTCCATCATGTAAAGTGGATTCTCATCAAGTAATTTGAAAACCCCAAATCTCTCTCCTTTTTGAACTCCTCCCTTAGAGTAGGAGGAAATGCACTTGCTTCTTCTTTAATAGAGAGAGATAGTTCTTCAAACATGTTATGATTATAAAAATCTACCTCTTTAAGGGACCTTAATATTTCATCTTCAAGAACCAATTCCTCCTAATTTAGATCAAATTCATGAAATCGAGATTGATCTTCTTCATCATCCATGTTAAATGGAAGCTCATTCATCCAAGAGTGTGCCTCATCATCATGCCCCTGAATGAAACCCCAATTAGATAAAATTATCTTCTCATAATCAAGACTATCTTATTCCTCTCCGTTATTGTCCATTTTCTCACTATTAATTTTCTCTAGCTGATCACACTCATCTTCTTCTTGTAATAGGTCTAATTTTTTTGGTTTAGTGGCACAAAGAAGTTTATCTATAATTATTTCCTCATAATACTCACTCAAAACACTCTCTTCTACCCCCAAATGATCTTAAATTTCTCTCTATATGATGGGTACTCCTTTGAAAAGGGATATGGTGGGAGGTAAATAAGGTTCAACTGGTTAAATAGGAGTATAGGGAATTATGGTCTATTTTTTATTTAGCTTTGGGGTTGAAGAGGCACTCCTAAAACTTAGAAACTTCCTTGGTTTGGATTCTAAAAATTTCTACCTCTCTTGATTTTGGATTAGAATATGAGGAGTGGGTGAGAAACTTGGAAACTTTCTTGGTTGATTAGTTTTAGTGACTTGAGTAATAATGGATGGAGTTTGCAAAGGAACATGCTCTTTCAAAGGATGCAGACCTCTAAATCTTAGAATAAAGGAGTCTAATCTAGGTTCAACCTTTTACATTTGTGCCATCACTTGACATATATGCTATTATTTGGATGCATATATCATATCCAAGAACCTTTTATGATGTCTTTCTTGCTCATTGTACTACTACTCTGGCCAATCATATTCATCTCCTTCTAGTAGTAGGGCTTATTTCTCTTGTTTAGTGATAGAAAGAGGGTTATCAATGATCATTTCCTCACCATATTCACTTGAAAACTCATATTATTCATATAAATGGTATTCATTTTTTATCCATACAATGATTCCTCCTTTGAAAATGGAGATAGTGGGAGGGCAAGAGGGTCCAACTAATGAATTAGGAATGACCTTAATAAGGTTGGGCATCTTAAAATCAAGATGTTTGGTCCAAGAAGGATGCCATGGTCAATAGTATTTAGTATATTATAAAATATGAGTAATAATAATATTTTTAGAGGGCTATTACTGAGGAATAGTAGTATGATTTTGCATAATTTTAGGCTCTCCTAAAGAGTGGGAGATGTTGATAATTTTGCCACCATTAGTCAAAGTTATTTATGTATAGGTTTTCAAGAAGTCTCCATTCATGGAGTGAATATTAAAAAATATTTTAAAAATATAATAAAACCTTAATAGTTACAAAAAAATCTAAGTAACATCTCATACTTCCAAATTTTGACAGAGGTTTTTTTTGTTCCTTTAACTATCTGCTAGTTGCAAGCTAGTGAAGGTAATTTTTAAATGCTTGGTACATGAAGGTGAAGACAAGTTGGTTAAAATTGTATTAGTGATATTTTGGGTCATATAATAAATAAATATTACATGCATTTTTTTTATGTTACAATATCTTAACTTTATGAACAATCGTTTAAGAAGAATAGGTTCTCTAAAACCCTTCTTAGACCCTAATGGCTCAATTTTAAGAGATATAATTAAATTTTTGAGTTCCTTGTTGAAAAATAAAAGTTGTGTGAGATATTATAGGTCATAAATTAAAATAAATAAATGTTAATAAATCAAAATTTTAAGTTAAAAATTTAATAAAGGTAAAGGTACAGGTATCAGGGTTTTAATCATGCAAGAGAGACAGTTAGAAAAGATAAGTTTTGAGAGGTTTAAGAGATTGGTTGAGAACATAAAATGGTTTTAATTATTATATGAGTTATTTTATGAAATAATTAAAAAATAATTAGGTATTTATGACTCATAAAACTCAATAAAAAGGTGAAACTTAGACCTATAGGCATTCATAAATTAATTTGTGCAAGCCAAGAAATACTAAAAAGTACATATTTTGAGTTTTATTGAATTCAATCTCTTTAAATTTGACATTGAGATATTTATTGATGTCATTTAATTTTTAAAAGTGTTTTTATGTCTTTAATATACCTTATAAGAGATAAAATACCAAAATAAAGGTCTAATCATGAAGGAAACCAAGGCTTTTCACTATTTTGCTCACAAATGGAGTTAGAAATGTGTGTTTCAGGTCATTACAATGGGAAAATAATAATTTAAGAGTGTTTATAATTAATTTAAATTTATTAATAAATTCCAATTCAATTAAAACCAATTAAAAATAGGCTCAACTAATTGAAAAACATCTTCAGATCGCCCCAAGGGCAACAAGTAGGCACTTTTTATGAATTCTTATTTGGAAATTTGGTGAAGTATTTTAGATATTTTAAAAAATTTAAAGATTTTGACCATTTATAAATATAAAATTAGAATATTATTAGTGTTTTTTCATGCTTAAATATTATTTTAGACCCCTTAATCTAAATCAGGGTTTCTTGAGTCCAAAAGATCATAAAATGGCATTTTTTGTAGTTGTATATGAAGTTTGGACATAAAAATATGTTTGAAGGTCTGTGAAACCATGGTTATAATGTTAAAATAGTATTTATAATCATTATATAATAAAATAATTCAAATTCATAAATTTATAGGTTATCACAGTGCATTCAAGAAGCTTATCAAGCCACAGAAGATGTACACTTCCAAGAAGAACCAATATGGAGAGTTGTTATTGTCATCATAAAATGAATAATTAGTAGAAATATTTATTGTATACTTAAAAATAAAAATTATACTCTATATATAACTTTTTTTCCCCCTTTTGGCTAAATTTAGTAAATGTCAAGTCAACAGAAAGAAGCCTTCAAGGATCCCTACAAAAGTGGAGTTCAAAACATACAAAAGTGAAGAAGTTGAGTTTAAGCATTGGTTTAGATTTGAGGCCATATTTTAATTAAATATAATCCTTATAAGGTTAAAATTCAATTTATCTCCTATTACTCCCCACTTGGGATAATTTTATAAAAGTTAAGAAGTCAAACATGCATGCAAGTCAAGATACCTCAAGTCAAACTCTAGGTTACAAGTCAAGTTATGTCAAGTAAAACTCCAAGATGGAATAAAGGTAAATAAATTAAAACTTAATTATGTATTAAAGATAAAAATTAGTATAATTAATATCAAAAGGAGTTCAAACTTTCTACAAGGAGTTAACTAAAGATAGTTAAAGATCTCTTCAAGTTGAAGACTATTCAAACACATGCAAGAATATTTGAATTTTCAAACATTAAAACTACCTTATCTCTATAATTTCCATTAAATATTCTTAGGAAATTAATTTTATATAATTAAAATTCTACCTTTGAATTTTAAGGTTGAATTTTGAGTTGTGGGTTCAGTTGAAGTAAGGGTAAACTATGAGTTAGCATGTTAACTCATCCAGTATAGGGTTGCCTTACCTTTTCTCTCTCTATTATTAATTTATATATGTACATTAATTTTTGAATTATTATGATTATATTATTCTTTTGTATTAAATAAACTCTATCAAAATTTATACTACCTCACCTTTGAAGAAATAAAGAGCTAAATTTTTCCTCAATTTTCAAGATGTTCATGAAGTGTGTGCTTAATATTCATTATTTTAACTTAGTAAATGACTAATTTTAATATGTTTATGTATAAAATATTCACCTTTATGCATAAAATGAGAATTATTTCAAGTCATATAGAATGTCTAAGTCTGATTTCTACCTAATTTAGAAGTGAATTCAACCATTGTTTAGTCCTTCTAAGCTAATGTGTGTTTATCAATACCTCTATGTGAAATACTAATGCAAGATTAATTGTATGAGAATGAAGTGAATTTTTTAAAGTTATTTATCTTAAAAATTATGTTAGGTATATATATAATTTATCATAACATCGATGCATCACCCTACTTTTGAGTTTTCATTTTCAGCTTTAGCATTGATCCTTCTACCTTTTTTCTAGTCAATAAATCATTATCTGAGAGAGTTAAGAGAGAAGTGGGTGAGTGTAATAATTTAACCACCCATTAATTTATATATTATCTCCAACATAAGGTCACCCACACCTTTTATATTTTCCATTGTCTCAATAGGAGTGATAAAAAATCACATGTTCTTATAGGGTGCACTTTTAAGTGTTAACATGAACTTTTGAAGCTTGGAATTCTTGTTTGTTTATCTTCTACAACCATTATATTTTTTAATTTGGGAGTGTAATTACCAAAACTTAAAATTTTTAAGTTAGTATGTCTATTTTAGGAAGGCTTTGATTGTTGAGAAGCTTGAGGCTCGTGAGGAGGTGGATTTTCAGAGATTGGTGTACTTAGGTGGCAAGCTACTAAGATTGTGTCTTTAAGTTTGGATTCATGTACCTTATTAGGCACTGCTCTCCTTACATATTCACATGTTGAATAATCATGAGGTTTCCCACAAAGAAAACACCACTTAGATTTTAAAAGTATGTCAATAATCTAAAATGTATTAGGATCATGAGGAGGTTGACTTGGAGCATAAGGGATGGCATATGAATGATTTGGCTCATTAAATGGTTGATAAATAGGCTAAAATTCTTGATAGGAATACTAATGATAAAAGGGATGGTAACCCTTATGATAGGGAGGTGGAAAGTATTTAAAATCTCCTCTAAACCCAACCATGTTAGAGGTATGTCAAGGAGTCCTAAACAATTGAAATTAATTATAACACAAGTATGTTAAAACCACTTAATTTTTACATGAAAAGGATGTTAGGGCTACTACAATTAGTTGAAGTAAATTGAAGTCACCATTGGTGTTTTAAAAAACTACCTTGAAAGCCTAATATATTGACGGACAACACCAATAATCCTTCAACAAATGAATTAATTTAATTATTGGTCTATTTGAGATAAAAAATGATTGGAGTCACCAAATGATTATTTAATGTCTTCAACATTGAAGCCTGCTAAGAGTAGTACTAAAAACTTAGTTGAAACCTTCTAACTAAATGGAATTGAGAAAGGTCCCATCAGACATGCCAAAAACTATTATCAACTTGGATTACACCCTTGAAGAGGCCTATTTTATGTCCTCTTCACCTAATTAACACAATGGGAACATCCCAAGGCTGTGGGTCACCTATGGTTGGAGTGAACCTCCATAGAGGGCCAAGTTCCCTTGATGGATCACCTAAGACTACACTTAACTATTTCACTTGTAAGGAAAAGGGATAAAAATGATATAAAATGAACTTAAATCTTAAGAAGGTGATTTACCAAAGATGTTTGTCTTCCTAAACCAGATTCTTAACACCACTAAATGACTCAATATTGACTGAAATCCTCCTACACTCTCATCAAATAAATTGTTCACACATCAATATTTAATTTTAGGTTTATGATTCTATGAATAATACTTTGAGATATATCTAAAATTACTTAAATCAAACATAATTATCTAGTTTCTACAATAATTCCCTAGCCTAGATGATGCCAACACAACATACAACCTATATAAATCAGCCTACTAACAATAAGGTGAAATCAAAAGACATACAAGAGGAAGAAAATTATATAAACTAAGCATAAGGTTCACATAATCATATCATCATAATAAATGTAAAATTTTGTCTTTATTTATCAAAAGGCTTAAAATATAACATTACATGTGGGTATAGTCTATTCATACACAAAAGAGGGATTAACGATGGGCTAATTTTTGCAACATTTCTATGCTAAAAAAGGGTCACCTTGTAATGACAATATTTCCTATTTAAATATTAAAAATATTTATATCCCTGGGTATAATTCATACTTACCCACTATCAAGGTAGTTTGAGGTAGTGGGGATCCCCTCAGGATTGCCAAAGTCACACCTACATAACTACCTACCATGTCCTCCTAAGCATGTAGCTTATCTTCTACATGATCTCCATTTTCATTTACTTCCATTATGAATGGGGATAAATTTCATTGTGTTCTTCCCATTTTTATAGTTGGATCTGATTTAGTCACATTGATTTGCATGTTAAACTAATCCAAGATTGATTCTATGAATCAATGCAATTACATAGCCTGCTCATGAGTTTGACATCTAAATGGGTGAAATGGGCTATCAAATTTACCTCAGATAGTGCCAACATGGATGCCAACAAACTCTTTAATGGAAGGTTCTTTCCATGTTTTGACATTAGGCTCACATGTAATTTCCTAATTTTGTGAGTATATTCTCCTCTGGGGCCCCACTTCCAACACTTAGTTGATTATTCTAAATTGAATACTTAGCCTAGGTTTTTTTCCAAATACCACATGGCATTATTTTATTTTACATGGGATTCATGTCACTATTTATGTCATCACCCCCAGTGTAATTTATTGTGATCTTGGATTGGATTCATCTTCTAGATCAAAGGCTATGTCATTTCCACATAGAATCTTTTTATTTGTTTACCCCTTCCTTTGGCTCTCTCAATTAGGCTCTGTTGAGTGCCAACTAGTGTTCTTTTATTCACTAGGTGTTCTTACTATTGTGTGCTAAGGGCGTGACATCCTCACATGTCTCATTCTTGATCTCCCATTACTCGGATAAGGCTTCAAATGTAATTTTGACTATTATATCTACAATGATTCAATATTTCACCATGTGGCATCATTACACTCACCTTCTACTCTAACACACTGCTCTTTTTGGACAAACCATCCTAGGGCTACAGAGTAGCAAAATTGTGTCATATGATGCCATCCTACTCACTTGCTATCTTAGGGTTCTAACATCTCTTTTGGTTACACAAAAACCTTTGGGAGATCAATGTAGTAGGATTATGCCACCTGGAATCATCCTATTAACCCACTAGCTTGGAGGGTTTTGAACTATATAAATAGCTTTAGGATCTTGGGTCACTAGGATTATGACATGTAGAAACATCTCGCTAACCTACTCATCTACTCAAAGGATTTATGATGCCATTATCTCATTAATTAACTTATTGAAAATTAACTAAGCCTTTAAAATACTTTTGAATAGGCCCAGGACTACTAGGAGAGTGACACATGGCATTGGGTGACATTTGAAGAGAAATGGCTAAATGGTGAAAATTATTTGAAAGGGATCAAGACCATTGTGATATTGGCACATGACACTAGGAAACCTTTGAAATAAAATAATAAGTCCCACTATGACTAAAAAATAAGAAGACATCAAGATGCCATTGGGGGATCATCAAATTTAATCTCATTACCTCTTGAGGCTAGCACTAGGAAAAAACCATGAAATATCTAAGTCCTTTTATTGTTCGATCCCTGTGAGCTCTGGGAGTCATCTATGTTCATTGACAAGGTTGAAAGGGAGGCCAATAAGACTAATACATGCTTGAAAACTACCTCAAAACATCAAAGTGTTGAAACTCATCTAGTCCTGACATCATACTCATTTGATTTCCTCTAAATTGACTGAACTTTGATAACTTGTAGGTGATCCAAAGCCTTGAACTGAATTGGATGTTTCTCTTCCATGGTGAAAAATAAATGGTCAACACAACCAATTCCTTATCTTTCAAGTAAAATTATTATCTAAGGTAAGAAACAAAATTACTTATTTGAAAAGAGAATGAAATGATAGGTGTTGGTAAAGAAGGCATGATCCTATCTAAGGTCTATAATAAAACTTACAAATGAAAAAATCCAAGGGACATTCAAAATACAAAGAGTAAAGGACTATAGTTAAGAAATAAATTAAAAGAATACCCAAAGGTGTATTTAGATAATAAGTTGATGTTATGCTACACAATAGAAAATCTAATTTATGCATGAAAAAAGTGTTAATTCCATAGCATAGATATACAATTGAAATAGGAGCCTATAAGTAAAGCATACTTAGAAGAGAAATACAAAAAGAACATGTAATTTAAGAAAAGTATTTATTCAAAAGTTGAACATTAATTAGTTTTTTAAAGATATGTGCTTCATTGGTTTTCAATATGTAAGTACTAGGTCAAAGAATGTTTTTGACTAAGTGAGCACCCCACCATTTTTGGGTGTATTTGGCTTATTTATCATGGGTATAATCTAGTTTAATCACTAAGTCACCAATATTTAAGGTACAAAATTTGATTTTTGTGTTATGTTTTTTGTCAATGTGATCTTTGTATTTGAGATTATGTTCTAATTTACCCATATGTTACTCATCAAGGAAATCTAAAGTATCAATACATGATCATCTAATCGAAAGAGCTTTGTATTTTATAATTATGGTATTATTAATTATAATTCTAATAAATAAAGGTGCATAATCTTATGAAAATAGTATTTCATAATTAATAATATCTTCTTCAAAAAATTATATAGATGGTTTTTTATAAGAATATATCATTTCGATGGCATGAACTTTTATGGGTGGAGGACCCTTAGGAGGTATGTGAGAATCATGAGATGGTGGTTCTTTAATATCTTGTATTTGTTTATTAATGAATTTATGATGATAAGGGGAAGTTATAAATAATTATATGAGAGTAATTTTACAAGGCATTATGTTAAGGTCTTCTAATAAATTCCAATGAGATTTAGAAGATGAAAAACCAACATGAGGCTTGGGGTTGTGAGAGATGAAATTCTTTGTAGGGATAATGGAACTAGATTGAGGTTTTGATTATGAAAGAGGCTCGTCACTAGTATTTAGTTTTGAATATGTTGGGGAAATAGTTGTAATATCTTTAATAATTTATTCTTTATTAGATTATTTCTTACATTTAGTGATAGGATCTTTATGATTGGGTTTACAATAATAATGAACTTTAAATGCATTCACATATTAAGAGTTAGCATAATATTGATCATAATTAGCATTGATGGCACAAAAATCATCATTTGGATGTTGTATTATTATTATAAGAATATTTTTGAGATTTTAAAGTTGTATGTATAGAAAATTTTCTCTTTTGATAAGTTTTGAGATAATAAAGATGATGTAATTTGATCATAGTGTCATGATCAAATGCATCTCATAACATGAAATAAACCACAAATTTTATAAGCTCCTAATATGTCTCATGAGAATTAACAATGGTAGTGTGGAACTAAAAAAAATTATTAGGATCATACCATGATGGGGTAGAAATATTTTAATAGATGAAAGGTTTAGATGGAGATAATATCGTCTTCATTTCTGACACAGTTAAGGGTGGGTGTGAGGAAGTTTGAGTATCTAATTTGAATACTTCCATTTTTATTAGAGGGGATTTAGATCAAGAATTTATCTAGTGATTGAATAGTTTAAATTTTGTAAATATTACTTGCTTGAGTTATGATATGGCTCAAATTGATTCATAAGTAAATCTTGGCTTTTATCTTGATCAAAAGCCTCTTCTAAGGCTTGAGGATAAAAAATGAAATTTGTATTCAAGAGAAGGTTTTAAGGTAGTAATAAATAATTTAAATATATTTTAATTACTCACATTATGATCTAATTTATAAGATAATGATTTCCATCATTTAATGAAAGTTTGATAAGATTCAGTGGGTAACTTTTTAGCATTGATGAAGTGGCTAAGACAATTTTCAAGAGGTTCATTTTATTAAAATTATTTAACCAGAGCATTCACTAAATCCTTTATTTATAAGATGGAATGTTGAGGGATTTTATTATACCATTATAAATCATATATCATTAATTTTTTGAAAAAAAATTTAGATGTAGTGAAAGTGTTGGTTTGGATCCATTCCTTTTGGAGATTACCAAATGATTTAAGAAAAATAGAATGGTCTTTAATTCAATCATACTTAATAATTGGAGACATGTTTCCAATATCTATGGAGATAATAAATGGAGCTAAATATTCAATTTGAAGATGTTGTAGCATCTTGTTATGCATGATAGGTTGAAGTATTATATTCCCATTAACATCTCTAAGAGGAGGGGGAACAAAATTTTGGTTATTTTAAGGTGTGATAATAGGGGTTTTGTTGATGTGGGTTTTATGTATAACAAAAAAATTATTATGAGGTTGCCTCTAATGTTATAGGATCAATGAATAAGATAACTCAAAGACATGAGTTTAAGGGTATTTGGTTTTATAATAACTGGTTGGTGGAATAGTGTTGAACGACACATATTATTTGCCACTAGTGAACTAGCTATGGGTGAACCTATATCTACTTGAAGTGGATGGAAGGGTGATGATTATAAATAAAGTGGATAGGATTTTGAAATAAACTTTAAAAAGAGGGAAGATTAAGGCATAAAATAATTCTTATGGAAAATCCATGGATAAAGCCTTTCAAGACTAGTAATTAAACTCAAATAAGCCTTTAAAATAGATACCTCATACATAATTAATAAAATAATATTAAAAAATGATGGAATGTCTCAATAAATAATAGAATTGGAGAAGAATGAATATTTACACATAAATATAAATTCAAGTAGAACTTCTTTAAAAAATTTATTAATCTCAATAGCCAAAATTATCCTCTCTTTATGACTGAAAGGTTACATATATTTATAATCTTGGGATGGGGAAGTCCTCATCTCTTCAAGATTCACCTAAAATTACAATTCTAAAATATAATTTGTGGTTCAAAATTATAAAATTATGCATATTACAATGATAATACTCATAATAGATTTAATAGTTAAAAATAAATTATGCATGTACAATAAATAGATTAGGAAGTAAAGTCACACTTTAGTGATAACCATGAAAATACATAATCATTATTAAATTAGAGTATTGATGCAATGCATTTACTTGGATTTAGGCATTGAAGATACTATAGTTGTAACTGTGTCATGGACTAAGAAATTTGTGAAGCTTGGGGGGACATGAATTGCCAGTTGTGCATGTTGTAGACCCAGAAGTTGAGTCTTTAGCCTTCAACACTTTACCCAATGTGTAAGCTGTATCAAAACCTTTATTTATTAATTCAAAATTTATTAATGAAGGATTAAAAAATTTTAATACCTCAATCATTAACCTTTCTTACTCTACCTTTGAGATCTTGAACTCAACTACTAAAGACTTGATCCTCATTACTCTATATTTGGAAAAACTAATCAACTATAGTACTTTTTTATTGGTTTTATATACAATATGTTCCACTTCTTGTCTAAAATATTCATCAATCGAGTGTAAAATTTTATAAAAATTGGGTCAATTGACCAACTCCCCTACTTGGGTGATTAACCTGGTTACTCACATGTCTCTAAAAATTTATAATGTTTCAGTTTCATGATTAATAAAAAGACTCAAAAACTTATTCATTTATCTATGCCAATTTAAAGAGGCATCCATTTTTGTAATCACATATTTAATCACCAAGAATCATCCATGTTTTTCATCAAATTGAGTTGATCAAAAACACTAATCCTAAAATAATGGACCAAGAAATTTAGTCTTATTTATTAATCCTTCATTATATTCCATAATGTGACAATGTATGTTCAATGGGCCTGACTAGCTACCCTGAATATTCTAATATTTAACAAGATATTATATAGCTTTGTATTTTCAATCTATATATTAGCAACCACCTCCTATGGAGACTATAAAGTATGGTTTTTTTTTCCACCTTTTCAAGGCTTCTTCGGTGCTCTGGTGCATTTCCTTTAATGGTTATCTAGTGGAATCCACAAAAGTGTTAAAATCCTCAACATATTTAGTAGGATCATTAGGATTTCTCTTGGGCCTTTTTGTTAAAGAGAATATTTTTTCTCTTTGTTCAAATTTTATCTCTCCTTTAGTTATTGTATTTACCATTTTCCTCTTCCTTATTCTCTGTATAGTTCCACTCTCTTTGTCAAACCTAGTGGAGATTGTGGGTAGTTCTATTAAAACCAATTTTTTCCTTTCATATATAACATTTTGCATCTCCCTTACCTATTGAGGAACTATAAGTTCTCATTTTTATTCTCCTTGAATAAGTTCTAAAGATGTAGAAGGTTGAGAGGTCATTGGAAGGGATGTGGTCATAATGGTTAGCAGTGAGTCACTTATTTGAATGGGGATTTGGTGGGGGGGGGGGGGGGGGGGGGGGGGGGGGGTGTGGGCGGGGGGTGTGTTTATGCAACCACTTACCATGGAGACATTTCCTTATTAGGTGTCACCTAATCCAAGAATATATTTAAACCTAGGGTTATCTCCAAAGTCATGATTTATTTTGGTAGGGAGAATGGCTAGGGCATGGGAAGTTCTAGTTGAGTTAACTTCTTCTTGGGAATTGATGGCTTATTAGAAATGAAAACTATAATAAAATTCTCAAAATAGACTATTATAAGAGTCCTTATTAGTTTTTTTGAGGAAAGAATATTTTAATCCATACTAGTGACAATAGAACTAGATGACATAATAGTAGGAATTACTACAAGTAAACTTAAAGCTAGAATTTATACATTAGGCACTAAATATATGATATAAGAGACTACCTTATAAATCTTATGAATTTATTCTAGTATGAGCCTGACTAAGGTAAATCCTCCTTCTTTTTCACCCAGACTCAAAGCTTTTGTTTTCTCTAGCTCAACTCTTCATCATCTAGTTGTGCCATTCTCATCTCCTGATCTTTTTTTTTATGGATAATCAACTAGATATAGCACCTATTCTATTTTTTATTCTTCTTTAGCTCCACTGTATCCTATATATCTTTCTTCTCTTCCTTAATTATTATTATATGATGGGAAGACCAATTGATGGTCTTTCTTCTAGTTTTTTATTTTAGGTAGGAGTAGGGGAATCTTTGTGTTTCCTTTGGTATGTGAAGATAGGTGGGGTGGAGGGTGGATGAGATGGTAAAGGGGTTGAGGGAATAAATATGGTAGGATATGGATTTAAATGTGATGAATTGGAAGGTGTGGAAGGCATAAAGCTTCCTTAAGGGGAATTAATAGATTTGGGAGAGTTAAGAGTAATTGAAATTGATATGATACCTAATTTCAAGAATTTTTGGAGGCTCACTTGGGTGACTGAGGTAAGATGAGGCAAATAATTCATCATAAAACTAATATTCCTTTGATTATATGAGGGAATTACTAGCCTCTCCCTAGTTGTTTTTGTTCCCAAGACTTGATCATATGAAACTATGGAAGTAGAAGGTACCTAAGGACTAAGAATTCCTCTTAAAATTCCCTCCTAAGCTAAGGATTTGATTCCCTCTAACTTATAGGTGAATTTGGTTATTATTTTGTGACTTCTCCTTCTATGAAAAGAGGTTGATCTAATGGCTAAGAGACATGTGGTAGATATGGAGGCCATTTCTCACTCCATGCATTCTAGGCATCTTCTTATGTTGCCTCTAGATTATATTGTAAGGTCTATGCCAATATCATAGATATTTTCTTATCCTTCATATTTATCCAAAATTCAAATTCATTTGAGTCATTTAATATTATCTAATTATGGTCATATGATTGGTGACTATAAGAAATAGGCACCTTTTTATTTTCTAATATGGTTATGAGATACCCCCTTATTATTTTCTTAGGGTCACATTATTTGAATGGTGTAAGTTGTATGTTAGATTACATCCTAGCCTTACTATCTTAAATGAAATGTCACCTAGTCACATACTTATGTTGACTAATATTTAAAGGAGTTTTAATGTCGTAGGACAAATGTCTCTAACCTAATTATTCATCAATGTTATTGAAAACTTGATTAAGTTATATCTTGTTCTATAATATGATCTATAACATGATGAGTTAATATCAAAGGATAAATCTTGGTGATCCAAAACTCAAAATTATTGCTTGAAGAATATTCCAAGAACACACAAATATTAATGCTATCTCTGAGAAGAGATGTTTTATTGCTCAAAATTACAGATAAAACATATGCCTATCTCTGGGAAGAGATGTTTGATTTCATTTTTTGGTTACATATTCATATATACACATCTTTAAGGTAGGATGAGGATGTGGAAGGTCACTAATATTGAGGGAGATTAATTGGTTTGACTTCCATGATTCACAATAATACAAAATTTGAGGAATTACTATTTTTAGAAACTTATTATTTTTAGATTGCAGTACTAAAATTGAAATTTTGGGCACTTCCATTTGGTTTTTGGGGGTTAAAACCCATCAATCATATATCCATGCCATCTCATGGTTTTCCCCTCATTACTATCTTTCCAATAGTTCAAACAAGGAGTCAAATGGAGCTATGGTGCAAAAGTTATGGATCCTGGAAGTTCTACAACCAAATGGGGTAGAACCATCACCTGTATTATCACCTAATATGTTTCTCAGATCACTTGGTACCTTTAAATTATATCGGTACAACCAATGATATCCCATCTTACTAAGTTTCCTTATTATGTTTTTTGATAATCTAGGCATTAGGGTTCCCTGTATTTCTTTTTATATGTGAGGATATACCTCATTACTTATAATTTTATATCATTCTTGTACATGTGAATAAACATAAAGGATAAATCTTTTCTAACCCTATTTCTCAAATATTCAGTTGATGGTTGTCATTCCTAGATATAAAGCTTGTACATAGTGGTCATTACTACATCCATTAAGTAGGAGATCATTTATAAATTTATATCCTCAAGCCTCTAATTAGGGTAGGGTATTTTTGCCTTCATTCACTTATCATCTCCCTTATATCTACTAATTTATTAACTTTCAGTAATATGTCTAGTAGTGGAACCCATTCAAGCTAAGCATAAGTAATACATGGGAACCCATACAACCTATTCAATAGTGCCATTACTATGTAACTCTAGGTCAAAATTTAAAGATAAATTTGGTGGAGATTTCCCTTTTTGGATTTAGCCTCTATAGTTTTTCAATCCATTACTTTAACTTCTTATCTACAGTTTTATGCTCAAGCCATACATTGGCTAAGACTTGATTATAAGTGGTCTTAGGGTAGGGAAGCCTAAGATACCTTTAAAATGCCCTTCTTGAGATGTAATAAGAGGTGTTTTGGGATTTAATTACATGAATTATGTCTCCAATAGTGGTTTTATTAATGAATAAAACCTTTAAGAGGTCAATGCATGACATTATACCTTAGGTTTGGCCATAACCTATTATAGACCTTGTTCCTTAATTGGAAATAAATCGTGTGTGTGTGTGTGTGTGTGTGTGTGTGTGTGTGTATTGTTTGGCCTTAAGAGAGAGTTCATTCTCTAGAGAATATTATTGAATTGATTCAACCTCTTCCCAAAGCATCGATTAATGAGGGAATTTAAATTTTAGGGAACTCTTCTCAAATATTGTGTCTTTATATTCAGTCAATCCTACAAATGAGTATTGAGAGGGGACTAAGGGCTTACCTTGATTTGATGAAGAGGCCATTATTATCCTTTAGTCACTAAAAATCCCATGAGTTCCTAAACTAGTTTGTTTTGTGCTTAGTGGATAAATAAATTTAGGGCTCACTTGATGTTAAAAATCTTGAGAATACAATTATTTAATTGGAAGAGAAATAAGAAAGTGAATCCCACTTTTCATAGATTTTGTATATATCACTCATAAGCATGAGTATTGAATGTATTTTTATGCCTTCAATGATGATAATGAACTTTTTATTTTAATGCTTATTTAATTTTAATTTACCAGACAACTTTGACAACTTCCCTTACTTACCAAGTGGTGATCTTTCATTAATTATTTACGTCCAGTCATTACTTTTGAGATAACTATCAACCATTCATTGACTTATTTCTTTATCATTTTATTGATCATTATTTCTTATGTTTTATTCATACCTTCCCTAGATAGCACCATTTGTGAATTCTTCATTAACCCGACCCTTTTAATTTATTCACTATGTTTAGGAGGTCATGTCACAGTGAGTTAATTTGTTTAAGCCACGTGGCCTAATATCATAGCACTAGAAGCATGAAATCTCGTATAATAAGATTGGTATTCATTTTGGTTAAGAACCTTCCATGGTCATGGGTTAGTGTTATTGAAACATGTGGAATGATTTCAGAGGCCTAAAGACTGAAGAGCTTGGAGTCATTAGATTGGTGACCAAAGGACTACTTAACCTTATGATGACATGGATTACTGAAAATGTGCCAAGTGTCAATCACTTAGAACCCTAGAATGTCAAAATATTAAGATATTAGTATGTATAATAAATAACCACTGAACCTTTCCATGGATGTGGATTACCATGATTGAGACACATGGAATTTTATTAGAATCCTAGACACTCAAGAGGTCAAAACTATTAGTGCACAAGAATGTGGAGTTATTAATTTTGTCAATAAATAAATGAAGTTTACATGTTTCCATTTTAACATGAACATTCCACATGGTGTGTTTGAGGAGATTGAGAGGCTCATGAGCTCAAAATACTTAATATTTTAAAATCATCCAAAGACCCAAAGGACATAAAATTTTTATAATTATCTAAAAGCCTAAATGATGTGAGAGAGATGTGTGTCACAACCATGTGAAATATTTATTGTGGGCCCGATTATAATATATTAATTGTCTTTGAATTTTAATCTTGGAATCAAAAAATACATACTAGGACACAAAAGCATTAGATCCATTAGCTCGTAAATCAGAACATCATATCAAAGTAAAATTCATGAAAATTCAAGGTTCAAAATGACTTAAGATACTAGTTTAATCTTGGAATTTTATGATTTTCTATAAATATCCCTCAATAAAAAATGTATGATATCATAGTCATATATCTTTAGGCTCATAGCTCCTCAAAATAGAGTTTTCACAATAATGGTCCATGTTCTAAAATTTTGTAAAATAGGGGGTGTATGTTAGGGAAAAATAAATGGCAACTTATAGGGGAAAATACTCCTAAGTATTTTGAGAGCCTATAATTTTATAAATATGTTATGAAAGATCTTCAGTATCAATAAAGAAATAATAAGGTAATCCAAATTATAGAACAAAACTCTTACTTGATGATGCAACATATTAACCTTCCCATTCCTTGGATTAGCATGTGATCTAGTGTAATTAATTTCCCTTGGTCATGAAGATGTTTACAAAGATCTAAATAAACACTATAGGTTTAATTTTGAATTTTAAACTTGAAACCAATGAAAAAAATAAAGCTTTGGCATTTATCAACTACTAGTCAGATGTTTATAGTCCTGATAGAGATACCTCTAGTTCTACTCGAAGCCTTGTTATAATGCCAGCCAAGTGCCCATAACCTGGGTAGAGTTTACTTGAAACACCTATCCTCTATTAGTTTTTATTTATTTTTTAATATCCAAAGGAAGGTTGGGAATAACCTTATATGGATATATGAAATAATAAAAATTATTGGTTAATATGTCCTTATCAATGTGTATCCAACCCTATGTTTATCATCTCCTACCCAATTTTTAACATATGATAATGCAGTGCATCCTTAGAAATGGGAAGCTTTTCTAAAATTTGCATGAGAATATCAAAAAAAGTGCCAAGATTCAGTAATCCTATTCAATATAATATAACAAAATTTCTTCACAATACATACCTCAACTCCAAAAAGTCTAGTGCTGTCAGAATAAATTTACATGAGTATCAAATGCACTCCCTTTATGTATCATACCCTTTTTTTTAGCATACCCTTTTAGATTCAATGGTAAATTGTTTGAGATATTTATGCAACTTAGTAAATTAAACTAGAAAGCATAGAACTAATTTATCAAAAGCAACAAAACTACTCTAAAGGAAAACAAGTACAAAAATCAGGAAATCTAATCTATAAAGCAAGAAATATAATCTAGGAAGCATGAAATCTAATTTATAACCCAAGAAATATAATATAATTATAGTATAAATATCCATTTATAGTTTAATCTGATGCATTTCTAGTTGGAGCAGTCATGAATTAATTGCTTCAAAAAAATTCCATTAATTAGAAAGGCGAGGTCCTTACCATGTAGGTCTTTTAATTGAAAGGCATTATTTCCAAGGATTTTAGATACTTGATATGGTCCAATCCATAATGGAGTGAATTTTTCATGTTTCCCTTTCTTCTCACATGGTTTATCTTAGAGGATCACTATCTATAAAATATTCAAAGCCTTGATATTAGTTATTTCATCAAATTAGTTTTCATAAATATCATGATGTTTATTGAAGCTATGCAGTGTTTCAATTTTTATATTTTCTAATTGGATTATCTCACTTAGTATGGAATTTATTCTCTCATCTTCTCCAATATAATCTTGAATGAATTAATAATTTGGTAGCTTGAGAGTGATGGGGAAGATTGGATGTCATCCATACACCAATAGAAAAGGTGAAGCCTTAAGAGCTTGCTTGTGCCTAGTTTGGTATGCCCATAGTGCATATTTTAGTAAGAGATGTCATTCTCTCAATTTTTTATGTGAGAATTTATTTATGACATCCATAAAACTCTTATTAGTCAAGTAATCCACTCCATTTACTTATGGGTATTGGTTTGAGGAGAACTTGAGGTTGATTTGATTGTGGTAGGCCCATTTTGTGAATTTAGTAGATTAGAATGTTGAACCATTATCATAGACTAATGAAATAGGTGTTCCAAATTGGGTGACTATATTTCCATACAAGAAATTGATGACATATATGGCTCATGATTTCTTGGTAGCAATATCTTTTGTCCACATGGTATAATAATTAGTATCCATGAGGATGAACTTGTGTCTTACTAAAGAAATTGTATTTATTACCCCAACAAAGTCTAGACCCCATTAGGTGAAAGGGAATCCTTCAATGATTGGATATAAATGCATAGCCATTCAAATCTCTCTTTTCAAAAACTTGACATTTATGGTAGATTATGACATACTTATGGGCATCCTTGAATATTATAGGCCAGTAGTAACCTAAGTATCTTATGAGTTGTAGTATTTCTAGAGGGATGCCCATTGCCAACCTTATAATGTAGGTTATCTAGGATGTCCTTAGTTTCATCTTTCAAAACACACCTTAGGTAGACTTCTTCATAGTTATTTCTATAAAGGACCCCTTTCTTGATCATGAAATGAGTTCATATGATTCTTAGGTCTCACTTCTACTCTTTATTCAACTTTGGAAGGTATGGGTTAGTTTGAGTCATCAAATAGATGAGTCCCTATCTTCTTACCCTTTTAAATAGTTTAGTTTCAAGGTCAAACTCTTGAATTTTTACCATCCATTTCCATCTCCTTTCTCCCATCTTGTTTTGGCTAAGAACGAGTTTGATGGTTGGGTCAGGAATAATGGCATATGTATTATTTCATAGAATATAATGTCTAATTTTTGTTATAGCCTTAACCAAGGTATATATCTACTTATCAATTATGGAATACTTTATCTCTACATCCTTCAGGTTGGTACTCATGAAGGCAATGGGGTGCTCATTGTATTTTACCTTTTTCATCAATACCATAGTAATGGTATGTTCTAACGTGAATGAATAAAGATATAAGTATTTATTGAAATCTAGGCTGATCAAGATTGGGGATTGAGCAATTTCCATTTTGATGTGTTGTAAATATTTCTTGTCTTTTATTTTCCAATCAATCATGGCATCCTATTTTAGCATGGCATTTAATGGTTTGATGATTTATACAAAATTAGAAATGAACTTTCTCATGAAGTTAATCTTGTCAAAGAAAGACTTCAAATTTTATTTTTGTTGGGTGTAGTTGGCTTGGAGATGGCTTGTATGCAATCTAGTTTGATGGATATCCCTTCTTTCTTGATAATATGTCCCAATAATTTTCATTTAGTCACCTCAAAAATGCATTTCTTGAAATTCAAAGAAACTCTATACCTTTTGATATAACTTTTTGTAGATGTCTTACATGATCATATTTGTTCTTAAAAAATACTATAATATCATCCATGTAGATTATTATGCACTTCCACACCAATCCCTAAAAGGAAAAATCCATCACTCTTTGTAAAGTGACTCATGTATTGATTACACTAAATGACATCCTTTTATATGTAAAGGTTCTCCATTTGGTGGTGAAAGTGGTCTTCATTCTATCTTCTACCTTCACCAATACCTGGTTGTATCCTAAGAATAAATCCAAGAAATGCATCATCTCTGAGCAACTCACCATCTATATTACTTCATCCAAACAAGGTAGAGGATAATTATCCTTTTTTGAGGCCCTATTTAAGTTCCTAAAATCTACACATAGCCTGATTTATCCATTATTTTCCCTAACTAGTACATGATTAGCTATCCAAATCAAGTTTCTAATTGAGAAAATAATCTTGGCATCTAGGATCTTTTATAATTTAGTATCGATGAGAGGTTTCAGGACCAGGTTTATTAGTCTCTACCTTTACTTGAACAGAGTGTGTTTTGGCCTTAAATTATGGTATGGGTAATGACCCTAGGATAAAAGATCTTTGGGTCATCATATATCCAATAAATGACATAAATGTAATCTATAAGAAACCATTTCATTCTATGTTTTTGATTTTTAGTACAAATTAGACCTATATTCACCAATTATAGACCCTAGTTAATCCCCAATTTTTCTTTGGTGAAGTTAGACTTAGTTGATTTTAGTTGTTTCTACTTCTGGGCCTAAGGGTTGACATCAAAAAATAATTCCAAAGAAACCATGTCCAAGGGAATTCAATTTTATTTCAATTATAGAACACCTTCTTCACACATATCTTTAGTCGACATAGGCTAAATATTTCCTTCATCTATTATCTAGGTCTCAAAATCTCTTGAACTATTCAAGATTTGTATGTATTGCTAATCATAAAACACCTAAAAGTTTTTCACATTGTTTGAGATAGAAGGGCATGGGACCAACTCCACTAAAAATTTCTAAGTTTTTGATTTCTGAAGTGGTTCTAGATTGGCAGTGGAGGCTACCAACTAATAATCTATCTAATTATTCTCTTTTGGGATGGCCTTGATGCCAAATGCTTCAAAGGATTCAATCAAGTCCCAAGTTTAGTGTTTATACTTCTTTAAGTATATAATCTTGCAATGGTAATTATTTTTATCTGGTTCACAACTAGTTTACATTCATTGAACACTAGTAATTATTTGGCATTTTGATTTAATACAAATTGTAGGCCTAAGATCAAGGCTTCATACTCAGTTTTGTTATTAGTATAGGTAAACTATAACCTATAAGTAGCTAAGTATTGATTACTTGTTATCTCTATCAAGGCCATGCTTATACCATAACCTTGATTGGAATAATCTCCATCAAAGTGTAAAGTCTATAGTTGAGAAAGACCTTCAAATTATTATTCATGTAATTATCAATTGGTGGTAAAATTTTACACACCTGTATATGTCGACACAAGATTGACTTACTCATTTTTGGTGTTGTAATCAATAATCAAGTACTTAATTTTGGGCTCTATGTCTACCCTAATTTTATTTGGTACCCCTTTTTATGGCAGCCACATGTGGGAGAAATTTGTGGCCATATACCCATTTAACATTTTTGACCAATCTCAGCATAGTAGCAAGCTATATCCCTCTAGAATATCAATGACCAGGATGTCAATAGTCTACTGCACATGTGGATCTAATGCCATCTCTATGTGTATGTTTGTCAATTCCATGAAACATAAAATTGAGGACTTATCCAACTATAGTACTAATATTTTTGACCTATTAAGATTCAAACCCAAATTTTGGTAGACAACTATAGGCATCACATTAACTAATGACCTAGGATCAACAAGGCAATCGTGTATAAATTTCTCAAACATTTGAATTTTCATTAGGAATGGTAGTACCAATATTTAATACTCATACTTCATTACATTTACATGGGTAGTCTTTGACTTGTTAGAAGTCCTCTTGATCAAGGCCTTGAGTAGTAACTCCCTCTATTTAGTGATCTAAGCTAGCTCATAAAGACTAATATTATATTTAATCATTCTCATGTCTTTAATAATAGTATATCCTCCCTTTATTGGGTGTTCAAAGCTCTATGACTAAGCATTTTTATTATTTCAAGGTGGATTATGTATAAATACAATATTTTTATTAACTTTACCACTTATTAACACTTCCTCTTTTGCAAGAACCTATCAAGTTTTAATCTCTTTGCATGCATTCCTTAAAGGGTGTACCAGGAAAGGGGTGTGCAGACCTTTGGTGCTTCATAATATTTTTATGGATTTTTATCATTCCTATCATTTGTATAAATTCATTAAAATTTCTATACATTCACCTCTTATGATGCCTTCCTGAAATCCTAAAATGTGGCTAAGTTTGAAATCTAATAGGACCCTCCAAAATCTATAATTTACATTATAAATCCTAGAGGTCTAAAACCACTCTCAAACATATTTAAATTATAAATATAAAATATAAATTAAAGTATAGTAAACTATATGTCCATATCTAAATGTCAACTTAAACATAAATGTTTCTTTTATATTTATATTTCCTGGTTTTAGCCCCTACCTAAGCAAAAAAGCTTCTTTTACCATTTATAGTACTAAGTCAACCTAGGCTGACTATATTCTAAGAGTTTAGTGTATACAATCAAAAATGCATCATGCTTATAAATCAATCCTATCTCAAAGAAGATAGAGCATACCTACACTTTCGATTGAAAATACATTTTTTAAGTGAGAGCATGACCAATATGGGGATCCACTAAAACTAATTAGGATATTACTTATCAAAATACACTATGCTAAGGAGGGTTCCAAAGCCTCTAATCTAACAAAGTCATGAAATAACCCTAAGGGGGTCCTAGGTTTTTTTATTTTACCTATTCTAATAATAAGAAAATTAAATCTAATCTAGTGCTCACCAAAGCTTGTGGCACAAAATGGGGGTTAGAAACAATAAAACTAAACATGCATAAAAGACATATACTTATGTCAATGTTTATGGAATCATAATTCATGGAAGAGAATCATAAATGCATTATCTATCTACTCTTATTAAGGATAAATAAAGTTAGGAATACTTACCTTTGAAGATGAACCTGTCAAGCCTTAATCTCTCCCTTGGCCAAGGTGCTTCGCAAGAAATTGTTATGGTATGTAGGGATAACATAGAAAAATTAGCTCTAGGATACACAACCTATTAATGCATCCAAAAAAATTATCCACAAGACAAGATCCATATCTCCAAATAAAGTATGGAAACCTAAGCTTTACTTCTCAAGTAGAATGGTCAATAAGTAGATGTTCATTCATATTTACTTTTTATTCACTTATTTATTATCAACTGGTTAGAAATAAACTTATATTTATAAGTGAATCTTTCCTTAAACCCTTTCAAAAATTTCAATTGATACAGTTGACCCAGTCAACCTAGTAAAATTTTGGACAATAATTCACTAGGTCATGAGCTAGGTTGGCCAAAGGTCAAATAGCTCCTAAGTGAAATACCCCAAAATTATACAAGGTTGACCTAGTCAACTTTATACAATTGACTAATAAAAAGGGATTAAGGTGAGGAAAATAATTATGGAAAGAGGAAAAATACTAGAGTGTATAAGGGAGGAATTAATATCTTAGGGAATGGTTTTAGGAGCTAGTTAGATTGGTAATAATGTGGCAATAAGGGATAACAATCATGTGGAGCACCAATGGTCTACCCACCCCTTTCCCAATATACCCCTTAAGGCATACACTTAGAGATATTGAGTCTTGATGGGTTCCTTCAAGATGTAAAACATTGGTATTTGATAAAATTTAAAAATATTATGTTTATACATATATCCACTCAAATCCCATCACCTATCACTAAGGTGCAATAGGGGATGGTCCTTTCAAAAAGAACATAAGAACATATAATTTTAATGATAAGTAAGATGTAGTAAGTATCAAATAAGACAAATGAAAGGATAAATTTTAAAAACACATACATTTATTTACCTTAGTGTTATAGATAAAGAAGTAAACTATAAGAGAAGTGAAGGCATCCAATGTGAAGAACATTAGACGAACTTATAGAAATTAGTGCAAAAAATAGCCAAAAATCAAAAAATGAGTTAGTAGAGACAAATATATGAGGGAATTTATGAAAATTATAAAATTAGGATTGATAAGGCAAGGTTATAATATCGAAGGCAACTGAATGATAAATGATTGTATTGGAAAAAATAAAGCATGTTGGAAAGCATGTAAAACATAAATGACAAAAAGGAATGTAGAACATACTAAATCATGTTTGGAAGCATGTATAACATGAATGATAAATGAAATTTAGAACATTATAAATCATGTTTGGAAGAATGTAAAACATAAATGACATATGAAATATCAATGCAGGAAAACTTTAACAAAGATATGTAAGCAAGTGAAAAGTAACCCCATGTAAGATAAGCATGTCAAATCAAACATAAAGAAAAACATGAATGATTGAAAGTGAAATATAATTAAATATGTAAGACAAACATGAATAAGGAATACATAAATATAAACATGTAATAATTCTAAATTTCATATGTAAGATAAGTGAAGTCCACAAAAATCAAACAAGAACATGAGGGATAAATGAAAACCAAAAATCTCTAAAGGATGAAAACTCAAATTTAATGTTTGTTCTAATATATAATGTAAGAAAAAAAAAACTACCTAATGACATTAATATTATGAAAATGATATGGTCTGGTAATAAAATGGTGTAAGGGTGTTTGTGATGAAGGCCTGGTCTTATTTAAGGTCTTACAATGCAACTCACAAACTATAAACCAAGAGGCGTAACAAGGTAGATGTGATTAGCTAAAATTAATATCTAACAAAGGGAATATAATGAATATTAGATGATGTGAATAAGGAATTTGAGGCACCATATGGGTGATGTGAACATCTTTATCAAGAATGAGACAAACTAGGTAAGTGAGAAAGACTAAAAACCGTCAACACCAAGGACTTAGGACATTTTGACTAATGAAAAAAAAATCTTGGGATAACAAGTGAAGTATATAGATCATCTCATGAAGGCTATATGAATGAAAATTAAAATGGACCTACCTTCTCATAATGTGTTCACTATTCCTTAGGGCCCCTTACAGAGTTGTCAGTCTACTACAAAGATTGGGTACTTGTGTGAGAAAGTAGGTATTACTAAAAGATTTTTTTATTCTCTTTTTATAATATACTAGCCTACTACACCCTAATGGACCTTATCTCTATCATTATACCAAATATTTAATTTTATATTTGACTAAAAAAAGGAGATGTGCTTTGAATCACATCTTTTAGTGTGATATGACTTTTAGAATTTTGAATGTTACCTTTTAGATCATTGCCTTTTGTTTGTATTTTATGATTTGGATTTTAACTTTTTTTTATGGATTTTTTCTATTCCTACTCCATACATATTTGGAAAACTAAACATGGGTGTTAAAAATCATAAACACAAAAGAGATTACACCTGGTCATTAGAAAAAAGGACCTAAAGACCAAGGTGTTTAAAGACTCCTAGACTTTCTCACAAGTGTTTTATCTCAAAATTGACTGATGTGAGCCTCAAATGAAAGGAAATAAGGGAAATATAGGGATCATAAGAGATTCATATATGTAATAAGTGGTACAATGATGTATATACTCATAGCTGATCACAAAGAGGTAAATAGTGCTATGAAAGGGATAGAACTATGATTAGAATATTCATGTCACTAGATAAGCCTTGCTAACCTACAATGGATCTAGCATCGGCACTAATGAAAGTAGTAATCATCTCAAAAAAGAGTGGTTTAAATATGTTTAATGTGGTAATTTGTGAGGAAGGCCAAGTCCTATCCATGGTCTTACACTACAACTCACAAGGTGAACACCAATGAGGTGATTGGTAAAAATGGGGAAAATAATCATAAAAGCTACTAAGGTAAATAATGATATAAAAAGACAAAAAATGAAAGAGACATATAAGGAAAAAAATAAAAACAAATGCCAAATGTAATGTGTAATAAAACCAAAAAACTCAAAGGTAAACAATGATGTTAGTAAAGTGTGACTAAAAATAAGTAAAGTGCACAAAAACAAAGAAACATGAGACAAAAACTAACAAGAAATATCTATGCTAATGTATGTACCAAAGATGATCATGTGAAATACAAGTCTATAAGTCTCAAAAGGTTTCTTGAAGCTAAATTTGGTTAGTATTATGCATTTTATAATAAGAGTGGGCATCACAATATGCCCTAATGGGTAAGTGGATGTAGGGGTGGGCATCGTAAGATGCCCCAAATTCTAAAGGAAATGTGGATGGGCATCACAAAATTCCCCAACATCTGAGGTGGAGTGAGGTAACATTGAACCATTAAAATAATTTGCATTAGGTTGGTAGGTGCATTTGGAGATAGATAAATGTGGTGGTTTTTTAGATTTTAGGGATGTTGAATGTGACATAAGATATGTAGGATAGGTATGAGGAGTTAAAGGAGGACCGTGTATGATATGCTTTGGAGTAGGCATTTAAATTAGGTACTCCTCTGGTTCATGTGACTTAAGAGGATGAGGTTTGATGGATGCAATGATATGTTTAAATTTTTTTTAGTGTAATAATAAGGATCAACTATGTTTTTAACAAAATTAGTGGATGAGGTGTAGTTATGGGATAATTGTTTTTTATCATTAGGTAGGTGATTTTGATGTGATTTTGGTTCTTGAGATTGAATTTGAGAAGCTTGAAGATAGTCTTGATAACGTTATTTTGTGAGAGTATTAAGATTAGAATGTGGACCAAGGAAGAAAAAATAAATCAATGAATATCATTAAAATACTCATGAGAATGACCTATATTAGCATGCCACCAATAAAATTTATCAGGATTGTACCATTTTGGAAGAGGTTTGGAAGGATCAAAGCTCAAGGGTTTATAGGGTGGAAATTTATTCTTAAGTTTTTTTAGACTCAAGGGAGAGTGGGTTGGGTTAAAATTGGTTGAATTGGATGCTCCATTTTGAGGTTGGGGAGGCTTGGATGAATCAATGTTGTGAGAAAATGATTAGAAAGGTTCTTTAGTATTTGTTTGAGGTGTTTCAAATTGAGTCATAAAAAAGTCTTGTCTTTTTGCTTTGTTTAAGGATTCATATAAAGTTTTAGGTGAAAATATTCAAACTTTGTATTGAAGGGGAGATTTAAGAGTAGTAACAAATAGTTTTAAAAGAGTATCATCATTCATGTTATGGTCCACTTTATGAGCAAGATACTTCTATTGTTTAATGAAAGTATGAGTAGATTCATTAGGAAGTTGTTTGGCATTAATGAAATGGTTAAGCTAATTTTTAATAACATAATCATGTTAGAATTCCTTCACTAGAGAATTTAATAAATCCTTTAGTTGTGAGATAGAATGGCTAGGAAGTTGGTTGTACCATTCAAGTGCATCACCAACGAAGGTTTTGGCTAAGATCTTGGTAGTATCAAAGGTGTTAGTTTGGACCCATTCCTTATCAAGATTAACAAAAGACTTAAGAAAGATAGTAGGGTCCTTAGTCCCATTATATGTGATAGTTGGATAAATGTTTCAAATATCTATGGATGCAATGAATGGGGATAAAGCTTCATTTTGAAGATGTTGAAGCATTTTGTTATTCATTGAAGGTTGACAGATGATATTCCCATTGGCATCTCTAAGAGGAGGAGGGACAAAATTTGGATTTGGTTGACACATGATGACTTTAGGTGGTTGAATAGTCATATTTAATAATTTTTTTTGCATGTTCATCATTTGAGAGGTGTTATAAGTTTGCATGATGTTCATTTGATGTATGACTTGTGCAATAAGTTGAGTTGTATCAATAGGTGGATTGTTGTTTGTAGGAGGGGTATTAGGGTTAATAAGAGGGGTATTAGTGTTGATAGGAGGTGTGTTATTTGTTGGAGGATTCCCAACATTGGTATTGGGAGGAGGATTAGGATGAATGACCTTAACTACATTACATTGTGTTGTGATTGGTTTTGGATTAGGAGAAGATGAAGGAAGAAAGTGAATAGTTTCATTTGAAGTAATAAAATAAGTGAGGTTATGATATAAATATTTGATTATGAAATTTTATTGAATAAAATAATTCTAAAAATATGTAATCACGATAAGATAAGACTAGATAACCACACACAAAAATAAGAAATGATAAGAAATTATATAGAGTTAATTGGGTCAACCTAGCATAAAAAATAGGGCCTAAAATTTGTATAAGATCAATTGGGTTGACCTAGTATAACAAATAGAGGCTAAAAAGGTGTATAGGGTTGAATGGGTTGACCTAGTACAATAGATAGAGATTGAAAAACTATACAGGGTTGATTAGGTCAACCTAGTACAACAAACAAGGAAAATTAGATAGTCTATAATAGATTGTGTTGACTAAAATGATTATGTATTAAAACAAGAAGATTTTTCCAAGTATATTTAAAAACAAGAAATGAATGGAAACAAACAATCAATTTAATCAATGAGGTTTATCCAATTGAGTCACATAACACAAATCCTTGCACCAACATTGGCTAATGCAAGTTTTTGCAATACAAAATATAATTGAGTAAAGAGCAAGCAATCAACTTGAAAAGTAAAAGCTAACTAGATGGTCAACATGAATGTTATTTAGATTAATTATAATATAGTTTTAAATGTGATGGGAAGTTGGCTATAAGCAAGGAACTAGAAATCAATCTAAGGATAGTTTTAGGACATTTGGGCATAAAGGAATCTATATTGGCAATGGTATAGTCTTGGTATTGGAGCCTACCCCCTCACTTCACACACTAAATGATAAGGGTATTAGGTTCTTATCTAGAATATACCATTAACCATGTGTTTATACTTGGCTAGAAAACTAAGTCGGCTTCTCCCTTGGTGATGAAATCCAACTAGGTAGCCTTTGGGTAGACAATTGTTAAATTACTTGTTTAATATTTTGTGATTAGGTCATATGTGCATAAAATAGAAAAATAGTGAAACTAAAAATTATATTTAAAACCACCTAATTAGACTATGTGATCTATTTTAAGCATGCAAGCAATAATAAATGAAGGTGTGAGCTAATTACTAGCATATAAGGGTTAACTCCAACTTTGAAACATAGTATAGTGTCGATGCAGTTGACAATGTATGCACAAAATATAAAATAGGGTTGATAGTGATGCCTTTGTATTATGGAAGCAAAAGTCTAAAAATGAACAGGGTTGAAAAGGTCAACCTAGTTATCCAGATAGCACATAGAATATAGAATTGGGTCAACAAGGTCAATCTAGTTGATTGTACAAGGGTAGTTTCAAAGATTACAAACTATGAAAGGAAAGACTATAATAAAAGCTAAAATGGAACCTTGGTGGGTCTAAAGATGAAAATAAGTGAGATTACTATCAAATAACCTTGCTAAATTCCTACAAATCTTTCTAACAAGGTCGATTGGGTTAATCTAGCTTTACAAAAGCCTATTACTAAGTGCCTAAACTATATAGGGTTAATTGGGTCAACCTAATATGTGGAATAGGATGTCTAAAAATGTTCATGTTTGATTGGGTTGACATAGTAATTTGAACTAGATGTCTTAAAATATATAAAACTATATTGGGTTTACTAAGTTGATCTAGTAGCCTATACTTGAAAACCTATGCATAAAAGTTAGAACTGGGTCGATGTAGTTGACCCAATATGGAAAATATATGATAAAAATAATTATAAAATAAATAAATAAGTGAATAAATATCTTAAGGGTTAGTTCACATTGGGTTCACCAAAATGTATGCAATCATAAATGAATCATGTCTATAAATCAATATTGGCTTGAAGAAGATAGATCATACCTACACTTCTGATTGGAAATATATTTGTTAAATAGGATCATGACCAATATGGGGATCCGCTAGACCCAATTAGGGGATCACTTATCACAATACACTATGTTAAGGAGGGTTCCAAAGCCTCCAGTATAACATAATCATGTAATAACCCTAAGGGGGTCCTAGGTTTTGATATTTCAGCTATTCTAATAATAAGAAAATTAAATCTAATCTAGTGCTCAACAAAGCTTGTGGCACAAAGTGGGGGTTAGAAAAATAAAATTAAACATGCATATAAGACATATACTCATTTTAATGTATACAAAATCCTAATGCATGGAAGAGATTCACCAATGCATTATCTATCTACTCTTACAAAGGAGAAATAATGTTGGGAATACTTACCTTTGAAAATGAACCTGCTGAGCCTCAATCTCTCCCTTGACCAAGGTGCTTAGCAAGAAATTGTTGTGGTATGTAAGGATAACAAGTAAAAATCAGCTCTAGGCTACACAACCCATCAATGCATCCAAAAGACTTATCCATAAGACAAGATCTATATCTCCAAAGAAAGTATGGAACCCTAAGCTTTTCTTCTCAAGTAGAATGGTCAATAAGTAGATGTTCATTCACACTTACTTATTATTTGATTATTTATTATCAAATAGTGGGAAATTAAATTATATATATAGTAAAATCTTTCCTTAAAGCCTTCTAAAAAATTTAGTCGACAGGGTCGACCCATTCAACCCAATACAATTCCAAACAATAATTCACTAGGTCATGAGCTAGGTCGACCAAAGGTTAAATAACTCCTAAGTGAAAATTACTCTAAAATTATATAGGGTTGGCATAGTTGACCCTATATATCTAATTGATAAAAAGGGATTGAGGTGAGGAAAATAAGGATGGAAAGAGGAAAAGGACTGGAGGAGTGTGTAAGGGAGGAAGTAATAGCTTAGGGAATGGTTTTATGATCTAGTTAGATAGGTAATAATGTGTCGATAAGGGACAATAATCCTATGAAACAATAATAGTCTACCCACCCCTTTCTCAATGCACCCCTTAAGGCATGTATTCAGAGATATTGAGTCTTGACAGGTTCCTGCAAGATATAAATAATTGATATTTGATAAAAGTTGAAAATGTTATGTGTATACATTTAGTAGTTTACAATACAAAGTCAATTGGGATGACCCTATATTTAAATCATTAAAAACACATTATGGTTCTAAGTTAGCCCCTTGTTGACCTAAACCAAGATCTAATTTTTTTATCAATAACAATACAGAGTTGATTGAGACAACCCTATCAGGTAAATTTTTTGAAAGGTTTAGGGTTGGATTAAGCTATATATACACATCCATTTATACCATTTATGAAGGAAGATAATAAGAAGATTATTATATTATGCATCTGCTTATCCACCATTATACTTATGGATCATAGCTTAGGGTTTCAATACTTTCTTTGGAGATATGGATTTGGTCTTGTGGAAAAGTTTTTGGATGCATAGAGAAGTTATGTATTTTAGAGCTAACCTGTCCTTATTATCCTTACATACCACAACAACCTCTTATGAATCACCTTGGCCAAGGGAGAGATTGAGTCTCAGTAGGTTCATCTTCAAAGGTAAGTATTCCTAGCTTTGTTCCTCCTTTGCAAGAGTAGATAGATTAGCATTTACACTTCTCTCTCATGAATTAATATTTTGTATACATTGACATGAGTATATATATCTTATGCATGTTTACTTTTTATGCTTATTACCCCCACTTTGTGCCACAAGATTTGGTGAACACTAGATCAGAATTTACTTTTCTTTTATCATTTATACTTAGTGAATATGAAAACATAAGACCTAGTTATTGCATATTTTTGCTTGACTAGAGGCCTTAAAACCCTCCCTAGTGATATTATTGTGGTAAGAGATCCCTTTGCTAGGTCTAGAAAATCCATCTTGGTCATGACCACAAATATATAATATATTAATAATCAACAATGTAAGTAGGATTTATCTTCTCTGAGCTAAGATTGATTAATAGATCAATTGCATTTTCCTTTGCATATATTATAATGAACTAAACGTGAATCAACACCTTATAGGTTTTATTTCATGCATTCATTTATTATCATCTTATATATTTTTATTTCTTTAGTAGTATATCAAACTTATCAATATAGTCTAATAGTCAATCCATAGGTTTAACATAGTCAATTAGATCAACAATATTTTTTATTTGTGTAAGTCTTCTTCAAATATAGTTTTTACAAACATAGTCAACATAGCCAACTCTATTAGCAAGTTTTATAAACACAATTAACATAGTTGACTCTGTTAGGAGGTTTTACAAACATAGTTGACATAGTTGACTCTATTAGAAGATTTTACAAACATGATCGACACAGTTGACTCTATTAGTAGGTTTTATAAACATAATCAACACAACTAACTCTATTAATAGGTTTTATAAACATAGTCAACACAAATGATTATTATGAAATTTTTAGTAAAAAATAATCAATTAAGCATCTTTAAAATTACCAAAGTTCATTCTTACCTTCTTAGTCATTTATGCTCTTCATTTACACTCCTGTTTATTCACTTTTCATTTCAGTTATTTGCATTCTTAGAGTAACAAAAATAGACATAATAGGTGGTTTTTTAACTTACCAATTTAGTCACACTATTTTTTTCTTTTGCACACACTTAAAAATTAATTAAAAATTAAAAATCATTAAACATTTTTATTCCCAAGGTCTACCTAATTGGATTTCATCACCAGGGGAGAAGCCAACTTGGTTTTTTGGTCAAGTATAAACACATGGTTGATGGTATATATTAGCAAAGCACCCGACCCCCTTATCACTATAAGATTTTGAAGTGAGGGGGTAAGCCCCAATACCAAACCAATACCATCACCTATAAATATCCCTTTCAACCTAAATTACCTAAAACCATCTATAGATTGTCATTCTAGTTCCTTATTACAACTAACTTCCCATCACAATAATTTCAAATATGACTTAATAACATTTAGGAATAATCAATTAATTATCTTTTACATTTAAGTTATTTTTTTCTCATTGATCATTATATTTTATATTGCAAAACTTGCATTAGCCAATTTTGGTGCAAGGGTTGTGCTATACTCTCTAATTAGATTAATCACATTGATCTAATTTCTTCATCCTACTTAGTTTCATCATTTGTAATACACAGTCAACCCGTATAACTATGTATCTTTTTAGGCTATCTCAATTTCATCATTTACAATACTTAATCAACTTATAAGATTTTATATCCTTATAACCTATATTATTTTCATCATTTGTAATACACAATCAACCCATACAAATGTTTATCCTTCTAGGCTATCTCAGTTTCATCATTTTTAATACACAGTCAACCCATACGACTGTGTCTCCTTCCAGCCTATCTAAGTTTCATCATTTATAATAAAAAGTCAACCCATACAATTATGTATCCTTATACCCTATCTTATTTTCATCATTTTTAATACACATTGGACCCATACAACTATGTATCCTTTTACCTTATCTCAGTTTTAACATTTGAAATACATAGTCAAACATATGATTAAGTATTATTCTAGCTAATAGATCACACTCGTCATGTTCCACTATGTCTTTTATATCTTATTAAGTGGATTTTTCTCACATACACTATCGACCCCATTGACTATGTACCTATTGGCCAATATTGTTTTGTGTGTGGCCAAATTTATTCTTATTTTTCCTTTTTACTTCTTAATCTCAAATTCTTCCTTAAAGCATCATGAAATCCCCTATAAAAATATTTTTTGATATATTTCATCCATTTAGATGATATATGGGATATTATTTCCTTCCTAACTTGGGTATCCAATAAGATGCTCACTCTTGATGCAAATTTTCATCAAATCACTCTAAGTATTCTCAATCTTGATCTACCCCATACCATATAGTCGATTGATAAAATCCTCAAAGACAAATCCCAAACCATGTAAATTATACACCTTGTACCATGTTTACACCTAAGCCTTGAATTCATAAAATCATCAACACATCTAATTCACAATTTGGAATTGCACATTATGTTTCACCTATTATAACCAATGCTCATGATCCTCTTATTACACCCATAAAAAGAACACCTAACATCATCACTTCATAAAGTAACATGTTTGAAATCAATCAAAATAATGTCCTATATGATTATTAATTATTTAGAAACCTTGATGATAATACCATTTACACTCTTAACAAAAATGGTGGCTTTACTAAGGTTCCATATTTTTCTACAACACTCAAGAAAACTAACACTAGTGTTGGGAATATTATTCCCAATACCAATGTTGGGAATCCTCCACCCAATACCCCTCCTCCCGTGAACACTAATACCCCTCATCCTAACAACACTAATACCCCTCCTCCCACCAACACTAATAATCACCCTCCTAATAACATTAATACCCCACCTTCAAATACTAATGCACAAATTAACACAACTCAAATTATTGCACATTTTTTTTAAATGAACATTATGCAAACAAATAACCATTTCCAAATGATGTAAATGTAAAAAAAATTATTACACATGACTATTCAACCACCTCAAGTCATCATGTCTCAACCAAATTAAAAAAAATCCCTCCTCTTAAAGATGCCAATTGGAATATAATCCCTCAACCTACAATTAATAACAAAATTCTTCAACATATTCAAAATGAATGTTTATCTCCATTAATTGCATCCATAGATATTGAAAACTTTTCTCCAACTATCACATATGATGGGACTAATGAACCTACAATCTTTCTTAAGGCTTTTGGTAATCTCTACAAGGAACGGGTCCAAACTAAAACCTTTTCTACCACTAAACTCTTAGCCAAAACCTTTATTGGTGATACACTTGAATGATACAGCCAACTTCCTAGACATTACATATCACAAATAGAGGATTTAGTTAATACTATAGTTAAGGAATTAAAACATGATGGCCTTCCTAAAAATTACCTTAGCCATTTCATCAATGCCAAGAAACTTCCTAATGAATCTACTCACACTTTCATCAAATGATGGAAGTATTTAGATCACAAAGTGGACCATAACATGAATGATGATACTCAATCCCCCCTTCAATACAAATTTTGAATCATTTCCCCTAAAACTTTAGAAGAATCCCTAGACCAAGCAATAAGGTAAGACTTTCTTATGACTTAATTTGAAACACCTCAAACAACTACTAAAGAACCTTTTCAATCATTTTATCATAACATTGATTCATATAATCCTCCCCAACCTCAAAATGGAATATCTGATTCAACCAATTTTAACCCAACTCACCCTATTTTGAGTCTAGAAGCACTTAAGAAGAAATTTCTACCCTCTAAACCCATGAGCTTTTATCCTTCCAAACCTCCTCCAAATGGTACAATCTTGATAAGTTTTATTGGTGGCATGCTATGATAGGTAATTCCCATGATACTTTTCATGATCATCACTTATTTATTATTTCTTCCTTGTTTGGTCCACGTTTTAAACTTGATACTCTAACAAAATAATGATATAAAGACTATTTTCAAGCCTCAAAAATTCAATATAAAGAACCATAATAACATTATCATCACTTTAGGCACAAGGATAGAATTTCTTTCTCTTTTTATCTGCATTTTTCATTGCTTCAAAGCTTGTATGCCCATAGGAAGAAGGAGTCTCTTCCAATTTTACATGAAGGTTTGATACTTCTTATAGAGGGTTTTTGTAAAAATAAATCCATAGCTTCGATTCCTTTTTTTTACAAAGATAAGGGTTCCAAAAAGTGTAACAAGGATGAGAATGTTAAAGGGATAGAAAAGGCAAAACCAAAACCCTCTAGTTCTCAAAAACAAATTGTAGAAGAGGATTTTGAGTTGGAGAGTACTGAAAGTTCTAAGAAGGATGTCCTGAAGGAAGATGAAGGGATGGTTGTTGGGGAGTTTAGCTCCAATTTGGATGGATATCTAGAAACTAAAGGAAAAATTAAGAAAGGGAATGAAGAGGATACAATTGATGGAAACATAGAACAGAGCAATTCTAAAAATGAGGGTAATCAGACTATGTTCAGGGAAGGTGATAAAGATAAAGATATCTTAACTAATTATCCAGTTTCTATGAGAGAGGAAGAGCATATGGTTTTGGCTTCTACTCCTGCTATGGAGACTGGGGGATAAGAAGAGGAGGAACTTGTTAAGCATGAAGACCCTATTGAGACTAGAGAGGAGAAACTAATGGATAGGGAGGAAAAAATTGAAAAGGTTGATTCCCCTCCACATGAGACAGCAGAAGACATTTGTGAATCTCTGCAGATGGAAACCAAGCTTTCCTTCCTACATTTTGCCAAGTCCAAAGCTGACTCTATTCTCCAAGTTGATTCTTGGATCTATAATGAAATAATGGGGTTGAAGAAGAAAGTGGAAACAATGCAACACAATTAGGATGTTGATCAGACCAAAATTAACCACTTGGAGATGTAAATGAGAGATATCCCAGAAAAACTTAAAGATTATGAGCATAATCTCATAATGCTCATCAAGGAAAGTAGAACAAAGATGGAGCAGATAACATCAAGCATTTGTGCTACTGCAGCTAACCTCGGTAAAAGAGAAAATTAAGAAACCATATCCTTGGAGGGTCCAAGTAAGAGGACAAGGCAGAGTTTGAGGAAGAAATCCTTGCAAGCTACTGCTACTTCAGCTGCTAAATCCATTTAGGATACTGCTACGATAGGGAAGGAGGCTGTTGAGATGATCATGGATTTGCAATAGAAGACTAGGGTCTTCTTTGTTGGTTTTGTTTTTGTTCTAGTGTTTTTTGATGGTTGTTGCAACTGGTTTTTGTTTTTGGTCCTGTTTATTGGTTTTTGGTCAAAAACTTTATTTGAGGTTCCAAGTCCTTGTAAAACCTGGGTACTTTTATTGAACTATGTTTGTGGTTTCAGGTCCCTGTAAAACCTGATTTTGATGCTGCTCTTTAGTAGGTTTCAGGAATGCTTTTCCTGGTGGTTGTTAATGTTTTATCCTTTTTGTTACTATTATAGGGTTTTGGGGTCCCTTCAAAACCTGCTTTTACCATAATCTAAAACATTATCATCACTTAATGATAAACAACAATTACCTCATACCTCCACCTCATCTACTAATGTTTTCCAAACCATAGTTTATCCTTATTCCTACAACAATAAGGAAAGGATGGATAACATGAATAACTTTAAATGAATGGTTACATTTGTCCAACTCAAACTCTTAAGTCACAATAACCAAAGGAGCACCTAGTCCAAATGCTACTCTAAATCACATCATACATAGTCCTCCTTTAACTTATATATCTATTCATACTTATCCTAAATCCATCAAACTAACATATTCAAACTCTAACTTATCAAAAAAATTACATATCGCCAATTACACAAGTCAACCTAGTGTAGTTCATTCTATCAACTTAGCTTCACCCCATTCCATATCACATTTTGTGGAATCTTGTGATGCCCATCAACATAACACTTTAGAATTTGGGGAATCCTATGATGCCTATCCATATATCCAATTACCATTTGGGGTATCTTTCAATTCCAATTATTATTTTAGAGTGTATAATACCAAATAAATTCAACTTCAAGAAACCTTCTAAGACATATAGGCTTGTATTTCACATGCTCATCTTTGATAGAAATGTTAGCATAGATTTTTATTGTTATGTTTGTCTCATGTTTATTTTTTTTTATGCACTTTACTCATTTTAGTTTCATTTTACTTTCACCATTGTTTCCTTTAGAGTCTTTTGTTTTATTTCACTTTATAGTTTGTGAGTTGCATTGTAATACCTTGGATAGGACTAGGTCTTCCTCACAAACACACTTTACTCACATCATTGTTTTCTTTTACATTCTTTAATTTTATTTCACATTACATTTGGCATTTTTTTCCATTTTGGATCTTAGATATCTTTTTCATTATTATCATTTTAACCATTTATGTCATTTTTTGACTTAGTAGATTTATCATTATTTGAACCTTATTTACCTTCCCCTATTTTGAAATGACCATTTACCTTTCCCCTATTTTGGGATGACTACATTATTTGGTGCTTTTGATATATCCTTTGTAGGTTAATATGATTTATTAGTGACATGAATACCATAAGCATATCCCCATCCCTTTCATAGCACTATTTTACCTCCTTGTGATCAACTATGAGCATATTCATCATTGTATTACTTATTACATAAATGAATCTCTCATGACCCCTATATTTACATTATTTAGTTTCATTTGAGGCTCATATTGATAAATTTTGAGATTTCACACTTACTCATGGTAAAGTCTAAGAGTCTTTAGAAACCTTGGTCTCTATGTCCTTTTCTCTAATAGCCAAGTGTAAGCTCTCATGTGTTTGTCACCTATTTCACCCATGATTGGTTCTCAAAATATGTATGGAGGAGGAATATAAAAAGCCAAAAAAAGATTGGAAATATAAATCATATAATAAAAACAAAAGGCAATGATTTAAAGTCAAAAATAATATTAAAAGTTAGATCACACTAAAATAAGTGATAGATATTTGGCACATCTCTTATCTTAGTCAAAGATCAAACTCCACAGTTGGCTTCATGATAGAGCTGAGGTCCATTAGGGTGAGGTGAGCCAATATACTATGGTAGGATGTCTCCTTATATCATATACTATATAGTATCACCTACTTTCTCACGTAAATACCCAATATTTTTAGTGGATTGATGGATTTGTAAGGGGTCCTAAGGAATGGGGAACACATTGCAGGAAGTTAAGTTCATTTTAATTTTCATACATAAAGCCTTCATAGTTTGATATATGTACTTCATTTGTTAGATCAAGCTTTGTGTTCATTATTCAAAGTGTTATGTGTCCTTGGTGTTGATAGTTCTTAGCCTTTCTAACTTACCTAGTGTGTCTCATTCCTACTAAGGATGTTCACATTACCCATGTGGTACCTCACATTCCTTATTTACATCATATTTTATTTATATTCCCCTTGTTGGATATTAACTTTAGTTGATCACATATTTAATCACCTCGACCTACTTATGCCTCTTCATTTATAGTTTGTGAGTTACATTGTAAGACCTTGGATATGACTAGGCCTTCCTCAAAAACACCCTTACACCATTTGTTTACCATACCATCTCATTATCATACTAGTCATGCCATTATGTGGTTTTGTTTTCTTACATTATATATTAGAACAAGTACTAACTTTGAGTTTTCATCCTTTAGATATTTTGATTTTCATTTATCCATAATGTTCTTGTTTTATTTTTATGGACTTCACTTATCTTATATATGAAATTTTACATTCTTAAATGTTTCTCTTTATGTATGACTTCTTCATGTTTGTCTTACATATTGACTTACATTTCATTTTCATTTATTTATGCTTTCTTCATTTTCATTTGACATACTTGTATTACATCTTGATTAAAATTTCATTTTCAATCATTTGTGATTTATTTATGTTTGATTTGACATGCTTATATTATATGGGATTAATTTTCAATTTCTTACATATCTTTGTTAGAGTTTTCTTGCATTGATACTTCATTTTTCATTCATGATTTACATGCTTCCCAACGTGATTTAATATGTTCTGCATTCCTTTTTTCCATTTCTATTTTACATGCTACCCAAACATGATTTAGTGTGTTATTCAATCAGTTATCATCATTTTTTCATGATTTTGTCATTTACATGCTTGATCTTTTATTTCTAACCTAGCCTTAAAAATTCTAATTTTGTTAATGTTTTAAGTAATTTAATTAGTTTTGAGAGTTATTCATTTATACTTTAACCATCCTACATATGCACGCATTGTTCCTCTTGTTAGTCTTGTATCCCTAGGGTTTATCAAATGGAGGTATTGTACCCTCCATGATCAAGAATCAATGGAAATTTAAGTATGTATATGGTATTTTCAGTTACTTTCAATTCATTTAATTACTAATTTCAATATTTCAATTTTAGTTATTTCATTTGCATGTGTTTATATGTTATTTATTGACGAAACATCCCCTATTACACTCAAATGACATGTAATGATATTCAAATGGGGCATATGTATACATATAATAATTTTATTAACTTTATAACTTAATAACACTTCTCTTGTAGGAACCTATTGAGTTCCTATCTCTCTAAGTGCATGCCTAAAAGGGTGTACCTAAAAAGGGGTAGAAATACCATTAGTGATTCAAAATATTTTTGTGGCTTTGTATCATTCCTACCATTTGTCCAAATTCCTTACAGTGTCTATACATTCACCTCCTATGATGCCTTACTAAAATCCTATGATGTGGCTAAATCTAAAATCCAATAGGACCCTCCAAAATCTATAATTTATATTATAGCTCCTAGAGATTTGAAACCATTCTCAAAGATCCTAAAATAATAAATATAAAAATAACTTAAAGTATTCAAATTAAACTTAAATGTTCCTTTTATATTTATACTACCTAATTTAAGCCCCTGCCTAATCTAAAAACCTTATTTTATCATTTACATAACTAAGTCAACCTACTCTAACTCTGTTCTAAGAGTTTAGTAATTTACAATACAAATTTGATTGGACTGACCTTATATTCAAATTATTAAAAAAATATTATGGGTTTAGGTTAGCCCCTGGCCGACATAAACCAAGACCTAATTTATTTTATCAATAATGATACAAAGTCGATTGGGCCAACCTTGTCGACTAAACTTTTGGAAAGGTTTAGGGTTAGATTTAATTATATATACACATATATTTTTTCCATTTATGAAGGAAGAGAAGAATAATATTATTATATTGTGAATATGTTTATCCACCATTGTACTTGAAGAGCATAACTTAGGGTTTCAATACTTTCTTTGGAGATATGGATATTATTTTTTGGAGAAGTCTTTTGGATGCATAAAGAAGTAATGTATCCTAAAGATTACCTATTCTTGTTATCCTTACATACCACAACAACCTCTTGCAAATCACCTTATCCAAGGGAGAGATTGAGGCTCGGTGGGTTCATCTTCAAAGGTAAGTATTCCTAAATTTGTTCCTCCTTTATAAGATTAGATAGATTATAATTTTTACTTCTCTCTCATGCATTAAGATTTTGTATACATCAATGTGAGTATATATCTCATATACATGTTTAATTTTTATGCTTATTACCCCCACTTTGTGCCAAAATCTTTAGTGAGCACTAGATTAGAATTTACCTTTTTTTATTCATTTATACTTAGTGAATATGAAAACATAAGATGTAGTTAGGGTTATTGCTTAGTTTTGCTTTTTTGAAGGCTTTATAACCCTCCCTAGTGAAATTATTATGGTAAGATATCCCTTGGATAGGTATTATGGATCCATATTGGTCATGACCCTAAATATCTAATGTATCAACAATTGAAAGTTTAAGTAGGATTTATCTTCTCTAAGCTAGGATTGATTAATAAATTAGTTGTAATTCCCTTTACATATAGATTATCTCTCCATGGTAGTGGTAGATTATTGATAGCATTCATATCAAGAGGATTAATAGCATTATTATTATGAGGATTTTAAAAATTCATAGGCTACTTCTGAATTTATAGTTGTTCCTGACCTACTGGTATTTCTGGAAAGTATGAACCTCATCGATGTTATCCTCAAGCTCATTGCCATCTTCCCATGGAAATGGGAATTCATAAGTGTAAAATACCATATTCATGTTAGAATTACCTAAATAATTTAACAAAGATGGTTCTTGTTGACTAGCATAATTTTCCTACCTCTTTGCTTCCTGCTAGAATATTTTTAAAGTAGTGTAGAACTTGATACAATCCAATTCCATATGTTGCATGGATTTATGAACCTAGTACCAATTTATAAGATATGCATCCATAATATTGATATCTATAATCCTATTATATGGAACCTGATTTTCTTGATTATTCCTAGACCTATTGAAAGGCTTGTTGTACCTTTGGAACCCATAACCCTAATTATTTTGATTAGAGTTTTAGCCACCTATATTACCAATACATTTTTATTAGTTAGTTTATGTACCATATTATATACAGCTTCCATCTCTATCTTAGTTGAGATGGGAGCATTATCCTATGTTGAAGTGTTATTAAATGATACAAAAGGCTAACTTTAGCCCTAATGGTTAGGAGCAAAAGTGTTCAAGAAACTAGGATGTCGATTCTAGGTAAGATGGGCTAATGGAAATTTATTATGGACTAGGGTCTAGTTTTGTGCCACAACATTCTGGGTTACATTAGGGATTGGGTTAAAAGCTGGGTAGATAGGTTCAAGACTGAGTGGAGGTAATGTGGATCGAATCAACATTTTGAATTTTTGGGGTAGTTAGATTTTCATCATGAACATGCTTGAAGAGTTGAGAATATCGAGTATCAGCCTCCTCTTTTCCCTCAAGTTCCTTTTTAATTTTTGGCTAAGTCTCAGCTCTTTTTACTAGTGCCACATGGCACCCCCACACTCATCCTTCATAAAAGAGTTATTAGCTCCCCTAGGAGTAGTTCCAACTCACCATGTGGCGTCATAACACTCCTCAAGAGTGAAGGGATTTTATTTATAAGATAAAGGTGTGAAATTAGTTGATTAAATTAATAGGACCCATGGGCAGCTCTATCTTTGAAAGGAATTCCCTTATGCCACACATCATCATCACACTTATCTAAGGTAGGTTTCTTTCTATTAGAGTTTTGAGGTATGCCATTGGCTAAGGGAAATGGGCTCCATTTCCAATGAAAATTATAAAATTAGTTTAGAGATAGACACACATCACTACAACACTTTCTCTAGGCATAGAAGGAATCATCAAGCATTAATGTTGTGCCATATCTAGGATTTAAGGACTATCTACACTTATAAACTAAAGTTCCCCTTTATATTACAATGGCCTCATCATGAATGTGAGTGATATGATCCAAGTGAGATTTATTTTTACCTTCTAAAATATATCATTCCAAGGCCACCATGCCTATATATTCAAATTTTCTTTCTTTTTTAAAGGGATGGTAGTTAGTTAATAGTGGGTTATTTTCATGACTATTACCAGAGATCAACCATTGTAATAGTTTTAGTTTTGAATAGAAATAACATGAGTTGTCATTTTTCATTCTAAAGACCTTGGTAGGTGCCCCTCATGGGAAGGATTGAATAGTCTATATTTTGCCTTTTGGCCTTTGTATTTTATTCTGTGCCCAACAATGAAGAGGACATGGTGTTCTATGTTAAATTATGTGAAATCAATTATTGTCTATTATTTTTGTTCTCTATTTCTATAGTATTAGCTTTTGTTTATATTGTAGACTTTAAATAATACATATGCTATTTTAAATTATCTATAATGTTTTAAAGGGTACAAGCTATATTATGAAGTATTAATAGTAAATATACTAAGAATTATGGTGCATCACCTTGGATATTTTTTATTTATCTTTCTTTGCATTTTCTTCTTCCCCTTTTCCTCCCCAATTATTCAAAGATATGGCTCTAAAATCTCAAAGGTCACTTCATAGATATAAATTTTGGTCCCACATCTATAAAGCTTCCCATAAGAGGTTGTTTGCTAAGAATAAGAGTGTTAGGCATCAATAGTTTCTTTTTCTAGCACACCCAGTGGGACTAGACTACCCAAAATTACCTAATTAGAAGTTAGAGGTTTATGATTTGGAGGCCCATCACAAGGTCATTAATAGTGCACAATCCAAGCTTACTACTACCACCTCTAGTGGATGTAACTCACCAAAGAACTATAAGATATAGCACAACACAATAACCATAATAGATGGTAGTCTAAGGAACACCAATGAACTTTGTAGCATGGAATAGTGGTATCCCACCCATCCCTCTATTATACCTAGATACGTGGGATCCTATTCCTAATAGCACCTTGAAATAACTCCCTAAATTCATAGTGGAGGATTTCAAGAATATGGTAGAACATCTTCAAGATGTTTCTAATGTCTATACCATTCATCATGTCATAGATCAAAACATAGACTGAAGACTACTGGATACCTCTTTTAAAGGGAAAGATCTTAATTGGTATCGGTCCTTATCACCCAACTCCATTTCCACCTGGGATAAATTGGGCAACAGATGATTTAATTAATTTAATGAGAAAGGAGATTGGTCATCTCTCTTGTAGTAGTTAATCACTATTAAAAGAACCCAACAAGAGGCTATTATTGATTTTAATACTAGGTTCCATAAGACCTCACAAAGAATCCTAGTAATAAATTAACCACTTGTGGGTATGGAAATCATCTTTTACCTTAAATCCTTCAACTCAGACATAGTTATTATGATTTAGTACCTCAGAGGCTAGACATTTTTAGATTTGTATGAATTAGCTATTAGAGAAGAGAATAATTTGATATATTTTAGGAAACTCTCCCATGAACATTGATGTCCATGTTCCTATAACTATCAATGCCACTACAAGAAGTACCAACCACCTCACAATCATATCCTCCCATGTATGTATATCCTAATACTTAGACAAGCATGTCCACTTCATCCACTATAGCTATGGAGATGAATGACACAAAATCATCCTGTAGAACTTCGCAAATGAGATCATAAACCTCAAAAGGTATCAATTTATGCCCTCAAATCCCCCTTTCCAAAATTACCAAGGTGAAAGAGCACCATATAAAACTCACAGAGAGAATTGGTCACTAGCCAAAATAACTTGGTGGATGACTCAAATTCATGGTGCTTTCCATGTAATGATTCATCTACACCCAAAAATTTCCCAAGAGGTAATCTATAATAAAAGGTTATCGAGCAATAAAGGCAAGGGAGTGCACCTAATTTAGCTCCTTATAGATACTAATTGATAGGTGTTGACAATGTTGTCTTGATGTCTTAAATACAAAGAATGTCCTTGGAGCAGGAAGAGGAGATAGCCTCAAAACATACACTTTTTTCTTGGGTGGAAGGCAAAGATGCAATTTATGCAAATGAGATCCCCATGTTGAAATCCCCACAAGTCTAATCGAACTACTACACTCGATCTAAGAAGAAACTAGCTAAGGTTTAAAAAGCTTTCATAAGGCCTAAAATGACTTTTAAAAAAAATTCAAGACCCCAACCATCACCCCTAAAATATCTAAAGTGGGGTGAAGTAGCACAAAACAAGATAAAGGACCCTAAATTCTGACCTCAAGGTCCATTGAATCTGGTGGAGAAGATGAAGAAGGCCCCATCCAATGTTTCTCTCTGGGATGTCTTATCTATCCTTGAGTATAAGTCTCTACTATGAGAGGTGTTGGAAGACTAAGAGAAACCTATGCAAGGTAACTTGGATATGGTGCTAGCACAAACCAAGGGAAGAGAAGTTAGTGGGAATGCACAACCCCATACACCATTTGCATTCATCAAATCCAAAGCAAGGCTAAGTAAAACAAAACCCACCTTATTTTATTTAACTCTCATTGTGGCATACAAGTTGTTGAACAATTATATGATTGATTTTAGTGTCAGTACCACAATAATGCCCAAATAGATTGCAGATGCACTATAACTCCAATATGAGCCTCTGGATAAAGGGGTAATGCAGTTAGATGCAAAGAAATTTTAGACCATAGGTGTTATCAAGGCTCTTCCCCTAACCTTATATTCTTGTCTTAGTATTACATTCCCCTAAGAAGTTGTGGTAATATACATTCTACCATTCTTTGGGTTATGTTTGTCAAGATATTTCATGGCCAAGATAGGGGGTACTTAGTTTTGAATTGGTCTCACTTGATCTTGAGGACTAAATATGGGTCAAAAATGAAGGTGTTATTTGAGCCATTGTATTCAAAGCACATAGTAGTTGATTTTGTGATGAATTTTGAAGGGATGCATACTTCTTTCACAAAGAAAGAAATGAGTTACATAGAAATGCTTGAGGAAGGAGTGGAGGACAATAGGAGCCCAGAGGAGGAGGTCCTCATTACTGAATTCATCAAGAATGATCCATTCACAAACTTTAATTCCACCAGCCTTGGGACTTATGTAATTTATGATGAAGATCAAGCCATCCCTAAATTCATGAATAAAAGGGAGGATCAAAGAAAGGAACATAAAAATGAGTCCAATTTTTGGACTCTACATTTTGATGGTGTAAAATGCAAAATTGGTTCTAGAGTTGGTATCTAATTAGTTTCTCCATCTAGAAAAGATAACCTTAGGGCCTTCCACTTCTAGTTTATCTACATAAATAATGAAGCTGAGTATGAAGCCCTAGTCCATGGATTCATCCTTGTTGAGCACATGGGGGTGAAGTAATTAAATTGTGTTTGGAGACTCTAAACTAGTAGTAAAATAAGTAAGAGGAGTCATGACTATAAGGAATGTCTACATGAGTTCTTACCTCCATTGAATATGGGATTTAATTGAATCATTTTAAAATTTTAATATTCAAATCATTTCTAGGTCCGTGAATGTAGAGGTAGATAAAATGGAAGTAATTGGCTTTGAGTTTGATCTAGTATTTGATTTGTTGACCAACAAATAGGTGGTATGAGTGATTATTAGACCTATTATTATAGATAATGATCAAAATTGGAAGGTATTTGAGAGTAATTCCCAAATTAACATGTTTCTTCAACAGTCATGCGAGTTTGTAAAGCATTTGTAATAAAATATTAAATAAGCCTATGGAGATCAAATCATATAATTGAAGTCTAATAAGATTCTAAATGAAATGATCACTCTAGAGAATCTATTTGATTTAGATGATGCAAGGAATAACAAAATTAAGTTTATCACAAATAAAAGTGACTACTCCAAGATTGATGTGGGAATGGAAGAAAATTGAAGGTGGGAAGAGAAGTTTCATAAAAAGATAAGGATCAATTGATATCCTTTTGCAATAATTATGAAGGGGTTATGGCCTAGACCTATGATGACCTAAAGAGGTATGACTGTGAGATGATCTAGTACACCATAGATATGATCAAAAAATCTAAGCTAGTCTACCAAAATAAAAGGCTGGTAAACCCAATAATTGAGTCTCTCATGGCTCAAGAACTGAATAAATTAATTGATTCAAGGATTATACATCCAATCAAGCATTTGACGTGGGTATCTAACCTAGTTCTGGTAATAAAGAAAAATGCGGAAATTATACTATATGTAGAATTAAAATACTTAAACAAAGAATTTATGAAAGATCCTTATCCTCTTTCCTCAATGGAATAGATCCTCCAAATAGTAGTGGGTAGAGAAATTTTTTCTCTACTTGATGGATTCTCATGTTATAACGAGGTATGGGTTAATGAGGAAGATCAATATAAAACCACATTCACTATAAATTGGGGAACCTTCACATATGCAAAAATTCCATTCAGCCTCTCTAATGTAAGGGATAATTTCTAATGAGCCATGGATACCACTTTTCAAAACTTGATCAACAAAATCATCCTTATCTATCTAGATGATCTTACAATGTTTTCCAAGAAAAAATAAAATCATTTTGGTCACTTAGATAAGATTTTTCAAAGGTGCCAAGATTTTTGGATATCCCTTAACCCCAAAAAATATATCTTTGACATCTTATAAGGTAATCTACTAGGATATGTGGTATACAAACAAGGCATCTCTATTGATCCAAATAGAGTGAAAGTCATTAGGGACTTAACATTATTAGTTAACAAGAAAGGAGTCTAGTCTTTCCCAGGGAAGATAAACTTCGTTAGTTGATTCATGTCTGAATTCATGGGTTCGATAAGTATAATTACATTAATGTTGAAGATATACCAAGCTTTCAAATAGACTACTAAAGGAATGATAGTGTATGACAAGATCAAGGAGGCAATATCCACTGCTCCCATGCTAGTCAATCTTGACTTCTCTAAAGATTCTATCATGTATGTTTATGGGAATGAACATAGCTTGGAAATCATGTTAACTCAAAAAGAAGATAAAGGGAGAGGTGAACATCTTATTGCATTATATTCAAGAACCCTATGTGGATATGAGACTAAGTATAATTTTATTGAGAAGTAGGCTTTTGCCATCATTAAAGGTCTCAATAAATTCAAACAGCTGGTGGTGGGAATCAAAGTGATGATATATGTGGGGCATTCTAGCATCAGAGAATACATCATAGAGGGAGAAATCATTGAGAAGAGATCAAATTGGATCATTAAGATCCTGGAATATGATGTCAAATTTAGATTAACCAAGGTGATCTAAGGGAGAAGAATTTGTGAGTATTTGGCCCAATACACAAATGCCCTGATAGATGAGTAAGATACACCAAAAATAGTTTTAATGAGTTGGTACAAAACTATTGGGTCCTAGGTTATTGATATTACCCACTTTATGGAAACTCATTAATATCTAGATGGAATCACCATGCACAAAAGTATGTTTTATAGGTTGAAAGGAGCTAGTTATACACTAGTCCAGGGAGTCTTTTTCAAAATGAGCTTTGATGGGGTACTACTTAGATGTGTTAATAACCACCAAGCTAGCAAAATCCTACAAGATATGAATTTTACCCCTCTAAGTAGACATTTTTTAGCAAATATGACTGTAATTAAAATCATGTGTGTTAGATACTATTGGCTGACCCTTTTTAGATTTCTATTCAGCAATGAAAAAATGATAGCAATGTCAATTTTTCATAGGTAAGCAAAAGAATTCAGCCAAGCCGTTGAACTTGATTATGACTAATGAGCCTTTTGAATAGTGGGTCTTAGATTTCATTAGGATGTTCAACCCTATGTCTAGCATACGCCACAAGTGGATAATCACAACTATGGACTACTTCACAGGGTAGATCAAAATAGCTCCTTTGAAATAAGCAACTAAAATTGTGATCCTCAACTTCTTGAAATAATTGGTAAAAAGGTTCAACCCTCTTAAAATAATCATATCTGAAAATGCAAAGGCCTTTCTTAGCTCAAAATTTTTAGAATTTATGCTCAAGAATGGAATTTTCCTTAAATATTTATCTAACTACTACTTGTAATGGAATGGGTTGGCTAAATTGGCCAATAAAAACCTCATAAGGTTAGTTAAGAGAATAAGTGTTGACCAATAGAGGGAGTGGCATAAACATCTAAAAAAATCTCTATGGCCCAATTGAGTCACTCCTAATCAAATTCTAAGAACATTCTTGTATGAATTAGTATATGGGAAAGAAGTGGTCATGCTTGTTTTGATAGAATTTACTTTATAGTTGTTAAAAACTTCTAAGATAGTGGAAAATGGAGCAATTGAGGTTAGGTTAGTAGAATTGCTCAGTCTTTAGAAAGTAATAGAATAAGCTAGTGGTGTTATGATTAGTTGATAGTAGGTGGTTAAGAGTTGGATTGATTAAAAGGCATCTGACCCAAGCTTTAAGTTGTGAGATTTGGTTCTAAAATATGACTAAAGGGCCATGAAATTGGGTTAGCATACAAATTTTGATTCCCTATGGAGAGGACCTTTTCACATCATTAACATTAGGCAAGGCAATGTATTTGAATTAGTGGATGAGGTAATGCCTTAGAGATTCTATTTAATGGAATCCACTTGAAGTAATTTAACTGATTGATAAGATTTGCTTTGTACATAGTTAGTTAGTTTCCCTTTTTGCTATTATTTCCCTTCGCTAATAAGTTCCTTTGGCACAAGTTGTTTTTGTCCCATCTCTAAGTATCCATGCCTTGGCTCCCCTCATTTTCAATTCTCTCTAATAGATGGTTATCTACCCCACTACCCCTATAATTAATGTTCAAGCCCCCTATTATATGATCTCCCATAAGTATCACTACAAATGTTTTCCTCAAGCATATGTGCCACCTTATCATTTATGAAAACTGAACTCAAAAATATATATGATGATTATGCTAGGAGTGTTAGTTGATAAATACCCATCTCCTAATTAAATGAAATATTTAAACACCCTAAGAGCTTCTAAGATCACTAAGCTGAGCAAAGAGTCTTTAGAGAATAATTATGTGTGAAATTATGAGCAAAAGCTAGTATCCAATGTTTTTCCAAATCAAAGAGAGCGTTATTTTGAGAATAATTACAATATGGGACATTTTATGTCCTCATCTGATGGTGTGCATCCTAGAAAACAAAGATCTTATGATCCAAGCAATCATAGAGAGCTTTCCCCTCAATTTATAGGGAGTAAATCATATGTTTTTACCCTTACACAGCCTAAGACCACAATACCAAATGTGAATAATGTCTCAAATGGATATTTTAAGGACCCCACACTAGTCCTCGACTTCATAGATGGGATATTTGATCCCAAATTGACAAAAAACATGAATAATCTAAGGGAAGGTGCTCATGCCTGCATGATCATATAGGTTTAAAATAATGACTTTGAGTTATTTGGATTTAGAATATGAAGCCTTACCCTATCATAATATATGGTGCTTTACATACACCTATGCCCAGAGCTTATTTCTCTATGTGTAGAAAGGTATAATGTCAACATTGACATTATCACAAGCCACCACCTGAGTATGGAGATCAATGCCAGAGAAGTGAGGGGGATGTTATAGCTCCCTAATGACCTTAACATAAACATCTAAGATTTTGAGAGCTTATATATTTTATGGGACACTCATATCCAAAAGCTAAAGTTCCTAAACTTAGCTCTTCATAGTAACTACATGGGCGTGCCACCTCTACCCATCACTCTCTTGAGATTTGTGGTGCAAGATATGAAAGAAACCCTCTCTATGTTAGCATTCATCCTCAAATTGGACTCAAACACCAAAGTCTATGATTTCCAATTGGTTGAAGTCTTCCACTTGAATATGATGAGAAAGGATAAGGCCTATAAGATCAACTTCATATATGTCATTACTGATTACATTCATAATTAGATAGCAAATTTTTTGACTCAAAATACCTTCAGGTATTCTTCTTTCCTTCTCTACATGATCCTTTACCAAAGCACTAGGTTCTTGTCACCATCAACTCAATTGATATGGGAACATATCCTTATACGATGATTCTTATCTCTACATAGACCCACATCCTTTTGGCCACATAGGATTACCATGAGTTTGTAGAGTGCTTCCTATCTCCAATCTTGATCAACCTCAATCAAAAAAGCCATTACATTCCAGATGATAAACCACTAGAGAGTGGATCATTGGCTATAAAATTCCATGTGACTAATTCTTTAGAGCCCAATTTACCTTCATTAGGCTCCATGAATTCAAGGAGGATCCATTCTAGCTCATGCACATGCTCACAGATAGGACCTTAGCCTTAGAGTCAACCCACTAATTTGATGTGGTAGATTCAGTATATAGCATAAGATAAAATAAGAGGGCCCTATATGATGTCCCCTTTTCAAAATGAGTCATTACAGTTATGATAAGATTATAGGATCATTTTCTTATGCTCAAATTGGTAGAGCTCAACCTAGATCAAATTAATGATCAATGGAGTTACAACCTAGTTGGTCATATAGCCACTCTTAATACCACCATCCCCTTTGGTCATGAACCCTGATCGTACTTCAAAGAGTGGAAGTCACTGATGGAATATGACATTAAATACTATGTTTATCTATCAAATATCACCTCAAACACCTACCAATCATGGGAGTCTTTCTACAAAGTAGTCCAAGAGTTTGATCTTGCAAAGCTCATGACCAAGGGTCTAAGAGCGTATCTCATCAAGAGGGGCTAGAGCAAGGATAAAATGAAAGCCTATTGGAAGTATAGGTAGGAAATAAACTAGAGGAAACTCAATTTTTAATATTTGAAAATTGATGGGAAATTTTAAAATATCTAGGATGAGTATCATGAAGAGGATGCTTAAGCAGAAGAAGAGGCTTTTATAGAAGAAGAAGAGGATGTACCCTCAAGAAAAGAGGATGAAATTTTCATAATTTAGAGGCCTACATCCTATCCCCTCCTCTATATGCAATATCCCAATAGTAGGATTTGGTTGCTTTAGGGTAACTCTAATTAGGGGTATATCAACCTAGTTCTAAGGCCCAGGTTTCCAACTTTCCTTCAGAACCCAAGTAGAAAAAGGTAAATTTTACTCACCCCATCCTTTCTACTTCTTCTTCATTATTTAATTATTTTTTGCCTTCAACAATTTCCACCTCATTCACCACTCATCCAACCACCATCCTTGTACCACTTTTCACTCTTTTTTGCCTTTATCCATCATGGTGCAATCACCTATCATCCATCTTCATAGCCTCCTATCCTTCTCACCTTCCACATTGACCATTCACCCACTCATCCCAAAGGTAAAAACATCCATTACTTCATAGTAGAAAGTGACCATTCCCTTTGGATTTCCATAGGGATCCCTCTTTATGGGGAAATAATTTAATCATAGTAATAGTTCCACCATTAGTTAGAGATTATGAGAAAATTTTGAGAAGCTTGGGCATAAAAAAGAAGAGGAAAAGTGGCCAAGGCCCTAGTAGTACCACACATGTGGTCATTTTTTGACCCCACATAGTAATCTATGATGATTATGCACATGAAATTGATAGTAATCAATCCCTAAGAGTAGATTTAGTTGGGATATTACTTAATCCATACCATTGGCCTAAACCTCAACCAAATGAGGCCACATAATACGGTTGAACTAATGGAGGAAACCCAAAATTTCATAATAATGAACTACCTCAATGCAGGACATTGACTAGAAAATAAGGAATAAGATCTCATAAGATTTAAATCCACCATTTACTACATAAATGTAGAGGCCAAATCTAAAGAAACATATCTCACAAAGATGAGATCTAACTTATAAAGTTGTGTCACCTCTAAGAGCTTTCAATTAGAAGCTAGCCAAAGAGCCCAGCTACAAATCCAATTAGTGGAGTTGAAGACCAAGGTGGGTGGCCTTAAAATTGGAAAAGAGGCCATAGAGAATAAGCTATAAAAAAAGGAAATAGAGCTCACATAGGCTCAAAAGAGTCTCTCAAACTCTATGAGCATGTAACAATAGATGCAACAACAAATGCAATAAGATTTCTAAGCCAAGGACTAGGAGATCTAATAGTTAAATAATAACCTCATTGCCCACTCTTAGACCACAAACATCCTCCCAATGATCCAACAACTATAAATTTCATATTGGGATAGGATAAATAATGTGGCCTCACACTTGAAGCTACTGCTTAGGTTAATTATAGACTCACAATGGTTAAGTGCATAGGTAAACACATTCTTTAGATCAAGTCCTCACCTTTGTATCCTCCAAGGTCCAATATTCATAGTTCCTAGTCTATAAGTTATATATAATAATAGATGATATTCTCTAGGAAGTTCGGTGGCCAATATAAGGTAGGTCAAAGTCAAGGTAAATGAATTCTTGAGCTACAACAAAGTTGTATTAAAATGCAAGGCATATTTGAATACCTTAGAGCAAGTGGTTTGAGACATGAAAGGACACATTGAATAGATGTTCAAATTAGGACTCCCCTCCCCATTCCTCATAGATAACATGGTCTTTCTAGAGGATAAGATAAAATAAATGTTAGATGTGAAGTAGAATGACTAGACTATCTTTATGTCCCTGGGTCAGGTGCTAAACATTTCCAAAGTGGAGACTATTCTGTAACCACTTATGCAACTCAAATTTTAGATGCAGGTAGTTATATAGGATATGATCAACTTCTCCTTCAAGGAGATAATTGATATAGAAATATCCTTTGAGGCTATAAAAATAAATCTCAACCTACAGAGGAAGATTGGATGCCTTTGAGAACTGCTCTTCAAAAGTTATAAGTTTTATGGGCCTTGATTTTTATAGTTTTGATTTGACTAGTCTACATTTATAGAGATTTTAGGTTCTTCCATTCGTAGGTGGATTACCCTACAAGTAGCTAGAACTGTGGATCAGATCCACATTTTGAAGTTTTTGGGTAGTTGGCTTTTCATCATGGATGTGCCTAAAGTGTTGGGTGGATTGAGTATTGACCTCCTCTTTTCCCTTGAGTTCTCATTTTAATTTTTGGCTAAGTCTTAGATCCTTTTATTGGTTCCATATGGCACCCTCATGCTTATCTTTTACAAAAGAGTTCTTGCATCCCCCAAGAACAACACCAACTCACCATGTTGTGTCACAACACTCCTAGAGATTAAAGGGAGTTCTTTTATAAGACAAAGGTGCACTATTGGTTAATTAAATTAATGGGACCCATGGTAGCTCTATCTTCAAAAGGCATTCCTTTGTGCCATGCATCATCATACCACTTATCCAAGGTAGGTTTCTTTCTGTCAAAGATTTGAGCTACATTATTGGCTGAGGAAAATGGGCCCCATTTCTAGTGAGCATTCTATAATTAATTTGGAGAGAGACACGCATCACTACAATGTTTCCTCTAATTATAAAGGGAATCATCAAGCATTAAGGTTGTACCATATCTAGAATTTGAGGACCGTTTGCACTTATGAGCCAAATCTCCCCTTTTTGTTACAACGGCCTCATCATGAATGTGAGTTCCAAGTTCTAGGTGTTGATACCTTTTTACCTTGTAAACTCCATCACACCAAGGCCATTGTGCCTATATATTCAGGTATTCTTTATTTTGTAAAGGGTTGGAAGTTATTTAATAGTGGGTTATTTTCACAACTATTACTAGAGATTGACCATTGTAATAGTTTTAGTTTTGAATAGAAATAATAGTAGTTGTCATTTTTCATTCTAAATACCTTAGCAAGTGCCCCTTGTGGGAAGGATTGAATAGTCTATATTGTGCCTTTGGGCCTTTGTATTTTTTTCTCCACCTAACAATGAAGAGGATGTGGTATTCTATGTTAAACTGTGTGGAATCAATTGATGTCTATTATTTATAATATCTACTTATATAGTATTGGATTTTGTTTATATTATAGAATTTAAACCATGCATATGCTTTTTTAAATTTTATATAATACTTTAAAGGTTCCAATTTATATTATGTAATATTAGGAGTAAATATACTAAGAAGTATGGTACATCACCCTATATAGTTTTAATTTAGCTTTATTTACATTTCCTTCTTCCCCTTTTCCTCCCCAATTATTTGAAGATCTAGCTTCTAAAATCCTAGAGTTCACTTCACAGATAGAAATTTTGTTCCCACATCTTTAAATCTTCCCATATGAGGTTAATTGTCAAGAATGAGATTTTTAGGCATCAACAAGGGTCACACTTCTCCATGTGTACCAAGTAGAACATAGAGGAGAATTTCAGATGTGGATCACTCAATGGACATTACAAACCTAGGCCCATCCTTGTGTCCCACTTTGAGCAGGTGCTCCTCCATACCATCACTCTAGTTCATAGCTTTGGTATATTAAGAGCATTTACCACCCAACATTTGGTGGGAAATTTTTTATTGACTCTATCTTAGAATAGAAGAGCGAGTGGGGGATGAAATAATTTCAAATTTGAATGGTAATTTTGAGAGGGAAAATCATGATGGTGATGTTCAAGACCTATAGGACAGTGAACATATAGTGGTACATAGGGGAATATAGAAAATGGGTTTATGATTTGAGCAAATTTAGGTGAATAAATACTATAGAGGGAAGAGCATGTGGGATAATTATTTAAAGATATAGGGCATGTGGGTTGAGGTTTTGAGGGGATTGAATATAGATCATAATGTTTCAAAGGGTAAGTAAGTCATGTTGGAAGCTAATACCACTGATAAAGGGTTTCACATGGATATTCTAACATCTCTAGTTAGCATATCCCTATCTCAAAAGGATGATGCACTAATAGGAAATTTTATTGGTATTAGATTGAATATTGATGATGTATGTAAATGGGATGAATGTAAGTGGCATCCAAAAGGTCACATGAAAATTTATGTGATGCTAAATTTTTTCTTTCTCATTAAATTTAATAATGAATAAGATGGTTCTAGGGTGATTCTTGGAGGACCATGGTTCTTTGCTAGAATGGGTATGTTTCAAGAAGGTGGAAACCTTGTTTTAATCCAGAGAAAGAAGACATCAATATAATACCCATTTGGGTGATATTACCTAGGATACCCATAAAATTATAGGAAGAAGAAATTTTTGGGGAAATTGCTAAAAAATTTAGATCATTAATATATATAGATGTAGCTACCAGATCTAGATCAAGACTTATTTATTCTTGATTCTATTTTAATGCTTTTGTTGCTCTACCAGAATCCATAATGTTAAACTCATTTTTTGGGAACTAGAATCAAAATATATAATATGAGGATTACCATTTGAAATGTAACATATGTTCTAAATTGGGTCACAATTTCAAAGTTTGTCCTAAAAAATCAAGGCTCAAGCCCAAATAAGAAAGGAGAACAAAGCTTAGAAAGGAATATAAAACATAACAATTAAGTATCAATAATAACATATCTAAATCTCCCTAGATAAAGAGTCAAAACAAATGAAGTAATATGTGAAGGAAAATCCAAAAGCAATATAATCAGATATGAGAAAAAGGAAGGATCTTAAATTTCATAACTTGGTATAAGAGATATAGGTCAATAAAAATTTTAATTAGGAGGGAAATGTGGAGGGAATGAGTGAAAAATAAGTAATCAACTCCTCAAACATTATGAAAATATCCACTGATATTTTAATTTCCTCAAACTTTAACTTACTTGAAGGAATGGAGGATATTATAATATAAAAGGAAATAAAAGAGGATGTAAAATTAGATAAAGTAAATTTTGTCCCTTGTTTAATAGAGAATCTTGAATATGTCACTCTAAAATAAATAAAAGATAAGGAGATAATCAGAGGATTACAATATTTACTGGGGGAAGAAAAACTATAGATGAAGGCTCAGTTAAAAAGGTTGGAAAACCTATAAAAATGGATTCCATACTTAAATAAACTGAAAAAAAGTGATAGTTGATGGAGTCCAAATGAAATTAGAAGTGTTTAGAACCTCTATATCTTATTTAAAATGATTTTCATATCTTGAACATAAGAAGTTTTAATAACTCTACTAAACACTAAATTTTAAAAGACCTAATCTATAATCATAAGCCTAAGAATGTTGTTATCCAATAAATAAAAATGTAAACTAACATGATTCAATAAGCCAAAATTTTAATTTTATAAGAATACATTGGAATTTATGGTCAATATGAATGGGGCTTCAGGAGGTTTAGTCACTTTGTGGGACTGGACTACTCTGAAATGTGATAATTTGATTTTAAATAATCATCATTTATTTATCTTCTTTACTAATGTTATGGACAAGTCCAGTTGGATATTTTCTAATATTTATGCAAATTACATTGGTAGAAGGAAACTATGGGAGGAACTTAATTCTTTTATAAGATCTTGCCCATATTTTAGATGGATTATAGTAGGAGATTTCAACATTATCCTTTGGAAATAAAAGGTGGTAGATATTATTTTAGTAGAAGCATGGATGAATTTACAAATTTTTGTCAGTTAATCCTTTCTTTGATGTGTAGATGAGGGTTTATATTTTTACAAGGTCCAATAAATGATTAGGGGAGAATCTAATACATGTATGTGTGGATAGATTCCTTATTTCTCCTAGTTGGTTATTAGGTCATAATTTTTGTCTCTCTTCTCTTCCTTGAATAGGTTCAGATCACACTCCTTTTTTTCTTAACATGGATTCAGGATTTAATAAGCATAAAACTCCATTTTAGTTTGAGAAAATGTGGTTGTTCAATCCTAATTTATAACACAAAATTAATAAGTGGTGGAGAGTTCTGATGAATAGTTAAACAATGTTTAAACTTTCCTAAAATCTTTAAAATGTCAAATTAAAAATTTAAAATGGAATAAAGAGGTTTTTGGTAACATTTTTTAGAATCAAAATAAAATTGGAGAAGAACTATTAGAATTAGAAAATAAAATTTAAATAAATGGTATGAATTAGAATTCATACTAGGCAAAGAATCTTCTTTGTGAGTATCATTCCTTCAACACCATTGAGACTTTATGGAGACAAAAAACCAAGGTGTTATGATTGAAATAAGGGGACAATAATACAAAATAATCCATTTATCTACCCTTAAACATTGATTCTCTAATAGAATCATTAAAATTTTAAAGGATAATGGAGAAATTAGTTTTGATCCTACAGCTATTGAGAAAGAAGCCATTCATTTTTTCAAAAATATATTTTCTAAGGAAGATTATAATAATGGTAGAAAGGTTAATAAAATATTGGAATTGATTCCTTAGATCCTTAGTCTTGAGTATAATAATAGTCTCATTAATCTAGTCTTGATTGAGGAAGTTGAATATGTGGTTTTTTCATTAGAAGGAGATAAGGTTCCTGGTCCTAATGGCTTTTTGATAGCCTTATTTCAACAATTCTAGGAAATTATCAAATGGGATTTAACTGTCATTATTGATGAATTTCTCTCCTCTGGGAGAATTCTAAGAGAACTTAATAATACTTTTATTTATCTTATTCCCAAGTTTTCAAGAGCTAAAAAAATAAAAAATAAAAATAGATCTATTAGTTTATGTAATATTGTTTATAAAATTTTAACTAAATTGTTAGCTCTTAGAATACAACCCCTTCTTCCCTTCATCATTTCATGTGAACAAGGTAAATTTTTTATTGGTAGATAAAATCAAGATTGGATCATTTTAGTTCATGAAATGATTCATTTTATGGGAAAAGGAATAAAGAAGTACTGATTTTGAATCTTGACATGAACAAAGTCTATGATAGGGTTTTTATTTAACCCTAAAATGGCTTTAGATTTGGGTTATCTAGGGTTAACATGGATAGATATAACCTAGGGAATAAGGATGGTAAATTATCTCTATTGGGTGATAAACTCATAGATAACATATGCTAAATTTGTAAAACTTAGAATAGGCTAAATATAGAAAGTAAAACTATGATATATATATATATGAAAAATAATTAATGTAATTATATAGTTATAATTATAACATAGTGTTGGACCTCTAATAACTATAAATTTGAATGGAATATGATTATGTAAAAATCATCATATTCTATATTGGATGCTTCTAGAGCTCTAGACACTAATGTCAGCCTAGGAAGATTGTGTCAAAAATATTATTTAGACTCGATGTAAGTGTCTTGTAAAGAATACTTATTAGAAAAAGATGTGACTATATGGATGATTTTGGGGTTGTTTTCACCTTCATTCTAGTGTATTTAGATCTAGGTCATGGATTATCACTCCTCATGAAATGTCAAAACCCTAGTTCTACATATTCATGGTAACCTTAAGGGAAAAAGGGTTAGTGGGAGGATGGTGTCACTATGACCCCAAATATCCCTCTATTAGTGAGCATTGCCTATATATCCAATACTCTAAATAGGGACTTATATTGATGTAGTTATCCCCTATGTGTTGGTTTATGTGTGAATCATGTAATATGTGATAAGTAAATAGTGACCGAGTTTGTAACTTGGAAAATATAGCTCTTGGGCTACTCCTTCAATACTTTGTCTCTATGAATGATATGGAAGTACGATAAAATAGAGAATATTTACTCACTTGATTACTTGATTGAGTTTCCTAGTGAGTAGGTAATAAATTTATAGATGAGGAATTAATGAGGGTTGATATTTTATTTATATCAATCATTTGGATAAGTGAATCATATTAAATCACTTCAGATGACTATTAGGATACATTTAATTTGAAAAATATATAATTTTATGACACTGGACACTTGCATCAAGTTAGGACACGAGCATTGACATAGGTGTTTATCCCATATGTTAATGTTTAGGAAGAAATAAAGTAGGTATAGGCTAAGAACTTGTAGAGGTGGAAGATAAGTACATTTTAAGAATTATGGGAAAGATATAAGGCATGGATCATCAACATAATATTATTAATACTAAGAGATAGCCCAAGGGGAACAAGATAGAGTAGATGTGAGACTTGAAAAAGTGGGAAAGGTAGAGAACTAAGAGGAACAACCAAGGTCTAAGTTTTCTAAGTGTACAAGACTGAGGTATTATATAATCCATAAATATCATTAACATTTTCCTCCTATAATCTAGTAATGAAATTGTTAGTTTAATGGAAAGGAATGCATACCTGGGTGTGTATAACACACTTTGTATTTGTGTGTGCCCAACTTGAGTGATTTAATAGTGATTGACCTACAACCAATATCATGTTATAGTATATAATTAGTGCATATAATATGGAATTGAAAGTATTGAAAAGATTGAAATTAAAAGAGTAAGGTTTAGGAGTACACCTATGTATCAATGTAATTGTCTTACCTATTGGAAAGTTGATTGGAAAAATATGTATCATTGTAAGGCTCCAAAAATGAAGATTAGTATAAATGTGTGTGTGTGTGTGTGTGTGTGTGTGTGTGTGTGTGTGTGTGTGTGTGTGTGTGCATGCGTGTGTGCGTGTGTGTGTCTAAGGAGATAGAGAGAGAGAGATATTATAAGGCACATTCCCTAGCCTTGGAGCAAAGTTGAGTTGCCACCTTGAAATTGAGATTAGTTTAACCATGTAACCCAATGATACTTATAACCTAGTGACTATATGATATAATCAAGTCCAACCTAAAAAAATTGGAGATATTGAGTGATTTAATCACCTCAATCATACCAAAAAGTGAATCAACTATTGTAGTAGATTAGCTCAATAAAGTCTATAAAAATCTGATCGAGGTATAAATACATCAAAGTCTATGATGTGGTAATAAACCATAAAATATTTTTAGAATATTAAATTGATTTGTATTTTATAATATTAGGCATAAATTCAATATCATATGCACCTTAGATATGTCTCATGTTAAAACTATGTAAAATAATGGTACCAATGTATAGAATTTTACCACAACTATGAATCTAAATCATATAAATATGTGTTTTGGCCAATTTATAAACTATGTAAATGTGCATAACATGATTTCAAAGTATGTCCTGACTATATATAGATAAATCTAAAAACTGATATAAGTACCACTATGGAGAACATGTTTCTAAAACATGCCCCCACTACAATTTAAAAATGATGAATAATAAATAAGTGTGGGGAACATGGTTCCAAATCATGCCCCCATTGAATCTAAAAAATTGTTCCAAGTGTGGATAACATTCCTCTATGCCATGCCCCAACTAATATTCCCATACTTAAGGTGAGGGAAAGATATGAACTGGTAGTTACCTCACCTCAAAAGGATAAGATAACTATATAATCTATGAATGGAACCCTGTAGCATATAGAATGAACATGCTTAGGTAGATATAGCATTGAAACACATAGAACCAATGTGATCACATTAAGGCCTAGTATGTATGATAAGGATCATGGAAATGTCTAGATAGTAACAGTATAAGAAAAAAAACACACACAAGAGCAATCAAAAATTAATTCAAAAAGTAATGGTCCAAGGAAACAGCAAACAAGGGACATGTTCAAATGCCACAAAATCAAAGGGACATGACTTATTCAAATGTCCATAAAAGTAATAATTATATATTATAATGTCCATACAAAAAAATGATATATGAAAATGTAAAATAAAGCATACATAGGCATGGGGGCCACAAGCAAAGGAGAATATTCAAATTCTCAAACAAGGATTACAATATTAATTCAAGACGGTCAAGGAAGTGCATAAAGGAAATCATTAGCAACCAACATAAACATGTCATAGTAGCCCATGAATCAAATATGTTAGGAAAAAATGTCAAGTGTATAGAATATAAAGTACCTTGTTTAAGATATAATCATGGATAAAGACATGTGTAAGTACATATGTAAACTCAACCCTAATAAAGAAATGTGATCCTAGAATGATATAACGTGTGTGTATCAAGATCGAAGAAGATAATACCCTGAATGTTTGTATGATATGAGTAGAAAGAAGACCCATCATCTAAAATAGGAATAGATCATGTATTTGTGTATTTCTATATGACACTCAAATATAAGGGTGGCACACATGTGTATGTAAAAGTAAATAAATATGCCATCCATCAACATGAAACTAACACATAGGTGCCAAGGAGCCAATAAAACATGTAGGTGCCACAAATATTTTTGATTTTTTGGAGTTTTTTTAATTTTTTTAGTATTTTGGAATGTTTAAATAGGAAAGATAATCCTAGGATTCCATCCAATGGATTTTCATAGATATCTCCCCGCTATGAACCTAGTGTAATAATCTTAAGTTGGATATTTTAAATTATTTACATCATGATTGGATAGGTTGAAAAGGTACATAGCAAAGGACAACCTTACTCAATTTAGATTAAATTATGACTACATTCCCAATGGATTAGACAAGGTAAATGGTTTGGGTTCTCAATCATAGCAAGCATGCTTCCCTATGAGTCACCAAAGATGTTGGCCAAATTTGGCCCACATACAAAGCTTCTATCTAGATAGATCAACTGAGTAGAGTTCCTATTTGAGTGAATGATAAAATGAATTGTACAAAATTTGAAAGACTAGACCATCACAAGCCATCATGTAGAAATAAATAAGTCATTATAGTTTCACACTTCATAATTTCACTTAGGAGGCCTCTTAGATCCAAAAGATTGCATGGATATGAGGTTCTTCATGCCTTGAACATTATTTGTAAATTTCATGACTTGATGAGTTATCTATCTCAAGTTAAAACCATTCAAAGATGAACTAAAAGAGTGGGATGTGTATGAAAATGTCAAGTTTAGGCCTCAAAAAATAGCCATTTAAATTTAAATATCTTGGGAATGAATGAGCATCTAACAAGTGTCAATATCATAGAAGCTTAGATCAAATATAATGATGCATGGGTGAGGATAGTTTTAGTGGGTCTAAAATATCCAATGATGTGCATTTAATCATACAAATCATATCAATGGTGAACATCAAGTCAAAATGTTAGTGTATTCCAAATCTAAAAGCAAAGCACATGAGTGGCAAGATCATGGGATCTCTAGTTGAGATATAATGGTGTGTGATGAATGACAAGGTTAGTGGGTCTAAGTAGATCAATATAACATGTTTAATCATACAAAATAATATCAATGATGAGTGGTGGGTCAAAATGTCAATGGATCCTAAGAGAAAATGTATGGGTGACAAGTGTCTTAAGTTTGTTAAACTAGTAGAAGATCTACGGCTCACAATTATTTATATAGAGAAAGGTCAATAGTGTGATCAAGGTCAATAAGTTAATAGATCTTAGATCAAGTGAGAGACCACTAAGAATATAAATTTTATAGTCTCAAATCAATAAGTCGATGGCTAATAAACAAAGGCAATCCTAGGAGACTTTCGGTGGAGGTTGACAAAGCTATTTTTAATTCAAGGAAGAAAATGCATAAGATCCAAGTTCAAATATGATCCATGTTTAACTAGAATGGATATTTTAGGGATTGAGCATCACCATTAGAGCTCCATGGAGGCATAATAAGTATTTTAGACCTAATACAAAAAAAAAGTGGAAACTATTGTTGAAACAAGATCAAACACCTGGTAAGCTTTATTTTATCAACATTAAGGCTATAGGAAAACCAATAATTGGATTGGTTTTCAATCTATAGTAAACCTATATTTAGGTTAGAGTAGGTGTCAATATAAACAAGACATGGAGAAGTGTCTCATCATTTATAACGGTCTTAGCCTTGATCAATAGATACCTACAATTGCTAGAATCAAATATGGCATGGATCTATCAGGTTCATGGACATGAGGACTATGTCTTTATAGTGAAAGCAAGTGGGAGATGGTGTAGCATTTCACAAAGTATATTGGAGGATTGGAAAAAGTAGTTAGAGAATTTAATTTTGTTTATAGCCATAAAGATCTTTTCTCCAACAAACTTGATCATGACTTATCATGTAAAACAAACCCTTGTCTTTTAGTGTATTTCTCATCCAATGAGAAGAGCTTGAAGACTATTGAAGCTAATTCAAGTTATCTTGTTGATGATATATTAGGTCTAATTGGACCAAAAAATGGTTTAAAATTAAAAAAAGGTGGCATCTCATTGATTATTCTTGGTTAACGTGCTCCCTCTTCTCTCTTTTCCCTTTTTTTTATATTACCCATTCTTTCCCATTTGTAAGATATTTTCTCTCTCTCAAATTTTGGATCCCCACAAGGAATATTTGATTTTGAAGAGTAGGGGACTCTCTAAGATATTGCAAAATTTACTCATCTTGATTAGGATAAACCCTGTCCAGTATTTATAAGACAACCTCTTGATGTAATAAGACTTTCTTTACCTATATCTTGCCTTAGATCTATGTTTATTGAGTTGTGCATGAAGGCATTATGAAGGAGAATTTTCCTCATCTATTGTATTCCTTTATGACCTCCTTTAGGGTGTTTCCAAGCTCTTGTAAGCCTATATTAGTGTTTTTCCTAAACCTATTCCATTAAATACTTATGCAATCAACTGGATTGGGAGGTTGTGTGAGCTATCATTATCTTGAGCTGATCTAGTGTGGGTTCAAGCTTATGGGATTTTCCTTTTGTATTTGGTGCATCACCTGGTTAAATTTATTAGGATCCCTTTTCCCCTTTCTAACCCTTTTCCCTATGATAGCATTAGTTTAGGTGATCCATCAAGAGGAATCTGGCCTTCTCTAGAGGTTTATCCCCACCATAGGTTAGCCACAGCCTGGGTTTGTCCCAATATTATGACTTAGTCAAAGAGAGCTCGAAGAACTCTCTTCAAGGATGCATATTAATGTCATAACAGTTCCTCCTCACATTTGGCATGTGTAGTATAAGTATTATTATCATTTATAATATGTATTAATTTGCCTTTATGATAAAAATAAATACCTTATTGATTTTGGTCAATTTTTACTTCCATTTGTTATAACCATAGATTTCCTAGGGTAAATGCATATGGATATGTATTAATAATAACCCAAACTCAAGTTTGAATTAATTTAAGACCAAAAGTAATTAGTATTATTATGTTTCCCAAGGAGTCTTTCCAACCTCCTTTGTTTTATTAGTTTTTTTAATTGAAGCTAATTTGATGTAAGTGTCTTACATTGCATGTAGTTTTTAATTGTGTAGGATCAATATGGCTATGCCAAAAATAAGCACTACCCATGTATAAGGTAATTATTAAATATTTTTGGCATGGATGATTTTTGTGTTTTTCACTTTGATATTCTTGAATAAGACATGGACCTTGGATTGAACTCATGTTAAGTAACATTTTTAAAATGGTCATATAAAGATTAGGAATACCACATATTTGTTCATAATTATCCTTAGATAATTTATCTCCTTCCTTTATGTGAGGGATAAGACTCTTTTATTTATAGGGAGATATGTTAAGTTAATTTGAATGAGTAATTATGAAGGAAACATACCTATGCACATAATTATATAAATGACTAAATGACTCATATTTTTTATGCAATGCTCTTTCCTTTAATGGGGAAGAAGGCCTCTACTAAAGATAAATTGCAATTCCAATTTGAGGGTCTAAATGATAGCTCATATGATGTAATTTTGAATCAAATAGTATAATCTTGAAAGAATTCATCATCACATTGTTTGAAACTATGAAAATGTTTTAATGTAATTTTTGGCACCTTGTGGATATTAAAATCCATGAAGAATGCTTCTTCTAATTATAAAAAAGTGGTTAAAGAACCTTTTGGTAAACTATAAAAAAAAAATTGATTCTCATTCAAAATGATCAAATAGAAAATCTTTAGTAAACATTTTTCATATTTTTCTCATTGACAAAAATAATTTACATAAGTTAATCATGTGGTTGAATGGGTCCTTATAAATCAAAAAGAGAGGCAAATATGGTAGTTCAAAATCTTGTGGACAATAATATTCAAGTATACATTGTGTAAGAGGTTTATTATTAAATGAAGTCACATTTACATTAGTATTATGGAAATCTATTTGCATTTGAATTATATAAACCTACTTTTGAATATCCTCAATAGTCGTCATCATAGACATAAGATATTCCAGTGGAATAGTGGTATTTATCATAGGTGTTATCATTGATTCCAACCCACCACCTTTTTTAATCTAGGAATATGAGTAATATATCATCATGTATAACAAGTGCAAGTTCATGATCAATAAATGTAATGTAATTCAGTAGTGGTATGGGATTTTTGAATTTTGGTACTTTTGTATAACAAATTGAGCTTGAAAAATCTTTAGTAAATGTCACTTTTTTAGTATGTAATTTGTTTGTAATGAAGGTATGAGTGAACAGTCACCTTTAATAAGGTGGATATTGCTTGGGAATGTAATAATTATGGGGGTATGAATTAATTTTCTTGGAGGCATGTCCCTGTTATAATATATTTACAAATAATTCCTAATTTATTTATGTATTTATCTAAATTTTTTATGATTAAATGAAGGAGCCTCTTGGTCATGTGTACCCACTTGTGTGGTAAAATATGCATGAATGGAATGCTTAGATTATTTGCCTTGTTAGTTCCTCATGTATTTTTTTTAAAATTCCTAATCCTTTCCAATGTATATTATCTTTAGGAATAATAAGTTGAGTTATACCTTGCTCATGTTTGCCCAATAATTGGCCTTTGTATCCATATTTTTACAAATATCAAAGAAAAAAATTGTATTATGGTGGTGTAGGAAGTATGGATAAAGTCTCTTTATCTACCTTAATATCGCTCAACTCATCTCTTGAAATATGGGAAAATAGACTTAATTAAAGGGATAGCAACTACCACCATTCAAGGATATGAGATTAGGCACTTCAATAGTTATAAAAATACAAGAGTAATCAATTTTTAGGCCTTACCTAATATAAAATTGGAGAGTTTTATAATCATAGTCATCAAAGAAATCAATATCATCCATGATAAGAGATATGAAGTACATAAATATTATGACAAAGTAGGTAATAAACATCCTATAGGGTATGCTTAGGTAGAAATGATGTTCAAATTTCTGGTTTACCAAATTTTTAACTCTAAAATGATTTCATATTGGGTTTGTATAGGGTTAAAGTGGATAAAGATAACCCTAGGGCACAAGGGTGATAAATTATCTCTATAACAGGCCAATTGGTTGCTAAACTCAAATATAATATATGTTAAATTTAGAAAATTGAGAATAGGTTAAATATAAAAAGTATAATTATGCTAGATATATAAATGACAAAGTTGTCATGTAATTAATTAGTTCTAATGCTAACATAGTGTTGGATATGGAATAGGTAGAAAGTAGACTAGAAGATGATTTTGGAATAGTCATCTAATTCTAGATTGGATGCCTATAGAGTTTTAGACACTAACATCATCCTCAGATGATTATGTTGATGCTACTATCTACACTCAATGCAATTGTCCTATATGGAATACCTACTAGGAAAGGATGCAACCACATAGATGTTTATAGGTTTTTCTTTGCTTTTGCTCTATTGTATTCAAAAATAGGTCATGGAATATCATTCCTCATGAAATGTCAAAACCCTAGTTCTTCATCTTTAATGTGACCTTGGGGGAAAATGGGTTAGTGGGCACATGGTGTCAAGCTCACCCCAAAGACCCCTCTCTTAGTGAGCATTGTTTACATATACAATACTCTGAAGAGGGCCCCAAACTAATGTAATTATCCCCTACATGTTGGCTTATGTGTGAATCATTCAATATGTGATAAGAAAGTATAACATTGACCTAACTTATAACATGGAAAATATAGAAATCTTAAGCTCCTCCTTTAGTACTTAAAACCTTTGTATGTGTTGTCCCTATGACTGATATGGAAATAGGAGAAAATGGGGAAGCTTTACTCACTTGAGTGCTTGATTGAATGCCTTTTATAAGTTATTTGATGAGTAGGTAAGAAGTTTATATGTGAGGAATGAATGATGGTTGATCTTATATCTATATCAATCCTTTTAGAGAAACAACTCACATTAAATCACTTAGGTCGACCATTAGGATACATTTCATTTGAAAAATAGATGATTTTAGGGCACTGGACACTTGTGTTGGGCTAGGACACTAGCATCGATGTAGGTATTTATCCCAGATGTTCGTGTATAGGGAGTAGGAAAGTAGGTATAGGATCAGAACTTACATAGGTGGAAGATAAGTACATTTTAAGCATTCTAGGAAAGATAGAAGGCCTAGGTCATCAATGTAAGACTATTCAAACTAATATATAAGATAAGGGGTACAAGATATAATATATGCAAGACTTTAGAAGTAGGAAAGATCTAGAACTAAGAGGAATAGCCAAGGTTTGATTTTGTCAAGTGTACAAGACTAAGGTGTTATATAATCCATAAATATCATCTATAATTTCATGGAATTTCCTAGAAAAAATTCTTTAAAGGTTTGGTTGTAATTCTAAATATAAGAGGCTAATAAGAATTTTCATTTCCACAACTATTTGTATTCTCATTAATGGTTATCCAGTTAGTTTCTTTCTTGGTGAGCATGGGATTAGACAAGAAGACCCTTTATCTCATTTTATTTTTATTATTTTTATTAAGGTGATAAGTATATTTTTATCTCCATCCATCGCTAATAAAAGTTTAAAATTAGTTAGACTAGTAAACAAGTGTTGATCTTATAGCCCACCAATAGTTTGTGGATGACACAATTATCCTAGCTCATGTTTTAGTTAAAGTGGCTAAGGTATTACAAAACATCATAAAATAATATGAATTTTTATATGTAAAAAAAAATTGGATAAAATCTTTCTCTTCTTTGTGAATACTCATTTTGTGTGGTGTCATAAGATTGCTAACATTATTATATATAAATTGAAAGATCTCCCTTTGTCTTATCTTGGCATGTCATTATTTCTTAATAAGATGCTTATGGAAACTTGGAATTATTTATCAAATATATTTAAAAGGAAATTAGTAGGATGGAAATTTTCTTTTTTATCTAAGGCAAGGAAATTTTTTATCAAAATCACTCTTCATAATCTTCTTATTTACCTTATTTCCCTTTCAAATTTTTGAAGACTATTTCTGAAAATTTTGAGAATATTCAAAAAAAAAATTATGATCTATTAATAAGGAAAGAAATATATTTCCTCTAGTGGTGTGGGATGAGTTTTATGTCTTATAAAGTAATAATGTTTGGGTATTCATAAGGTCAAACCAATGAATAGAGCTTTAACGCCTAAATTAGGATGGAGATTCCTCAAAGAGAGAAATTTATGGACTAAGGTGCTTAAGGAAAAATATCTAATTGGTTGGGATAGTGTGGGTTGGTTACATTATGAGTATCTTCCTCAAGGATCTTGTTTCTATAATTGGTTGATCAAATGTAAAAATATTTTATGGAAAGGTTCTATATGGAAAATAAGAAGAGGAGATAAAGTTCAATTTTGGGAAGACAAGCGGTTTCTTAACTAACCCTTTCAAGAGGTTTCTCCTTGGAATTAAATTTGTGATGGTATGAAAAGGAAATATGAAAATAAAGTTTAGGATTACACATTTAATAGTGGGGTAGGAATATAATGGTTAGTTTTAAATCTAGAATATTCCAATGTTGACCATGCTAAGATCATTTTTAATCTAAATATTCTTCTAAAAAGTTTCTTTGTTATCAAATCTTCTATGGAGGATGAGCTCATATGAGAAGAATATTTGGATGGTCATTTTATTATTAAAATGGATTATAAATTTGATATTGGAGCTACTCTTGATGGTTTTCCTTTGGAGAAAATATTAATAAGTTAACTCCTATGGTGAATATCTTCTTTTGGTTGGCTATCCAAAATAAAATATTTAATATTGATAATCTCCAAAAAAGAGGTTTATATATTCCTAAACATTGTTACTTCATGAAAATAATGTTGATTACACTATTCATATTATGTTGTAATTTCCCCTCACATTTATTGTGATAGGATTTATTCTTTCTAAGTTTGGATTGGATTAGGTGTTACCTGATTCTCTTTCAGAGTTATGGTATTAATGGAGAATCCTCTTCAAGATTAAAAAGCTTAAAACTCTTTGGTCTATAACTTTACCCCATATTTTTTGGTGTTTATAGAAATAAAGGAATTCTATAAGTTTTTAGGGAATCAAAACCAAAGTAGAAGTTGTGGCTTTGAAATTGATTAATCTTTTGAGAGAGAATTTTGCCTCACTTAAGCAAACTAAGGATAACATGGTTGGTGAAATTGAATTGAATATTGTTTTTAATTAGCATATTAATTTAGGTTCTAAACCTTATAAAGACCATAAAAAGTAAGTTAGGAGCATGACAAAATAGATTTATCCCTCCCTTGGATCATTTAAATTAAAATTTGATGGTTCTTCAAATTAAATCTTGAGAAAGCGGGTGGTGAAGGGGTTATAAGGGATAACAATAGTAGAGTGATCATGGCCTTTGATAGGAATTTTGGCATTCAAACCAATCATATATCTTAATCTTTGGTAGCTTTATGAGGGGTAAAACTTTCTAAATAAGTTGGTTAAATTAATATTTATGTAGAAAGGGATTCCCTGAATATAAATAATTGTTTTCTTAAAAATCACATTCCAAGTTGAAATATTAACAATATTCTTCATGATACTCTTGATATCATTAAGAAATTTCAGAAAATTATGATCAAACATAAATTAAATGAAGGTAATAATACTTCTGATTAGTTTGCCAATAAAGGAGTGGATAGTATAGACTTCACCAATTGGTATAGTGTTTTTGATTTACCTAGGGAAGTGATTTAATTGATTGATGATGATATGGATAATATTTTAGTTTTTTTATATGAGAATAAACCCTCATACCAAACTTAATTTTTTGGTGTTGGCCTTTTATCTTATTATGGATGTCAAATATAGTAATATTAGACATGATTTAGAAAGTTCTTATTTGATTTATTAGTTTATGGAGAGATATCATTGTATGGTCAAGGCTTTTCTCATCAACATTAAAAAGGATTTAATTTTGCATGTGGTAAATGATGATAGTATATGGCATCATTATTTATAGGCTTGTGTCATCTTGAATGGTGATAAGGCTTACACAAATAGACTTAAGGTGATGATTATTTCCATTAATAAAATGATTCAAGTGTTGAATATTGACTGTAGGTATAAGTTTCATAAGATGGTTTGTATTTTAAATTGTATTTAGTTAGGAAAAGACAAAATTTTGAGGTGAATTATGTTTAAATGAGCCTTCTATTATGGGTTTTGTTAGGGAGAATAGGGATTTTTGGCCTATCTTATAAGATGGTGGTCTTTCAAACTATATGGAAAGGATTTATGGTACTGATACTCATCTTTCCATCAACTTTACCATACAATGGAAGGCACTAATTATAACTATGAGGGAGATCACTATAGTTTTTTATAAATATTTTATCTATCGAGCAATAGGAATGAATACTCATTGATGGAATATTATAGGAATAAGTAAGAGAATACTAAATAAATGGATAAATTTATAAATCCTAGAGAGGTATTAATTACTTACCAAGGGGTTTTTCATCTATATGTTTTTTCCTAATACTTACTATGAAGTGGATGGGAAAATAATAAAGTATATTACATTTTAAATAAGGTATGGATATATTTTATTCTATCATTTTTTAGTGTTAAATCATTTTAGGCATACCTTTCCTATCAATTTTCATTTTTACCATTTCATGTCACTTGAACACTCCATTATTGAGATGCAAGTGGGGAAATATCCCTTACCTCATCATCAATACATGATTTACCTCTTGTATAACCATGATAAATCCCTTGGGAGTGAGCTATCATTAGATGTAAAATTGGTTGGTCCTTCTGGGAAATGGAAGGGGAAGTGACCTACAAAAAAAACCATCACCATTAAAATTATTGTGAAGACCCCTACTTCTACCCCTTCTTAATCCCATATGAATAAATCATGTGCCTTCATTGTGTTTGATTCTATGGAGGAATAAATTGATGAATAAGACAAAGATAATGAGAGGTTGAATAATAGTCAAGATGAGGTGGATAAACTAGTTTATGATTTGAAGGTTTAGTTATAAAAATATGTTTTGTGTGAAGATTCAGAAGGGTCTCATAAGAGGAAAAAAAGGGAGGAGGATGGTAGTGATTATAGTATCTAATAAAGACTCAAAACCATGGAAATGAACATTGAGATCCATAATAACTTTTTATCTTGTATTATTAAAGATAATAATATGAAAATAATGTTGGAGGTAGTACAATGTTCCTAAGCAGAGTGATTTTAATGAGGGTGAAGGCATGGTTTCCAAGATTAAAAATTTTGAAGCTAGAGTTGATAATTTGGAAGCTAAAAATAATTTAATACAAGGTACCTATTTTCAAGATAGAATGCACCATTATATAATGGTGGTGAAGACACTCTCCTTAAAACTGACAAAATGGAAATAATCCTAGGTTGTGGGTGACCTAATAGTTGGATTGAATCTCTAGAGAGGGTTATTTTCTTATCATTTCACCTAATCTAACTCTACTCTAACTACTGTAAGGAAAAAAGATAGAAAACAACATGTAGACTAAACCTATAATTTAAAATTTTGATGATGCAATCGATAAATTTGGTTTCCTCTACTCACTTGGACATACACGATAATAGTCAAGGAGATAATTGACATACACAACTCACAACTTATACAACGTCTACATGATTTTTTTTGTAGGAAGACAAAGAACTCATGGCAACACTTAGAAGGGGTGGAAAATGAATTTATAAAAGCTCAAATGGTGAAAACCCACAACTTAGTGTACCTTATGTGTTTAAACAGTAAATAATATGTATATTAATCCCTTGTTAATCTAAATAACAAAAAATCAAGGATAAAAATACAATAGGACTAAACACTCTTGCCTAAGAACTAGGGAGACTATAATACAATAAGCAAGATCACAAAATAGAGATATTGACAATATGAATTTCTTACCTTTTTTGTTGAATTTGATGCTTAATTTTTGGCATAATTATGTTCATATTACACCTATGATGAATTGAGTCTTCTATCAATGCTTTTCCATGATGGTAGCATCTCTCCAATAGTCATATGTGGCTTGGTGTGAAGCTTGGCATAAATTAGGCATTATAACACTAATCTCAAAGGCTTCAAGAAGGTATTCTAGTAGAATAACCTTATACACAAAATCTTGTTGGCATATGGTGTGGGAAATTGTATTTATATCTCAAATAACTAACTCTAACCCTAGGGATCTTAGGTTAAATTTTAACTATGGGTTGGGTTAAAACACTCATGAAATATTGACATCTTAGTTTCAAATATTTTTTAGGAATGATATCTCACTTTAGATATTTGTGAGGTTATGACTCATATTTTTAGAATATTTTAGGAGATAATAAATCAATTTATTATCTCCTTTGACCTTTTGACTTCATATTTGGCTAAAAATTATTTTTTTGGTAAATGAAATTTACTAGTTTTTTTTTTTTTTTTAAATTAGGAAAGTTAATTAAGATTTTCAATGTAATTAATCTTGCTTATTAATTTTTGGATATTGGAAATCATTTTAAATTTTAAGAATTAATAAATTTATAGGCCAAAATTTCTAAATTACTAGGTCATAATTTGACTAGGGTTAGAACTGAACTAAGTTAGTCGTGCATACAAGGTAATGTGCCAAATAAGCTAACCCATGACACTTATGGGAAATTGAATCCCTTAGACAAATGAATTTGGGTAATTCGAGTGATTTCTAAGATTAAATTTTATTATTTTCTATAAATTCAAATGAATCCTTGTTTAGTCATGAAAGTGGCCAAAACTAAGTGTCTATATTTTTCCCCTATTTGAGAAGGTATTACAAGACATAGGCATAGTAACATCTTTTCAAAGAATGAAAAAGTCATTAATTTCAATGGTTCATGCCCTAAAGGTTGGTCGATAAGACATTGATACCCCCTTGAGGGAGTGGATAGAAAAAATAGAATCATCAAACATTCCCTCAAAATGAAGAAAATGACATGATATAGTGGTAATGAGGGTAGGATTATTTAATTATCCAAAGGCATTTATAATCATTAATGAAGGGTGTGATACTAGTTTTCCCAAAGGTAGTTATAAGTAGTGGCCTGGATAGTTATCTTGGTAGGGTAGTGGGATAGATAATGATTTTCCTAAAGGAAATTATGATCAGGAATAGAAAATTAGAAACACTTATTTTCCCAAAGTCAATTATAATTAAGAATGACAAATAGGAAACAATGATTTTTCCAAAGACAATTATAATCAAGAATGGAATATAGGAAATTTTGATTTGCCCAAAGTTAGTTATAATCAAGAATTTAAGCATTTGCCTTGGAAGGGTGGGTGGAGAATTTAAAAATAATGATTTGCCCAAAGTTGTTTATAATCATTAAATTTGTCAAAAAAAATAATTTTCTAAAATGGGGAAAATTGGCATGGGTATCTTATGTAAAAAATACATAAAATGGATTTACAATGAGTTGGCAAAGGTTAAAAACACACTTCTATCCTAAATGTGAGTTTAAATATTCACATTCAAACAAACACAGGATATAGGTTGAAAATTATGTTATTAAACAGGTCTCAGGGGAGCCCCAAAAAGTTGGTCTAGTTATAATACAATTGAAAAATAAGGTGTGTAGGATAAAACAGCATGAAAAATGGACCATGGACATGAAAAATACACCTCTTATAGTGCACAAAATGAACTATACAATGCCATGTATGGTATCTTTATTATCTCATGTTTAGCATTGATTAGCATTATGGATGTTTAACATTGATAATGTTTTATGCTCATGTATGCTTAGTTCATTTATTGCTTATTCCATATTTATGAGATGTTGTGTTGGTTATCATCTAATTAAATTGTATGACTTATATGGATGTGTATTCAGATATGCCCATCTATATAAACACATAATAAATCATTTGTCTCTATTTTTTATTACTCATGGATTCATGCATATATTTGGGTACTTGGTTGGGTTTGGATATTTAAGAGAGATGCTACCATTGCATTACTAGAATATCCTTTGTGAGCATGGTTTTGCTTTATCTTATGATATTATACATGATATTTATAGATAACTAGAATTAAATAATATACGCTAAGTATGGAAAACTTAATTAAAATGTAAATATAAAAAACTTAGGAATAAAATATGAATAATCAAATCACAAGTATAAATATAATAAATAAATCAAGGGTAAGACTAATACAAAAATTCTCAATCAAAGTACATGATATGTATATTCAAGACTAAATTGTAAACAAAATGTAATAATCTTATGATAACTGAGGGGAAAAAGGCAAAATAAATAACAAAACAAATAAATAAAAAAAACAAACAAAAAGATAAAAACAAAGAAACAAAAGACAAACACAAACAAAACACTATACAAATAAACAATAGAAATAACAAACAAACAAACAAAACTAACAAAATAAATAAAATAAACAAACTATACAAACAATCAACAAAATACCAATAAACAAAATAACAAAACACAAATAAAATAATTAAACAATCTAAAACAAAGAAAAGTGTAGTAAATAAACTAATCCAAACACATAAAAGCAAACAAACTAAGTTAAAAAAGAATACACAAATAATGGTTAATCACAATGTTAGTACAAGCAAAAAACAAACTATTTTTGCATGTGTAATAGAGGTGTTACTCTTAGAGACAGGGTGAACCCTAAGCTAGGTAGCAACTACATAAGTAAAATAACATAGGAACAAAATACTAATAGTTTCCCCTAGGCTATAGGGAAACAATGACACAAATGAGATGACAAAATTAACCCTAGGCTATAAGAGACAATGAAACAAAACAAATAAAATAGGGGGAATATAAAAAAAATAAGGGGTAGTTGAGCTAACTCCAGATGCCCTAGGCAAGTGGACATTGCCTACATAGTTTCATGGACACAAGACCCAATATGAACCTTAGACCAAATGTATCTCTCACAGGATATGAGATAGAATAAAATGGATGATAAGAAAACATGATTGACTTGTAGAGTAAAATAGGAAATGATCTCGTAAAATAGAGAGTTCATGAGAAAGGAGGGGATGATATTCCACAATCATGAAAATGTCAACACAAATAAATTAGTCAAGCACAAGATTATGGTTTAGTCTAAAACCACACTAAAATTAATTGAACTAGTAGTTCATATTTTTTACTACATTTAAGGCTTGGAAAGAGAATGAGCTCATAAAATGATAAGAGCGTAAGAAAATCCAAGTGGTCATTAGCATATCAAATTTGAATACACCATGATCACATCATCAACTCATAAAATGATGAGAGTGTATGGCTAAGGCTAGTAAATATGGGGAACTAAATGATAAGTGGTTAATCATGAAATAGTTAGGAGGCCCATAATCCTTAAGGTAAAAAAGTGGTCAAAAAAGAATGGAAGGTATGGCTAAGCTAACCTGAGATACCCCATGTATCTAAGTGATTCCTACATATTTTGTGCAAACCTCAAGATGGTGTAGCTCTCCTAAAAATGAGAGGAAAAAGACCAAGGTGATCTAGAAATAAAACTAGATAGATAAGATGGCCTATCTTAGAAAATTTAGATGGCTTTATATCTTGCATGGAAATTATAATCCAATTTTCATGATTTTGTGATTTTTAAGATTTTTGAAATATTTTCAAATTTCTAGGGTTTTTTTAACTATTTCAAAAAAAATTATAAGTTTCTAGGTATCTCAACTCAATCAAGAATTACAAGATACATAATGGTCCAAATCACAAAATGGTGAGAGCGTGGCTTAGGTTTCTCATAAAATGGAAAGAGTGTTCAAACTTAAATTGCTTACAAAATGGTAACAACACAGTTTAAGTTTCTCAAAAAATAGAAAGAGCATGGAAAAAGCGTGACTGAGCTGACCTCAATATGAATCGAGTGTTGCCTACATAGTCCCTCAGGACCTCAAGTCATTATAGTTAGTTCTACCTCTAGCGGTGAAGGTGGTAGATTACTTCCAATGTTTTAGTGTTTTTAGTATCTCAACTTAATAGAGAATTATAAGATACAACATGGTCCAAACTCAAAAAATGGTGAGAGTATTAAAACTAAAAATGCTCTTAAATTTTTGAAAGTGTGGCTTAGGGGTGACTAAGCTATCCTTAACATGAATCAAGCGCTATCTACATAGTCTTGTAGGACCTTGAGTCACTATAGTTTTGCCTTCAGTGGTGAAGGGAGTAAATTGCTTCCAATGTTTTGGTTTTTTTAGTATCTCAACTCAATATATAATTATAAGATACAACATGATTCAAAATTTTAAAATGGTGAGATCATGGCAAAGGGGTAATTGAGATGACCTCAATGTGAATTGAGCATTGCCTACATAGTCCTATAGGACGTCAAGTCACTATAGTTCTACCTTCACAAAAGGTATCTGATTAAGTACCATCAAGTTTAGGTAAAATTAAAATGATAATAGTAATGGCAAGGTGATGTGGAATTGCATGGTAAAGGTCTTTTCTCGAATTTTTCCATAGGTGGTTATAATTAATAATTAATGGCAAAGGGTCAGTGGTACTAATTTTCCCATAGGCAATTATAATTAGTATCACTAGGTGGGAAAGTAATAACAAATTAAGGATGTAATTTTTAGGACCACTATCATATTGCTTTCATATACTACCATTCAAATGTTTGATTCTAAAACAACTACTAGAACTAAACCTATCATCAACCACTTAATTTTCTTGAAGTACAAATGAATCAGAACCAAAGCCAAGCATGATAGGTAGGATTAGGTAAAAATAATTAGTTGGTTAAGGTTTAAGGGCATGGTATAATGGTAAAAGGGGTAAAAGGAAAGTGAAATGGTAAGGTAAAGGACAAGGCACAATAAATTATTTTGTTATTCCAATTGATGTGGAGATGCACATCCTAATTAGCATATGATACCACTAGATTAGTGTTGATGATTTAAAATTGAACTTATTCTAACACCAATAATGGGAAGTTTCAAGATGTGTGACTTGTGACTTGAAACAACCTCCATATTTTTGAGAAGCTAGTTCTTCTTTATATCAAGTGTATACTAGGAAACGGGACAGGAATTTTAACAGAAACACAAATGCAAGAAAGAAAATCTAACTATGGCAATGCACCTAAATGTAATTCAACCTTAATCCTAAGCACAGTGAGACTATATGTAAGATTCATTTACATTTAAGAGCAAACAAGTGCATGATCAATGTAAAATATGGAAACAATAAAAACAAAGGCTCACAGCATAGACTACTTTTGTAGTAATACAAAAAATGTCAACAAAGGCACAGGGTTCAATCTTCTTATTTGAATTTTCTAGTCACATAAGAGGCATAGAAACATGCACAGTTATATAAAATTTTCAACTCAAGAAAATGAGACAAAGGCAAATGACATTCCTAATCACAGCTCTAGAAAGTCTAAACTCTTGACAACACTACCTAGACTACTTTTGCAATGACACAGAAAATATCAAAAAAGGCATAGGATTCAATATTCTCATTAATTCTCAAGTCACATAAGAGGTACAAAAACATGCATAGTTACATAAACATTCCAACTTAAGAAGATAGAACAAAATCAAATGATATTCCTAGTCACAGCTCTAGAAAGTCTAAACTCTTTACAATAATTCTCTTCAAAAAATTCTCTGGTCTCTGATCTTTTTTTTTTCTAGTGATCTATGCACTCTTATTTATAGCCTTGGATTCACTCTAGATTGTCTTCTTGTTCCCAATCTAATGGCCCAACTGAAATCTAACCAAACTGGAAGTGTCTAACAGAAGATATTTTATAGATTCTAAAATGCTTTGTCTTTTGGCAGTTCATTGGCTTAAACAAATTGCAGGATGCTCCCTTCTCTTAAACACTAGGTAACATAGCCAATTTCTTGAAAACCTTCTTATTACTTTAGGATACACTAAAGGATGACACTTGGTGGGTTTCGCAGCACCTATCGAAGACACGCGGCACTTTTTGCGTAACTTATACTCTTTTTGTATCTTTGCTTATGAGCATTTCGCCTTTGACACCTGTTACAATCCACTTCCTTGAAACTTCAACAGTTTAAAATAAAATAAGACTCACAACATTTCTTACTTGAGTAACTTTTAAAAGGAACACAAGGATAGGTGGAAAACTCCACTGCTTCATCAAAAGACATGTGGTAATCTCTGCTTTACTCATATGGGGTTACGTGGCAGTCTCTACTTCTTTTAGCTACTTTTTTAGAAACCTACAGAAGATGACACATGGTAGTCTCCACTTTACTCTATTTATACCATAGAAACAAATAGGTCTCATTTCATATTTACATAGATAGCGACACCTGGCGGCTTCCACTTGCTTCAAAAACAACACTTAAGACCCACCACGGTCTTTGCTAATTAGTGAAGCAAAAATGAAGATAATTCAGATCGTGACACATGGTGGCTTCTGCTATCTTCAATTGGGGTACGTGGTGTCTCTTTTCACTTTTATAAAATCAAAATTGAGACCTTCCATGATTTCCACTTGGCACTTTTCGCCTGATCCTAATACTTAGCTTGTTAAAACCTTTCACTGAAAGGAGATGAAATGCAGGTGCCGATATGAAAATGCAAATGTCGACACTTGGCATGTTCCACTAAGTCACTTATGAGATACATGGTACATTTTTACCAACTCATATAAAATATAAAAGGTTCCTCAGATGATGACACTTGGCACTTCTGCTTGATTTCGACACTTAGACAAAAATGAATCAAAAGGAAAATAGAGCCTGTGCTCTATTTCAAAACTTTACCATCTCAGACCAAAGTATGCGGGAACAAAATTTTGTGGTGTGCAACTGAAAAAAAGAATGAAATTTAGAGTAAATCTTTACTCTATAGTTATTAGCGACCCCGAGGACTTTTGACCCTGCTCAAAAAGAAACCACAATTTTTTGCATATAAAATTGTGGCAACAATCACAACTTTAGTAAGGCCATCTGATAAATAAACCATTCAGCATCAAATAGCCCTTGCTTATTTTTCAAATCTTGGAAAGCTAAATCAAGGTTAATGATGTCCTTGTGTGAAAAACTCTATGAAATATGAACTATAACCTTCAATTAGAATTCAAGCTGGATCAAAATAGCTTCCACTTCTGGCACTGACGAATCAGACACATCTAGGGTATTAAAGAGATTTGAGAGAGACTTAATGTGTCGAGAGTCTTGAAATTTTTGAAAATATTCTAAGCCACAACCACGTGCTCAAATAACACTTATTTAAAAGAGAGAATGGTAAAGAAAAAATGGGAAAATAGAGCAACAAAACTGAAAGCAAACTAATATATACAGCTAACTAGGTATATTCGCCTCCCTCCTGGATCAAAAGGAAAAATTTTGAAGTTTCCTTCATGGCGAGAAGACTTATGGTGCCAGACAAATGGCTGAATGGGATGGAGCTATAATTACTTGCTCTTCCTACTTGCCACCTTGATTGTCCTGCATTTGAGTGAATCAGAGTCAAACATGCTTCCACTATATACATATTCTTCTTGTTCTTGAAAGTTTTTCAAATGTTGGTTCTTCATACTGGCATGTCTCATCAATAAATCGATGGTTGTTGGCTCATCACCATAAGCCCTTGGATATACCTTATTGATTGGCTTATCTCCTTCTGCCTCATTCTTGGGTTCCATTGCATGATCATCCTCCTTAATGACATCAACCTCTTCAAAGGATAAGTCTGAAAGCTTGCATCCCCTCTACATACTTATTTGAGTCTCAATGTTATCGTCTCCACATCTAGCCAGCTCATGGCCTCCTTGAAGAATAGTATAACCTACCCCAATTACTTGATCAAGGAAGTGTCCATGTTCCTCCATATCTTCTTGCAAAGTGAGAAGAAAGTTAGATATTATCTCTTCCTCATTAGAGATTAAGGCAAAATCTTGTGACTTGTCCTCTTGATCATCAAAGAATGTACCTATGGTGATTTCCTCCTCATCTGCACTCATGAAATCTTCTTGACTAGCCATGAACTGAGTATACTCCTCTTTACTTGCTTCCTCCAAAATATATTCCTCTTTGAAAAGGGATAAAGAAGAAGATTGATGATTATACATATGTGGAAGAGGAGATAATTCTTGAGCTAGAATCGAATGATTCTCTTATTTCCATTTGTTCATCACTTCATCTATATCAGACATAGCTTGATAGCTCTCTTGGAGGGATGTAGATGGGGTGTGTTCAAATGTAGGATCTTCTACTTGATCATCATCATGAGTGAGAGCAGCCTCAACCTCTTCAAGGCTTTGAGCAAAACCTTTCTCCTCCTTCTTTCTGCCCCATGATTCCATTGTTTTTTTCCAACTCATGACCTTATGACTAGAACTTTTCCCTTGGAAAGAGGTAGCAATTTTATCTTCTTCAAGGTCCCTAGCTGGTTCATGATTTTCCCTCTTCCAACTCAGAAGTTGGACATCATGTTGAGAGACTTGAGGATTGGTAGAAGAGGTATCTTTTGGCGTAGGTTCCTCTCTAAGGTCTGAAAGCTCTATCTCTCTTTCTCTAAGCAATCTCATCTTTGCCTCTAATTCCTCAATTTGCTTAGCTAGATTTTCTTGAAAGAGTCTTTCTTGGAGCTCATAGGAATCATCATAGAAGTGGGGAGTGCATGAAGGTTGTGATGAAAAAAAAGAAGCTCCTTGAGGAAGGGTGGGAGGGACTTGAGGGGGGAGTGAGGGTTTGGATTTCACTTCCCTTGCTACCAACATAGACTCGACATTATTGGGTAAAGGACCTTGATAGGTTCGACTTGGCTCATGAGCAGAGGCTGCATATATCTGATATGAAACTTATGGTAGTGGATATACAGGTTGATAGACTTGGTAAGGTTGCCTCTCATGAATACTCAGCTTCTCTTATAAAAATGCAATCAAGCCACACACATCCAACATCTCATTTGTAAGCCTTTTCTAATTAGCTTTTTCAATGGGAGCCCATTTACTCTTAACCAAATCTAGTGCATTTCTCACTTGATGGATGACATGATCAGGGATTTCTTGACCACATTCCATTTTGGCGTCAAGCTCTACTACATTCTCTTTATATCCCAGCAATGCTTGTTTGAAGGTGGAAATGGGTTTGTTGGCAAAGAGATTAGGTTGATCAAAAATATATGAAGGAGCATAAGACCCATAGTTCTAAGTAATGAAATTGTACATACCGAATGATGATTTCTTGATGATACTAGGACTGCTTAACCGATTGATTCAACTCAGAGTCATCGTTGGTGTTGATAAAATAAAAATCTCAAAAGCCTGGTTGGCCGAAGAACACACCAAAAATTATTCAACTCCTTGAAAGATTCATCCCACCGGGCGTGCCAAAAACTATTGATGATTTAAAATTATGCTTGTTATAACACCAACAATGGGAAGTTTCAAGATGTGGGACTTGTGACTTGAAACAACCTCCAAATTTTTGAGAAGTTGGTTCTTCTTTATATCAAGTGTATACTGGGAAAAGGGACAGGAATTTTAATAGAAACATAAATGCAAGAAAGAAAATCTAACTATGGTGATGTGCCTAAATGTAATTCAACCTTAATCCTGAGCATAGTGAGACTATATGTAAGATTCATTTACATTTAAGATCAAATAAGTGCATGATCAATGTAAAAGATGGAAATAATAGAAACAGAGGCTCACAGCATAGACTACTTTTACAGTAATACAAAAAATGTCAACAAAAGCACAGGGTTCAATCTTCTTATTTGAATTTTCTAGTCACATAAGAGGCATGGAAACATGAATAGTTATATAAACTTTTCAACTCAATAAAATGAGACAAAGGCAAATGACATTCCCAATCACATCTCTAGAAAGTCTAAACTCTTGACAACACTGCCTAGACTACTTTTGCAATGACATAGAAAAAAAACAACAAAGGCATAGGATTCAATCTTCTCATTAATTCTCCAGTCACATAAGAGGCACAAAAACACACATAGTTACATAAACTTTCTAACTTAATAAGATAGAATAAAATCAAATGATATTCCTAGTCATAGCTCTAGAAATTCTAAACTCTTTACAATAATTCTCTTCAAAAAATTCTCTCTGGTCTCTGATCTTTTATTTTTTGGTGATCTATGCACCCTTATTTATAGCCTTAGATTCACTCTAAATTATCTTCTTATTCCCAATCTAATGGCCCAATTGAAATCTAACTGAACTGGAAGTGTCTAATAGAAGATATTTTATAGATTCTAAAATGTTGTCTTCTAGCCATTCATTGGCTAAAACAGATTGCATGACGCTCCCTTCTCTTAAACGCTAGGTAACACTTAGCCAATTTCTTGAAAACCTTCTTATTACATTAGGAGACACTAGAGGATGACACTTGGTAGGTTCTGCAGCACCTATTGAAGACATGTGGCACTTTCTACGTAACTTATACTCTTTTTGTATCTTTTCTTATGAGCATTCTGCCTTTGACACCTGTCGCAATCTACTTCCTCAAAACTTCAATAGTTTAAAATAAAATAAGACTCACAGCATTTCTTACCCAAGTAACTTTTAAAAGGAACATAGGGACAGGTGGCAAAATCCACTGCTTCATCAAAAGACACGTGGCAATCTCTGCTTTACTCATCTAGGGTTACGTGGTAGTCTCCACTTCTTTTAGCTACTTTTTTAGAAACCTATGAAAGATGACACTTGGTGGTCTCCACGTTACTCTATTTATACCATAAAAACAAATGGGTCTCATTTCATATTTACATGGATAGTGACACCTGGCAGCTTCCACTTGCTTCAAAAACAACACTTAAGACCCACCACGGTCTTTGCTAATCAGTGAAGCAAAAATGATGATAATTTAGATTGTGACACATGGTGGCTTCCACTCTCTTCTAATGGGGTACATGGCATCTTCCGTCACTTTAATAAAATCAAAATTGAGACCTTCCACAATTGCCACTTGGCATTTTCTTCCTGATACTGATACTTAGCTTGTTAAAACATTTCACTGAAAGGAGATGAAACACAAGTGCTGATATGAAAATGTGGATGCTGACACTTGGCACATTCCACTAAGTCACTTATGAGATACGTGGCACATTTCAACCAACTCATAGAAAATATGAAAGTTGCCTCAGATGATGACACTTGGTAGCTTTCGCTTGATTTTGACACTTAGACAAAAATGAATCAAAAGGAAAATAGAGCCCGTGCTCTGTTTCAAAACTTTGCCATCTCAGGCCAAAGTATGCGAGAATAAAATTTTGTGGCATGCAACTAAAAAATAGAATGAAATCTAGAGTAAATATTTACTCTATAGTTATTAGCAACCCCAAGGACTTTTGAGCCTGCTCAAAAAGAAACCACAATTTCTCGCATATAAAAATGTGGCAACAATCACAACTTTAGTAAGGCCATATGATAAACAAACCATTCAACATCAAATAGCCCTTGCTTATTTTGCAACTCCTAGAAATCTAAATCAAGGTTAATGATGTCCTTGTGTGATAAACTCTATGAAATATGAACTGCAACCTTTAATTGGAATTCAAGCTGGATCAAAATAGCTTCCACTTCTGGCACTGACAAATCACACACATTTGGGGAATTATAGAGATTTGAGAGAGACTTAATGTGTCAAGAGTCTTGAAAATTTTGAGAATATTCTAAGCCTTAACCACGTGCTCAAAGAAAACTTACTTAAAAGAGAGAGTGGGAAAGAAAAAATGGGAAAATAGAGCAACAAAATTGAAAGAAAACTAATATATACAGCTAACCAGGTATATTCACTTCCCTCCTAGATCAAAAGGAAATTTTCTAAAGTTTCCTTCATGGTGAGAAGACTTATGGTGCCAGAAAATGGCTGAATGTGATGGAGCTCTGGTGACTTGCTCTTCCTACTTGCCACCTTGATTGGCCTGCATCTGAGTGAATCAGAGTCAAACATGCTTCCATTATATACATATTCTTCTTGTTCTTGAAAGTTTTTCAAATGCTCATTCTTCATACTGGCATGTCTCATCAAGAAATCGATGGTTGTTGGATCATCACCATAAGCCCTTGGATATACTTTATTGATTGGCTTAATTCCTTCTGCCTCATTCTCAGGTTCCATTACATGATCATCCTCCTTGATCACTTTAACCTCTTCAAAGGATAAGTCTAAAAGCTTGCATCCCATCTACATACTTTTTTGAGTCTCAATGTTGTCTTCTCCACATCTAGCCAGCTCATGGCCTCCTTGAAGAATAGTGTAACCTACCCCAATGACTTGATCAAGGAAGTGTCCATGCTCCTCCATATCTTCTTGCAAAGTGAGAAGAAAGTCAGAAATTATCTCTTCCTCATTAGAGATTAAGGAAAAAGCTTGTGACTTGTCCTCTTGATCATTAAAGAATGTACCTATGGTGATTTCCTCCTCATCTGCATTCATGAAACCTTCTTGACTAGCCATGAACTGAGTATACTCCTCTTTACTTACTTCCTCCAAAATATATTCCTCTTTGAAAAGGGATAAAGAAGAAGATTGATGATTATACATATGCGGAAGAGGAGATAATTCTTGAGCTAGAATCGAATGATTCTTTTATTTCCATTTGTTCATCACTTCATCTATATCAGACGTAGCTTGATAGCTCTCTTGGAGGGATGTAGATGGGGTGTGATCAAATGTAGGATCTTCTACTTGATCATCATCATGAGTGAGAGCAGCCTCAACCTCTTCAAGTCTTTGAGCAAAACCTTTCTCCTCCTTTCTACCCCATGATTCCATTGTTTGTTTCCAACTCATGACCTTGTGACCAAAACTTTTCCCTTGGGAAGAGGTAGTAATTTTATCTTCTTCAAGGTCCCTAGCTGGTTCATGATTTTCCCTCTTCCAGCTTAGAAGTTGGACATCATGTTGAGAGACCTGAGGATTGGTAGAAGATGTATCTTTTGGCGTAGGCTCCTCTCTAAGGTCTGAAAGCTCTATCTCTCTTTCTCTAAGCAATCTCATCTTTGCCTCTAATTCTTCAATTTGCTTAGCTAGATTTTCTTGAAAGAGTCTTTCTTGGAGCTCATAGGAATCATCATTAAAGTGGGGAGTGCATGAAGGCTGCGATGAAAAAAAAGAAGCTCCTTGAGGATGGGTGGGAGGGACTTGAGGGGGAGTGAGGGTTTGGATTTCACTTCCCTTGCTACCAACATAGACTTGACATTATTGGGGAAAGGACCTTGACAGATTCAATTTGGCTCATGAGCAGAGGATGTGTATATCTAATATGAAACTTGTGGCAGTGGATATGCAGGTTGATAGACTTGCTAAGGCTGCCTCTCATGAATACTCAACTTCTCTTATAAAAATGCAATCAAGCCACACACATCCAACATCTCATTTGTAAGCCTTTACTAATTGGCTTTTTCAATGGGATCCCATTCACTCTTAACCAGATCTAGTGCATTTCTCACTTGATGGATGACATGATTAGGGATTTATTGACCGCATCCCCTTCTGGTGTCAAGCTCTACTACATTCTTTTTATATCCCAGAAGTGCTTGTTTGAAGGTGGAAATGGGTCGATTGGCAAAGAGATTAGGTTGATCAAAAATATATGAAGGAGCATAAGACCCATAGTTCTGAGTAATAAAATTGTACATATCAAACAGTGATTTCTTGATGATACCAAGACTACTTAATTGGTTGATTCAAATCAGAGTCATCATTAGTGTTGATAAAATAAAAATCTCAAATGGCTGGTTGGCTGAAGAACACACCAAAAATTCTTCAACTCCTTGAAAGATTCATCCCACCAGGCATGCCAAAAGCTATTGATGATTTAAAATTGTGCTTGTTCTAACACCAACAATGGGAAGTTTCAAGATGTGGGACTTGTGACTTGAAACAACCTCCAAATTTTTGAGAAGCTGGTTCTTCTTTATATCAAGTGTATACTGGGAAAAGGGACAGGAATTTTAACATAAAAACAAATGCAAGAAAGAAAATCTAACTATGGCAATGTGCCTAAATGTAATTTGACCTTAATCCTGAGCACAGTGAGACTATATGTAAGATTCATTTACATTTAAGAGAAAACAAGTGCATGATCAATGTAAAAGATGGAAATAATAGAAACAGAGGCTCACAGCATAGACTACTTTTGTAATAATACAAAAAATGTCAATAAAGGCACAGTGTTCAATCTTCTTATTTGAATTTTCCAGTCACATAAGAGGCACAGAAACATGCACAGTTATATAAAATTTTCAACTCAAGAAAATGAGACAAAGGCAAATGACATTCCTAATCACCACTCTAGAAAGTCTAAACTCTTGACAACACTACCTAGACTACTTTTGCAATGACATAGAAAATATCAATAAAAGCATAGGATTCAATCTTCTCATTAATTCTCTAGTCACATAAGAGGCATAGAAACATGCACAGTTACATAAACCTTCCAACTTAAGAAGATAGAACAAAAGCAAATGATATTCCTAGTCACAGCTCTAGAAATTCTAAACTCTTTACAATAATTCTCTTTAGAAAATTCTCTCTGGTCTCTAATATTTTTTTTTCTAGTGATCTCTGCACCCTTATTTATAGCCTTAGATTCACTTTGGATTGTCTGCTTGTTCCCAATCTAATGGCCCAACTAAAATCTAACCTAACTGGAAGTGTCTAATAGAAGATATTTTATAGATTCTAAAATGCTTTGTCTTCTGGCAGTTCATTGGCTGAAATAGATTGCAGGATGCTCCCTTCTCTTAAATTCTAGGTAACACTTAGCTAATTTCTTGAAAACCTTCTTATTACTTTAGGAGACATCAGAGGATAACACTTGGCAGGTTCTGCAGCACCTATCAAAGACACGTGGCACTTTCTGTGTAACTTATACTCTATTAGTATATTTGCTTATGAGTGTTCCACCTTTGACACCTGTCACAATCCACTTCCTCAAAACTTCAATAGTTTAAAATAAAATAAGACTCACAGCATTTCTTACCCAAGTAACTTTTAAAAGGAACATAGGTACAAGTGGCAAACTCTGCTACTTCATCAAAGACATGTGACAATCTCTGCTTTACTCATCTGGGGTTATATGGCAGTCTCTGCTTCTTTTAGCTACTTTTTTAGAAACCTGTGAAAGATGACACGTGGAAGTCTCCACTTTACTCTATTTATACCATAGAAATAAATGGGTCTCATTTCATATTTACACGAACAGCGACACCTGACGGCTTTCACTTGTTTCAAAAACAACACTTAAGACCCACCACAGTCTTTGCTAATCAGTGAAGAAAAAATTAAGATAATTCAAATCGTGACACATGGTGGCTTCCACTCTCTTCTACTGGGGTATGTGGTGTCTTCCGTCACTTTTAGAAAAGCAAAATTGAGACCTTCCACGATTTCCACTTAGCACATTCTGCTTGATCCTGATACTTAGCTTGTTAAAACCTTTTGCTAAAAGGAGATGAAATGCAGGTGCTAATATGAAAACATGGATGCTGACACTTGGCACATTTTGCTGAGTCACTTATGAGATACGTGGCACATTTTGACCAACTCATAGAAAATATGAAAGGTGCCTTGGATGATGACACTTGGCAGCTTCTGCTTGATTTTGACACTTAGACAAAAATGAATCAAAAGGAAAATAGAGCCCATTCTCTATTTCAAAACTTCACCATCTCAGACCAAAGTATGCGAGAACCAAATTTTGTGGCACGTGACTAGAAAATAGAATGAAACATAGAGTAAATCTTTACTCTACAAATAGATAAAAGGATATAATGATAATAGGGTTGCCTCCAAGTGACCAGGTAAGGTAAATGGTAAGCTATGAAACAATGATAAGGGCAAGGTAAAGTAAATTATTATATTATTCCTATTGATGTGGACATGCTCATCCTAATCAATATATGATACAACCATAATGGTTAAATGTTTAAATTGCTAGCCCATACCTCTTTTGAATAGTTTCTCTATCAAGAACCTATTGTTGATTTGGGCTTTAATAATTTTGTTGTTATCTTTGTTGGTCATTGATTATATTTCCTCCAAACTTCAAGACAAGATGTCTTCATAGCCTCTATAAAGGAAAGTACGACCAGGAATGGTAAATAAAGATAAACATTGGCTAAAAAGTTTGATCTAAAAATGTAATATAGATCATGAATGAATAAATGGATTATAATTGAGTGTATAATGGTTGGGAAACAAATAAATATTGGTATTTCAAAGCACACACAATGTTGTTGATTCTAGATTTGGCATAATTTAATTTATGGTAGGGTCAAAGACTTCTAAATATGCTCTTAATAGGACCATCATATTTTTATGTTGTTTGGGTCTAAGAGATGTTGTAATTTGATTATGTTATAGAATGGAAGTTGTACTAATGTTATCTTTGATAATGTCTTCATCAAGTAGTGAATAATCATTGAGCTCAGTGATTGGTTCCTCAAAGAGGTTTTCACCAATAAAGTTGTCTTGATTTTCCCATAGCTCCTTCAAGAAGGTTTCACTAAGGAATTTTGGCATTTGAGTTTGATTATCTTCTAGTACCTCAAATAAGTTTTCACTAGGAGATGATAAGTTTGGACTTTGATTTTCTCCTAACACCTCTGAAAATGTTTCACTAGGATATTGTCTTTATTCCACATGAATGTGGCCTTGTTCCCCTTGATATGTTGCAATTGATATATCACCATGGATGCAGTTCAATAATGTGTGATTGTGTTAGTCCCAATTAACACTTTTGGGAGCTATAATGTTAATATAATGGATATTATGGTTGGTTTTAATGGAATTTGGAATGGTAATGGAATGGGAAGGGGTATTATATTCCTCATAGAATATACTAGGAGAACTTGTGTTGTTGTTGAAGTAATCATCCTCAAAAATCATGGAAGGATCATAAAAAATATTCAAATTTATATGCAAGGCATATGTAACCAATGTCATAACATCCATGAATGTATTATACATCTGAATTTGATTATGTCTCAAGGGACTTGAAATCTAATGTTGAGACTGACATTTATTTTGCTTATAATGCTAAATCTGATATCAGTTCAAAATTAGAACTTCACTTTGATGTTTATTCTTCATCTAGTGTGGTAGTAAAGATACTATGTTGAATGTTTGGTATTTTATGATTAATTTCATGTGATTGAATAATGGTATATTAAAACATAGGCTTATCTAATAAGGACTCCACAAATATTGGCTTGCCAAAGTGAGGCTTCTCAAAAAAATGGAAATGAATAACAAGAAACTCCACAAAGACTAGCTTATCAAAGTAAGGCTCCTTAAAATAAAGGAAGTGGTCAAAATAATTATTTTCCCAAAGGTGTTTATAATCATTATGGGGATACTCAATAAATACCATCTTGTCAAAGTGAGACTCCTCAACTAAATAGAAAGGGTCAACAGGCAACTCCATAAAGACTAGTTTGTCAAAGTGAGGCTCCTCAAAGAAAGGTAAAGGGTAAAAGGGTAATTAAGCATAGGTTAACTCATCATAAATAATTAATTTAAAAAAAACATCATGGATTGGTTATTTCTCTTTGCCTTGGCTTATACGTCATTGTAATAAAATTAGTTTTGGATAATCTTATTCTTTGAATGATGGCTCTTGGAAAGGTAATGATTGGATTTGTTGTGGTTAAAAGACTAGCTTAGATTTTATAAAGTGGGGGAAGGTTGTAAATGGATGAAAATTTATCTTTGGTTTAATAATTATCTATTTATAAATAGGCTCATCTAGGATGGGCTCAACAAATACTAGCTATGGTTCTAGGATGGGAATTATGCTATGTCTAGTCACAATTGTGAAACCTTATTAGGATAATGAGCTATCATATTTGGAAGGGAATAGAATGGAAATTAATGGTAACTTTATATATTGGTTTCTAATTTAATGCCAGAGGCTGAGGGCCTAAAATGGTAATCCTTGGGTACTATAGAGCTTGGTTGCTACTACAGGCCAAGGGATGAGAACATGGAATGGTAATCTTTGGGTGCTATAAAGCTTGGTTGCTAATGTAGGCCAAAGGATGAGGGCATAGAATGGTAATCCTTGAGCATTATGAATCTTGGTTACTAATGTATTCCAAAGGATTATGGTTTATAATATTAATCCTTGGATGTTGTGGAGCTTGGTTGCTAATGCAGGCCAAAGGATGAAGGCATGGGATGGTAATCCTTGGGTACTTTAGAGCTTGGTGGATAATGTAGGCCAAAGAATGAGGGCATAAAATGGTAACCCATAGGTTTTTTAGAGATTTTTTTTTAATTAAATCCAAAGTATGAGGGCCTATAATGGTAATCCTTGGGCACTATGGAGCTTGATTGGTAATGCAGGCTAAAGGAGGAAAGCCTAGATAATAAGACGGTGTCATCAAATATTTTGCTAAAGATTCATGCCTTTACTCAACATATGGAATATTATAATATGGATAGGGATCCATGTCATAAGCTACATCATCAGAATCTAAAACAAAAGGGTCACTAGTCACAAAGTTCTCATAGTCTGGATTATATATAGTCCTACTACATGTGTAATGAGGCATGTTCAACTCTATAAATAGGTCTCGTGAAAAATAAAGGGTCCAAAGGTAAAAAATAAATGAGGTCTAAAAACAAACAACCTTTGGCTCTATAAAAGAGTCACAAAGGGTAAAATAATTAAATTTTACAAAGGAAGAACAAAACAAATGTGAAATTGGTCTAACACAATGATATTGATTTACCTAAAATCAATTATAATTAGTGGTAAAAGTATCACAAAATCTTAAAAATTATCTACAAATAAAGTATTGATTTTCCCAAAAGTAGTTATAATCAATGATGAAAGTATCTAGATAAATTAAAACAATTACAAACTAGGATAAAAGGATAGTAATGATTTTCCCAAAGGCAATTATAATCATAAAAAATTATATACTCAAAAATAAAGAACCCACATAAAAACTTGAAAACAAACTAAACTAAGGTAATTGGCTCAGCCTACACTCAGTAATTGGCTCACTAAGACTCAATACTTGACTAATGGGAGACTATTTAGAACAATAAAACTAATACATTCAAAATTTGGCATAGAAAAGTATAAACAAAGACATGGAAACAACTTGGATCAAAGGACTCTTAAACAAGGTATGAAATAAACACAATCACTAGGTTTAGGTAAGGGTTATTTTAGATCAAATAGGAAATTAACCCAAGTAACATAATCCAAACACAAAAAGGTAGACTACCTAAGCCCAAACTAGACAAGACTTTGACATGAACCTAATTAGTTTAGGATTTGCACTTCAAAATATTGAGTTTCATATTTAATGTGAAAAGACTCAAATTTTCTAAGGCAAAAGTGCTAGACCAAACAAGTAGCATAATTATGTGTTTGAAACAAGAGAGGTATAAAAATGGTTTAGAACTTGGTTTTAAAAGTGACAAGAGATTTGGAACAATTTAGGTGGTGTAATAATGTTCCTTCAAAAAATTGACATGGCAAATGGTTTGGGACTAGAATATCCAAGGAAAAAGTTTGGGATGAAATGAGGAGCATAATGATGCCCCGCTTAAACAAATAACAAAAATGGTTTTAGAAAATATCTCTAAGGAAAAAAGTGTGACATAAAACAAATAGAGTAACACCACTTAGGGTGAAGGGGTGTGAAAATAATGTGATAGTTTTGGACTTATTTTGATGTGACAATATAAATAAATAGTTTTAGTCTAAAAACACACATGTAAATCAAAGAAAAGAAAAGTAACATTAATGGCTCATCCTATATCTAAAATTGACATGGGTGTGCATAACTTTTGCCAAAGTTTCCACCAATATACCAATGCTCATGAAGAATTAAGTGTTAATCGAAAACTTAAAGTACATGTGTAGGTTGATTTTTTACACCCCCCTCTATCTCTCAAACATTGTTACATGGTATGAAATTAGAGTGAGGAGCACTCAGTATTTGACAATAAATTTTATATCAAGTGGGGTTCTAAATAAAAATATAAATATTAAATTCACTAAATGATCCCAAGTGTGGCTAACTTAAGGGAATGATCATGTCAACTAAGTCCAAACCACCTATCTTATTATTTAATGGTCTATTCCTTTCAATAATGAATTTAACTGTGTATTTCTTAGTGAATTCCAATGTCTGGTTGTCCCATGGCTCGGGTACCCATTGGGATGGTTAGGCTAACTACTCACCACTATCTCATCCAATAGTTTTCTCAATTTATATACCCCATCATAGAGTGGGGATGGTATGATGTTGGGAGATGAAACCTCAAGTCAATGCACCCCTAGAGAGATTGTGAGGGCCAATAGACCTCCCTCCCACAATCCAAATTCATAAAAATAAATAAATGAAAAATGGAAAGACTTTACAGGTCATCTCTGGGTCACACAAGTCACTCAGAGATTGGGGAGAGCATACACAACATTTTTTTGACATAAATTTTCAAACAATGATAATAAATTAAGTGATTTTGATCACCTAATTTCCCTAAAGGGGATGGGGGGAGAGCATACATGCAATAGTTTTTAATTTCCCACAAACAAAGAAACTAGTCTAATAAGCTTTGAAATTTAACTAATAACAAAAAACAAACACAAAGTGAAAAGGCACTTAAGATCTCTAATTAAGATGTATGTTACTTTTAATAACACCAAATCAAAGTGTTATTAAAATTTTATCCCTTTGACCTTGTTTGTCCTTGTAAAAACTTTGAAAGCAACTAAAAGACAAATACAACTAAATGGAATTTAAGAACCAAACAAAATGTATGTCAGATTTTAACAATGTTTAAGCTTCTCTCTCTACCTTAGGTCCTAAAAAATGTTAAGGGATTTACCTAATTATAAGCCAAAAATAAGGTGAGTAAACAAAAATTCATTCTTAACTCTTGAGTTTCTATTTTTGTCTCATATAAATTGTTACCGGTTACAACAGAGATTGATGATGATTCTTGAAATTGACATTAATTTGGTTAGATTGTCGATGTCTTCTACAACCACACAAAAAAACAAATGTGTTATGAAATAAAAATGGTTGATATACAAGTTTAAAACTCAAAATTCTCATAAATATATAATAAAAAGGTTACAAAGGTAATAAATAGATTGTTAAGCACAAAAATGAAAGCAAGAAAAAATAATTTTTGCTATGTTCCCAGCTTACTCTATTTTGATGCAAAGATTGTCATCAATTTTTGTAGAGATTTTTATCGATTATTGAAAAAATTGATGATTTAATAAAATAATCATAGATCCATATAACCTTGTTAAAAAATACATGAATTTCAAATCTAAAACTCTAAACTTGACCAAATAAATGCATTTGTTATCAAAACTAAAGATAACATATCAATCTTCTTGGTCATATGGGATTTTTTGTCCCATTGGGCATTCTATTATGAACCTTAGGTGTTCAAAGAGTAAAAAATATGTATATTAGTTCCTTGTTAGTCCAAATTAGAAAAATGAGCATAAAAACACACTAGGACTAAACACTCTTTCCTAAGAACTAGGGAGAGCATAACACAATAACCAAGATCACAAAATAGATATAAAGACAATACAAATTTCTTACCTCTTTTATCAAATTTGATGTTTACTTATTGTCATAATGATTTTCATACTCATACTATGATGATATGATTCTTATATCAATGCTCTTCCATGGTGGTATCATCTCTCCAATAGTCACTTGTGGCTTGGTGTGAATCTTGGCATAAATTGGGCATTATAACACTACTCTCAAAGGCTTCAAGAAGGTATTCTAATTGAATAATCTTACACATAAAAGCTTGTTGGAATATGGTTTGGAAACTTGTATTTATATCTAAAATAATGAAATCTAACCCTAAAGATGTTAGGTTAAATTATAACTTGGGTTGAGTCTAAATTAACCTAGGTTGAATCAGTCTAACTCTAGGTTGGGTTAAAACACTCATGAAATCTTGACACCTTGGTTTCAGATATTTATGAGTAATGAAAACTCACTTTAGATATTTTTGAGGTTACAAATCATATTTTTTGAATATTTTAGGAGATAAAAAATCAATTTATTATCTCCTTTGACCTTTTGACTTCATATTTGGCTAAAAATTCCTTTTTTGGTAAATGAAATTCACTAATTTGATTTAATTTTTTATTTAGGCCAGTTAATTAATATTTTCAATGTAATTAATATTTATTATTAAATATTATTTTGATGTTTATAAAGAACATATGTGGAATTTTTTTATGTTTTAATCTCTTGACTTTGTCTTTAAAGTCTTGTATCATTGAAATCTTCTTGAAAACACTTTGAAAACGCTTAAATTTCACCTTTAAACATGTAACTTTTGAACTTGTTGCCTAGAATGAGGCTCCATGATAACTTTAATAACTTATAATATCTTATGGAACATTATTAATCTTTTATTTATCCTTGTAAACCTTCCATGATGTTCAACCTTGTTCTTATTTTACAAAAAACTTCACAAATTACATGATTTCTCTTTAGACCCCTAAAACCTCTCTTTCTAGCCCAGTTGTAGACCTAAAAATGTTACAAATTTATTATATATACTTATATAATAATAATTAAATAACTTTTAAATGAAATTATACATCCTCGTGCATATACTCTCCACGTTTTAGGTCTTTTGAGTAAGTAATTTGCAATATATGGAGGTTTTAGGATTGTTGGTCAAGCCTTTTGTGCAAAAATACAAACCTGTAGATTGTATTTTCACATTTTATATCCTAAGGTATTTTATGGACCTTAAAACACATAAAATATTTATAAAACATAAAATTATACCTTTATTTATAATTTCAATCATTTTTAATGGTTAAAACTCAAGTTATGCCCTCTTTTTGAAAACTAGGGTTTACATGGCAGCAAGTAGGCTAGTTGCTTTAAAAAATTATAAATTAAGATTTTTAGGGTATAAATATATGATTATTATTTTTATATTACTTTATTAATCCCCTCTTCAACTTATAATCCTTTTTTGGGTTCAATAAATCATAAAAACATCAAAAAATAACCTTTTCCAATGACCTATAGGCTCATTTAGTTCAAGCTTAAAACACTTCTTGAAAACCTAGAAATTTGATCTCATATGGACATAAATTTGTGTTTTAAAGGTATTAAATTTAATATAATTATTTTTTTGGGTTTCTTTAATCCCATTTTCAAGATAAACCTCCCACTAGTGCATTGAAAACTTCACATTCTAAGCTTGCAGACCTGTAGGTCCTCTTTCAATCTTGAAAAATCTTAGAAAATTGATTTTCAATGGCTCTAAATGGACTAAAATTTATTATTATGAGGTAATTTAATGTTATAATTGTGTTTAATATTTTTAAAATCCTTCACTTAGATGGAAAAACCAAGATTTGTTGAAATCCTCATGTTCTAGTGTGCAGGCCTATGTGAGTACATCCAAGCCTAGAACTTTATCAAACTTGAAAAGTAGCCATGACATAAATTTATACTTGTATTACCAATAATTTATTATATTAAAATCAAATAATAACATTTTTAATCATCCATTTCACTCAATTAAGCACCAAAACACCAAGGTAACCTAGTGCTCTTAGGATTTTAAAGGGTTTAGAGGTAGTTTGTGGTCTTTGTAGACATTCAACATGAACTAAAGGTCCATTTCATGATGTAATGGACTTATATGATGATATATATTATTATTCAATTCCTAAAAGATCTAATTTATACCATGCAATATAATAAATAAAAATAACTACAAAATCGTGCCTCCATAGAACTTCTTTGAAGACTGTTTTGGTCCTTAACGATTGTTCATAGCCTTGTTTGAGTATTTATTCCTCATAAAACATAGAATATATCCTCCATGACATCCTCATCCCTATATAATTATAATACAATCCAATTCAAATCTTCAATATTTCTAGCACATCCTAGAAAATAACTTATAGAGGTTTATGAATGAGGTTCTAGGTCAATTTTGGCCTATTATGGAGTTTGAAACTATGTATCTCCTCTTGAAAGGAATGTAATTTCTTGAAAATGGTGTAAATTATCCCATATTACCATAATATATACCTTGTGAGTACTTTATAGTTCTTTAATCTTCAAGAAAAGTTCATAAAACCCTATTTTCATGAAAAAACTCATATTTAGAATCTTTGTTATCTCTTTTTGCTCAACATAGCCACCAAGGAAATTGATACACCTAGTAAGTGTTTGAAATAAGGCCATTTAAATTCATATCCATGCATTAACCTCCATAAAACCTCTATGATTAGGGTCTTCAAGGCCAAAAGCTACCAGTTTTGGATTGTAACCTCCATAAAAGCTTATTTTTCATTACTTCTTGCTTGAAATATGTCATGTTTGTCCATGAATGGACCTCCTTGACATTGAATGACCCTTTAAAATATATTATAAATAATAAAACCTTCATAACCATGATGAATATGAATGGTTTTGGGTTATTCAAGGACACTCCTCCACATTAAAAGGAATAAAAACCAAAACAAAGCCAAGAAGAGAGGGTGATTAATAAGTTTAATACATTTTTACCTTTATTGTATGGATGGAGGGAGTAATGGAGGGATATTTTAAACATTATATGGCTTTATAACATATTATAAAAGTTCTATTTACCAATAATGGCTTAAAAGTCTCAAATAAGACATTTTGACCCCTTTTCACCCTCAAATGCACTTTTAAGACCCTTTTGGATGTACTAATGACTTTATTATGCTTCATAAGACTCCTTTGACCTCTTTTATTGTTAAAAATAACATTTTATGACACCTTTTATTTTTTCATGTGATGACATGATTGGACCTTTGACCAAGTATTGTATTGTCCTTAATTGAAATGCTTTAAAGCATGGAGTGAGATCTAAAAAGGATAACCAATGACTTGAACAAGGTTTTAAGAGACATTTTATGTATAATTGATCATTAAATTATATAATCATCATTATATGCCTATAATAAAGATTATTCAATTGAATTTTATAATAAATTCCTCTCTCCAAGTGTCCAAGTGATCTTAGGACCAAGGGTGGCCAAAATAGCCAACATTCTAGTGACCTCCTAGGGGTGTTTGCCTATCTAAACACTTAGGCTAGTTGCCTTGTCAAACCCATTAGGAATGGATTAAAAATATAACCTAATCTGAAGATAACACTTTGAAAAACTAAAAATACCTTCTCAATAAGTAAGTAATAGCAAGACACAAAAAACCATATGTATCAAAGCACTTAGAGGAAAAGATAACAACTAACAGTATATTGAACTTGGAGGATAGGAAAATTATTAAAATACTATGTAAAAATATAACACATGACCTAAATATAAATTCTTAAGGCATATCCCATTAACTAGTATGGGAATCTCTTTACCACTCAACTTGGAGAGTTGAAAGGCATTATTTTGCTTGCAGCTGGAATTATATATGGTCCACTCCACATAAAATCAAACTTGGTAAGTATTATATTTCACTTGGAGGAAAGGAAAATTATTAAAATACTATGTAAAAATATGACACATGACCTCAATATAAATTCTTAATGCATATCCCATTAAGTAATATGGGAAGCTCTTCACCACTCAACTTGGAGAGTTGAAAGGCATTGTTTTGCTTACAGTTGGAATTATATATGGTCCACTCCACATAAAATAAAGCTTGGTAAGCATTATAGGATTGGTTATCTCTTCATCCCATTGGATAATAAGGTCTCCCTCTTAATAAATACTCAAAACTACCATTTTGTAAAATTACCTCTTCATTTGAACTTGGTGAAGCTCCATTGCATGCATTGTTTGGTCTCTAGTTTCTTCCAATTCCATCAATTTTGAAAATATCATTACCATGGCATCTTCCTCCATAATTTCCATTTAAGGTATGACCTATAGAGCTAGTAATTAAATTGATATATGCAGCCTTGACTCAATACCATATACAAACATGTAAGGAGAGTTACCAACATCTCTCTTGGGAGCTATTATATTATCCCATAAGGTTATTTTCAACTTGGTATGCCAAGTTCTTTGGTCCTCCTCCATAGTCCTCTTTATAATAGTAATTAGATTCTTATTAGTAGATTATACCAATCCATTCCCTTTAGGGTATTAGTTAGATAAAATTCTCAAATGAATACCATATTTGACTGCCCACTCACTTATCTTAGTGCTAACAAAGGCCATTGCATTATCAAAATTTATTATATAAGGAAATCCAAACCTAGTGACTATATCTTCATATAATTCCAAAATTGAAGTCTCATTTACTTCCTTGAGTGCCACTAATTATTCCCACATTATAAATTAATTAGTGGCTATTAAGACCCACTTATGACCTACACTTGAAGGGGGTTAATCATCCCTATGAAATATAATCCCCATTGCATGAAGGCCTACTCTACCTAAATGGGATAAAGAGGGAGGGTTGTTAACTTCTACTTACCTATGAAGAAATGACACTTCTTACACTTTTTAACCCATGCATATGTATCTCTAAAAAAATTAGGCCAATATTAGCCTACCCTCATTATCTTTAAATCTATGGTTCTTAGAGAAAAATGACCACTTAATAGTACATCATGGAATTATTTCAAAATATTATCAATCTGACTTTTTTCAACATGTCTAAAGAGAACACCATTAATATCCTTTCTAAACAAGATGACATCTATAAGGAACTAATACATATATTTTAATCTAAATTATCTTTTTTGTATTTGTCTAGACTTGAGGGCACTCACATATTTGAAGGAAATGGATCATGTATTGGGTCCAACTAGTAGGCAATGAAAGTGTAGATGATTTTTGGCCATTTTGAAGCACTAGGAAAACATTCTTATCATCTTTCAAATATGAAGCTAGATACTCACACAAAAAATTTCCTCTTACAAACTTTGTGACCTTGATATCCACATCAAAATCCATCACTTTTATGATCCAACCTACCCTCTTATCATTCAAATCCTTTCTCAAGAGGAATTATTTAACACTTGGGTATGAGACCATTAAATGAACCTTATTATTAGAAACCAAATGCCTAAATTTATTGAGACTTATTATAATAGCAAGTATTTGTTTCTCTATAATGGAGTATTTTACCTTATAACCTTACAAGCCTAGACTAAAAATTGTTATTGGTTAATCCATACCTTCATTATTATATTGTACCAATATTTGATATAGTGTCCATACCACAAAATGCATATAGAGTGAAGTCCTTGGTAAAATTGGGATTTATGAGGGTAGGATCTTGTGTTATAGCTTGTTTAATCACTTAAAAACTATCTTTTCCCTCTTTATTCCACCTAAAATCTATATTCTTCTTCAACATAGAAGTTAGTGGTTTCACAAGGTTGGCAAAATCAAGGATGAACCTCCTAAAAAATTGATTCTCCCTAAGAATATTTGCAATCCTCTTTTGTGACTAGGCAAGGACAATGCTAGAATATCACTTACCCTCTCAAGATCAATTTCAAGCCCTCTTTTGAAGATAATATGGCCTAGAAGCTTTCCTTCATGAATTAAAAATATGCACTTCTTGGGGTTAAGTGAGACTCTAAACTACCTACACCTATCAAATACTTGCTTAAGATGAGACAAATGATCATTATAATGCTTATAAAATACTATAATATCATCAAGATAAATAAACACAATGTCATTGATTATCTCTTGAAATTCCATATCCATGGATTTATAAAAAAATTCTCTTGTATTAGACAAACCAAAAGGCATTTTCCTGTAAGCATAAGTCTCATATTTTTTAGGGAAGGTTATTTTAAAATTATCTTATTCTTGAATGAATTTTTGGTTGTAACCAAAATAACCATCAATAAGTGAAAAACATTTTAAACCTACCACCATTTTTAAAAAAAAATCCATAGATGGAAATGGGTAGTGATCTTTCAAATAATATCAATTTATATCCCTAATTTAACACACAACCTTATCTATCCATTATTCTTCCTCATAGTTACCAAGTTTACAACCCAAGATGAGTGTTTGATATGAAATATTATGTTGGCCTCTATTAGCTTATTCATCCCCTTTATAACAATAGGCTCTATCTTTGGGTTTATAGGCCTTTGTTTCTACCTAATAGGATTGGCACTTAGATATGATTATATAGTATGTTGTTCCAAATCAAAATTAAATCCCTTAATATCACCATACCCCCAAGTAAAAATATGTTCAAACTCTTGAAAAAGGTTAACAAATGCATGTTTTTACTCTAGAGTACATACCTTGCGAAGTTTGTGAAACTTTTCCTTATCAATGGTAGTTTATTCATAGTCTTCACACTTAACCATCATGTTTAACTTCTCTCATATAATCTAATCATCAGTATTTAAGATATATTAAAGATTTAATAAGCCCTTTGGTATCTTTTTTGACCTCAATTAGATAATTTTTTATTCATATTATTGTTTTAGTGTGTCCTAGTTTTTAACTGAGAACTTAGATTCTTCTTGTAGGAAATTGATTATTTACTAGTCACTTTTAAACACCTACAAATTAGTGTTATTTTCTATTATAATAGGCTTTACATCCACCTTGATATGTTGTTTTACTTTTTCTTTATTTTTTATCATTAGGAATATCAAATTATGCACCAATGATAACTAGTCTATCAGCATGTTTGTTCTCCTCCATAGGAATGGATTCCACATTGAAATATTCAAACTCCTTAATGAGTTCCCATATTTTATGCTTATAATACTTCAACAAGTTATTTTTAGTCACATTTTACCCTCTTACCTAATTTATAATCAATTCACTATCCCTAAAAACTTGTAAATGTTTTATTCCTCTCTTCTTAACCCATTAAAGACCATGTATGAGGGCTTCATACTTAGCTAAATTGTTTGTACAGATGAACTAAAACCTAAGATTAGAATATTATTTTTCACTCATAAGAGACACAAACATCACACATCCTCTTGATCCATTTTTATTTTTGGATCCATCAAAGAACATTTACAAACTCCATTATCATGTTCATTAGTCTTCACAAGGTTTAGAATGAAGGAATCTTCCTCATACAAGTAATAGGTACCTAAACCAGCATATTAAATGAGTTTATAAGAATAAAACTCATAATTTTTAACCCCAAATTCATAAATTATAAAATCAATAATGCCTTCAAGGTGAGTGTTTGGCTCTTGTTCAATAAGATAGTCTTCTTGGTCAAAATTTGTATAATTGACACTAGTGGCATTTGGCACATAAGGTTATATATGGTTTTTGGAAATTGGTTCAAACCTAATGGTGACCTTAGTGCCATATCTGGTCCTAAAAAACATGTGAGACCAATCTGATTATAAATAGCCCCCAATCTTGGCTATGAAATCCCTAGATAGGCACAATGTAAAGTAAGATGGGAGGTCAATGATGAATATGTCTTAGGGAATTGAGAAATTATGACATGAATATAAAGTGAGGATCAATACTTTAATGACACTAATAACATTAATGGTTGTCCCATATAATTTTAATACTCCTTTAGTGAGTGGCTCATACTCTAGGCCTAGTTTGTCAATAACCTACGTGGGCACCACAGAGCTATTGGCATCAGAATATGTCATATAGTTTTGAACTAAGAGATTACCTATGATCAAAGAGACATAAAATGGTGGAGGTTTGATACTCTTATCTATTTTTTATTCCTTTGGATGAGGTGTATTGGAGAGGACTAATTTTGGTTGTTCCTTTAATGATCTTTCTAAAATGCTAAGATTAGACAAGGCTACCCATTATAGGTTTTTTTGTCTTGGGATGGATAAATAATCCCACATTTAGATGTTAATGTTTCTCTTATTCATGTGATCAAGAATATTAAATGGGTTAGAATAAACCTTTTACTTTACCTTAGTTGTGGTAGTACCTTATTGCATTAGAGTTGACTAAAAATGACTCTTGGGATATACTTCACCACTTGAAGTCTAATTTTTTTATTTTATTGATTCTTTGGAAATAAAATAATCTCAATGACCCCTTTGAGCATTGGATAAGATGATGTTGGTTCAAAATCCATATCCCTTTTCTTTGACCTTGTATTGGCTACCATAGAGGTAAAATCCTAATTTTTACCTTGCACTTGATTGACTCCATAATACTCATCCCCTTGCCAATTGAGAAGTGTAATATCATATTTTACTAGCTATTGAGAAGCCTCTTATTATTTTGACACTTCATCTTATGTGCTTTAAGTAAGTGAGGCATTTTGGACCATTATTACTTGATTTAGGATGTCATTTAAACAAGTGGTTTTGTTACAAGCTTGGTTGCAAGGAAAGCACCACTCATAATCATTTAATAAGTTATTTTGGATAGGTAATATTGCCTTATAAGTATTGATTTCATTGGTATTGATTGATTGATATGGATTTATAAGAGTGATTTGGCCTTGTCCTTAAAAATTTACCTGATATGGTGGCCCATTAGGCTATTAAGGCTGATAAGGTGCTTGATAGGGCCTATAATTCTGAGTTTGATAATTTTTAAGAGTAACTAATTAATTTCCAAAAGTTTGAAGAAGGATCTTAACCTCTTGTAAGTCATTGTATGGGCTAAGGGATACTTTTTCTTGACTTGGTGATTGACTATTTAGCATTGGAATGGGTTCTATTATAGGTGTTTGAGGTGGTATAAAAGGTTATATTTCTATAAATATAGGCATATGAAGTTTTGGTTCAATATTTCTAGCCTATATGAGACTATTCTCAACCCTAATGGCTACCTCATAAGCATATATAAGTGTTCTACCACCCATAGATTGTATCATAATTGAGATCTCATTATTCAATACTCTTAGATAATATAGAAAAGCATATTTAGGTGTAGGCCTTACCAATTGTGGTACCCTATCCCATGGTCTCTAAAATCTAAAATTGAAATTAGACATGTACTCATGTGGTGCTCTCTTAATGGTTTTCAACTGATCAATTAGGGATAAATGATCTGATTTATCTTCAAACTATCTATATAAAACTTATTCTAGTTCATCCCATATGTTAATAGAATTCAACCTCAAACCCCTATACCATTATAAGCCCTTACCCTTAAATGAGGTAGCTAACAATCTGATGTCAATATTCTCTTGGGTAACATGATGTACACACAAATGTTTACAACATCTTTGATATTTTCAATAGGATTAGTTGTGTCCACTCCAATGAAAAAAAAAACACTTTTGAGGGATACCAAAGGTATATCATCATGTTGGGAAAGATTTAGTGGACTCCTCTAATTAAAAGTAATAAAATCTTGGTTCTTAGGAGTATTCATATGGGATATTAGATGTGAAGCAAGGTTGTACTAGGGACAACTAAAAATAAATGAATTATTTTTTTATGGGGCAATCTTTACAAATATTTTTATTTTAATTATAAATAAATTTAACTCAACAAAATCAGTAGTCTTACCTCTATAAGATGCTCTATTTGTTATTTTTGGCATGAAGTGAAGGTACTTGTTTGAAACTAAAATCCTTTAAAGACTTTTGGAGTTGTTAGATACTTGATAGATGCATTCAACCACTATAACTTGTTAAGAGAAACATCAAATATTTAGCAAATCTTCTTGTCCTTGGGTCCCACTAGGCATGCTAAAAATTATTATAAAGATGAAATACACCATTTGGAGATTGGTGGTCAAGATGCTCTCCTTATAACTAATAAAATGGAAACACTCTTAGGTTTTAGGTGACGTAATAATTTGAGTTAATCTCTAGAGAGGGTTGGTTTCCTTAGTATATCACCTAAACTAACTCTACTCTAACTACTACAAGGAAAAGGGATAGAAAACAACATGTAAAATGAACCTATAACTTGAAATTTTGATGATACCCCATATTGATTTGATTTCCTCTACTCACTTGTATATAAACAATAAGACTAAATGAGCTAGTTGACATACACAACTCATAACTTGTATAACTTATGCATGAGTGTTTTACAAGAAGGTAAAGAACTCATGACAACACTTAGAAGGGGTGGAAAATGACTTTGTTATTACTCAAATGGGGAAAACCCATAGCTTAACACTACATAAACCTTATTACCACACAACTTAAAATTTTTAAAAGAGTATTTTCTTACATAAAGGTTAGGAAATAGGACAACAAAGCAAGGAGAAATCAATTTCATCACAAGAAAAGATCAACTATTTCATGGATTCATATAAAAACATAGGAATATGATAAGGAAAATTATCTCTTTTATTCATCTAAATGTATTTTATAGTACAAAAATGGTAGGGATATGCCACAACCAATTAGATATATCTTTTTCCATGAAAATCATAAGTATATCTGGAAGAAAAAATATTAGAGAGGAAGAAGGAACACAAGTGTGCTCATAAACATTACCTTCATGACATATAACAATCTTATAACTAAAAATGAACATTAGGAATGATGTCATAGGCATCATATAATGCATTAGTCCTTGTCTTCCATGTATTTTTCCTGGTCTTCATATTGACTACCAAGGAGAGTGGTGTAGGAGTTCCTCATGGGTGACTAAGTAAGCTTGATTCAGTCAAAGAGTCTTTAAGGCTCTTCTATTATTGGGGGTCATTATTTCTTTATCTCCTTCTTGCATTAACTTAGATTTTTATCCTTCAAAAAAAAACTTGATTAATTGAATGCCATGTTTTCCACTCCCTTCACTAATTTTCATATCTATTGGAGTCAGCTTTCAAGCACATTGAAGCCTCATTAACCTCCTTTGATGGCTTCTTCATCACATTTCAATGTATTAAAATATTATCTTACCCTTAAGGAGATGCATATCATGCTTAGATACGTTTTTATTCTTGAATATGGAGTCATGGAATTCATTTTTAGGTCCAAACAAGTTTTTAGTTCCTTCTTCTAGGATTAGATATCATACATTGCCCTACAAACTTGAAAATTCCAACTCTTGTGACCATATAGGTATGTGACTTCCACCTTACCATGATAATATCTTGAAAAAAATAGTATTTTAATGTTTTTAAATATCATATGTGGATTTTTTTATTTTTTAATCTCTCTTATTTTTATTTTAGGTCTTGTAGCATTGAACTCTTCTTGAGAACACTTTGAAGACTCCTAAAGCTCACCTTAAAACCTATAACTTTTGAACCAACTACCTAGAATGAGGATCCATGATGAATTTAAGATCTTATAAGATATCATGGACCATGAGGACTCTTTGAGGTATCCTTTTAAACCTTCCATGATGTTAAACCTTGTTCTTATTTTGTAAAAAACTTCAATTGCATGATTTTTCTCTAGACCCCTAAAACCTCTCTTTCTAGCACAATTGTAGACCTAAAAATGTTAAAAATATATTGATATATACGTATCCAATCAAATTAAATAACTTTTACATGAAAATATTAATCCTCATTCATCTACCCTCTAAGTTTTAGGTCTTTTTGTAAGTATTTTTCAAGATATGGAGGTTTTAGGATTGTAAGTCAAGCCTTTTGTGCAAACTTGTAGAATGTATTTTAAAAATTTATCTCTCCTCAAGTATGTTAAGTACATGAAACCACCTCCAAAAAATTTTAAACATAAAAATATACCTTCATTCTAAATTTAAATAATTTTCAATGGCTAGAACTCAAGTCATTCCCTTTTTTGAAAACTAGGGTTTACATGGTAGCAAGCAAGCTAGTGGCTTAAAAAAATTTATCTTGAGTTTTATAGGGTATAAATAATTTATTATTATTTTTATATGACTTAATTAACCCCATATTCAACTTACAATCCTTTTTTTTGATTCAATCAATCATAAAAACATCAAAAATTAACCTTTTTCCAATGACCTGCAAGCTTTTTAGTTCAAGCTCAAAACACTTCTTAAAAACTTGGAAATTTGAGATCCTATAGACCTGAGCATATTTTTTAAAGTTATTAAATATAATATAAGTAATTTTATTTATTTATTTAATCCCATATTTAATAATAACCTCTCACTAGTGGATTGAAAACTTCACATTCTAAGCTTACAAACCTGTAAGTCCTCTTCCAAGCTTGAAAACTCTTTGAAACTTAACGTCTAATGGCTCTACCTAACCTAAAAATTATTATTATGAGTTTGGTTTTATTTAACTCTATAAACTAGATGAAAACAACCTAGGATTTTTTGAAAACCTCGTGTTCTTGTGTACAGGCCTATGGGAGTACATTCAAACCCAAAACTTTATTAAAATTGAAGAGAAGCCATACCATAACTTGAGATTTGTATTAACACTTAATTATTATATTTAAATCACATTATAACCTTTATCATCATCCATTTCACTTAGTCAATCACCAAAATACTAAGAAGGTAACCCACGGGCTCTTAGGGTTTTAGAGGGATTAGAGGTAGTTTATGGTCTTTTTGGCCATTCAACATGATCTAAAGCTCCATTATATAATATAATGCTTCAATATGATTATATATATTCATATTAACCTCCTCCAAGATTTATTTTTATTCTATGCAATAAGAGAAGCAAAAACAAGCTCAAAATCATGCCTCCATCGAGCTTATTTGAAGATTATTTTAGCCCCTTAATGATTATTCATAAACTTGTATGAGTATTTCTTACTCTTAAAACTTATAATGGATCCTTCATGACCTCCTCATTCATTTATAATGGCCATACAGGCCCATGCAACTCTTTAATATTTATATCACATCCAAAAAAATAGCTTGTAGAGGTATGCGAAGGAGGTTATAAGTCAATTTTGGATTATTATGGAGCTTAAAAGCATGGATATCCTCTTGAAATTATTTTGATGGATTTAACATGATGTGAATGACACCATATTACCTTGATATATACCTTGGGAGTACCGTACATTTCTGTAATTTTCAATAAAACTTCATAAAACCTTGTTTTTGGTGCAAAAACTCATATTTAAAAGCTTTATGGTCTCTTTCTATTCAAAAAATCCACCAAAGAGGTTGATACACCTGGTAAATGTTTTATTAAGGCCATTAAACTTAATATTAATGTATGAACCTCCATAAAACCTCTATGATTTGGGCCTTTAAGGCCAAATCCTTCTACTTTTGGACTGTAACCTCCATGAAAACTTATTTTTCTTTGTTTCTTGTTTGAAGTCTATCATTTTTGTCCATGAATGGACCTATTTAGCATTGAATGACCTTGAAAAATATATTATAATGCATAAAACCTCCATAAATATGTTTAATATGAATGGCTTTGGGTCATTCAAGGACATTCCTCCACATTAAAAGGAATAAAAACCACAACAAAACCAAGAAGAGAGGGTTATTAAGAAGTTTGACACATTTTAACCTTTATTTTATGGAAGGTAATGAGCCCCAAAGACGTCATGTTTTGGACACCTATTGCTTACCCATAACCTTTCCTAATATGTGTTTTTTAATATTAACCCTTATATATTCATACTCAAACAAGTCTAATACATGATAGATATATATTACTATATTTCATAGAGTAATGAGATTATGTTTTGTGATTCAAGTAATTATGACTATATTTTGTTATATGATTATTTATTATAATATTTTATTGAGAAATTTCAAAGGCAAAATAGGAATATTCTTTGAAGCAACATGAGTTAATATAATATTTACTTGAGAAAATTCAAAGGTAAAATAGGAATATTATTTGAAGCAACACGAGTCAATACATCCTAAAACTAAAGGATCATGTTCAAATGCATCTTGCAGCTAAAGGATCATGTGTTAGTATATATTGTACCCAATGAGAATATATAACAATAATATTAATATCATAACTACTAATTCAATCTACCACAATAATTAACAACCTATAGAAATCTTATGGTTGCTAAAAGATGAATAAAGTTAAAATTCTCCTAGGATGCCACTACCTATCAACTCTTTGAGGTTGTAGCAATAATATTTTACTATAAGAGTAATTTTTTTAAGGTTTATTTAACTAATTTTGGTTTTAAATAACTTAACAGACTCGATGAGCTTTATTAGGCAAATTTTAAACCTTGAAAACCACTTTTGTCCTGTAATCAAATGATCTCATTGAAGTAATGGTTTGTTTGTATTCCTAGTTAGGCTATAAATGTAAACCACAATCTCTAGTATAAATATAATATGATAGATATATGTAACTAGTTATAAATTTATTTTGAGATTAAGAGTATGTAGAATGTAGCAACCAATCTAACAAGAGTTATTATTATATGTTGTATCAAACTTAAATTTCTACATAATTTAATGAAGATAGCATTTTGAGTTAATTGAGTTTTATATTAAGAGGAATATCAAATCTTGAGGATGAGAGAGGATCACCCCCTCAAGAAGACTTTTAGTATAAACCCAACTCATTATTATAATTAAGTAATTTATTTTGTTTGTATAATTATGTGTTAATCTTTCATATGCATGTGTGAGTAAGTGCATTTAACTTGTGTGATTTAAAATAGTCTTAGTGAAGCTTCTAATTCAATTTTTTTCAATTAATTTATTTCCTACAAGTTTTAATCTTTTACAAGAACCTTTTTTATGCAATTCCTTTCCATAAGTCTGGTAAAATTCAAATTAGAAGATTCAGTGTGCACATACAATGAAGTCATCCTATCAAGCTTACACCCTTGGGTTGGATATTAATGAAATAGTTGATTTAGATTAGTAGTAACTACCCTAGCCCATGTGGATTAGGTTACATGCATCACATTAGTTAACTAGTAGGTAAAAATATTTCTTGTCATTTGGCATCGTTACCAAGAAAGGGTATCACACACTAAAAATCTTCAATCTTGGAAATTATATTTTATTATTTTATATTTCAGTTTCTAGCTTAAATATTTATTGCATTAATAGATTATAATATTAATACTTTTTATCTTACACATTTCCTACTTTATAGATAAAGGTTTTAATTTTTAGAAATATTAAAATAGAGAAAATCTAAAATAATGCAAGCCATACTAACCTTGTGTAGGGAAGGTAGAAAAGAAAAAAAGGAAAGTGATTGATTTACATGTAAAGAGAATGGGGTCATCTAGGAAGATTCTTGCCTAGATAATTAACCCTTGATGTAGGATCAAAAACACATCCCGTAGCAACTAAGGAATACAAGGAAATTTTTGAAGATCATTTGTCAATAGAAGAGCTAGAAAAGGATGAATTCTTAGTTGGGTTGGTAGCATAAGTTGGAAAATTTTGAATAAGAAGAGGTTCATACCCCTAAAAGGTACACTTCTATATCATATTTAATAATTCCCACCCTATCACCTCATATTCAAGAATATGTCATTCACTTCCCTCTATCCTCACCTAAATTCCTTGCCAAGGAAGCATTTAGAGCCCTTTTAGCTCCTAGAAGAGACACTAGACCAAAAAGATCTACTAGATTAAGTAGGCTCTTTACTAAACAAAAAGATAAATCCTAAATATATTATACTCCTTCACCATAGTATATAAGACCTTATATCCCTCAATAAAAATCCAAAATCTCCATATATTACACCCCAGAGAGTATAGGAATTAACAACAAATTTGAAGACTGGGTGGCAGAAGCTTTTGGCCTATGAATAAAAAGAATATTTATAGGGGACCATCAAGAATAAAACACTACCAATGAATATATAAAAAATTAATTCCCCATCCATACCCCTAAAGGAAATGCACCTATTAAGAATATCACTCATTCTTCCCTCCTTACTTTTAGAAAAAGGGAAAATGAAGACTCAAATACATTCCTCTTTGAGTTTGACATCTTATGCTATAGTTGTGACTATAACCAAGATGCTCAAAAACTGAAGTTGTTTCCAATAACACTCAAATATGTACCTCTTAGATGGTTCATGGGGATGGAAAAAGATGTAGTTTATACTTGGGAGGAAATTAATATGAAATTTCTTTCTAAATATCAAGATTATTATTGAGAAATAAACTATATAAGGGATGAAATATTCAAGTTAACATAGGAGGAAGATGAAACATTAGAAGATTACATGGAAAGATTCATGTTCAACCTACAAAAATCCAAGCAGACTACAATGGATAAAGAATCCATCTAATTGCTATTCTTGAAAGGAGTGAGAGAATATTTTTTTTAAACATTAGAATTAATGACTGGGGGTGATGATTCAATGTTATCCTTTGATGATTTGATAATATTATTCATAAATTACTCAAGGTCAACCATGAATAAAAACCATAGTAGTAAGATACTACCTTCATCTACTATAAATGGACTCTCAAAAATAGAGGTAAATAATTTATTATATGATATGAATCAAGACATCATTAGCCATATGGCTACTCAACTAGATACATTACATAAAATTAATAATAAAGAAGAAACATAATAATCCTTAAAAATTTAATATCTAAACTATCAAAAAAATAAATTATATTGTAAATGTCACGTTATCCTAGTAAAGGTAGCTAGCATCATAGAGGAGAATCCTAAAATAATTGAATTACATGTAATTGGTGGAGAAGGAGACTAGATCTTCTATATAGCTCAAAGGAAACAATGGCCACCTATGTCATTTAATAAATGTATGACTATAGTCATATAAAATGTAAAATTTGGTTACTTAAGTATGGCTAAAGACACCTAATCCATAGGTCCTCCTACTTGCTTGCACAACCCTTTTAGGCTTTTCTTTCACTGATTCCCACTTATCCATAGCCTTTCAAACTTAACCCTTACAGACCCAGGTAGCTCTTTTAGGCCTAGATATATCCCCCCAGGTCTCATTCCTTCTAGACAATAGTGATCAACTTGGATAAGAGCACTAAAACCCATGGTGTCTTGTTTCTGGCATTATTGTCTAGGTGTACTTTTGGTCCTAACAGTCATATTTTATTGAATCCTTATCCTAATTCAGGTTGTCCTAATGCAAATATATAAAACCCATAATCATTAATTTCCCTATAAAATTCCATTCAAAGTCTATTTAGAGGGGTTGGCACTCATTTATAGGAAAGAAGCAAGAATACAAGCAAGTACACTCAAGCACTCTTCCTTATTCTCTGCATACAGCCTTCCAAGATCATTTCAATTCTATTCAAGCACTCATACTAGTCCTTACTCATCTAAATTACATCTAGTTACATACATCACACATTATTACACTAAGCACTTCAATGGGAGAATTACATTAGCTTGATCCCTCATCAGAGTATTTGTATGTAGGTAGCATGCCCACACAAGGGGTGTGAAGTTCATCTAGTGTATAATTTATACACTAATCCCTTCTCTTCTTTCCTTAAGTTTTAATTTAATTTTTAATCATTTGGAGCTCTTAAGGGTTTTAAATATTGAATCAGACACATAGTGAGCTCTGTAGGCTTTTAGGCCTCAAAATTTCATAGATAAGGTAACACAGACCTACTAAACATAACCCAAAAATCTTTTAGCCTCATGACAATAGCGTCAGAATAAGACTATACCATCAAACAATAGGGTGTCCACCTTTGGTGCTCCTATCCAACTCGAAAACAAAGTTTAGGAACCTATTCTATCCTATTTTCTAGTCCTACTCCAATATCAAACTATGTCTCAATCTAGATTAGCCAGAATAAGCTAAGTTCTAATTTATCTCACATACTACTATATTTAGAAAAAGATAAAATATTATTTTTTGACACCAATTAGTAGTTTAATCAAATCATGTATATGTATTGACTTATATTTCTCAAACCCTTTATTTACTTATGAATTAAACACCTAATTTCCTAAAAAGAATAAAACATTTGGTGAACTCGACTTACTTTGAACTTTTGCACAAAAACCCTAAAACCCCTATGGATATTTATTTCTAATTTTTTGCCATAATTTTCTAATTTTTATTGAATTTAAAAATCATAAATCTATCAATTGATTGAAAAATATCACATATTTTGTTCAAACCCTAGTTTGTACATACTAGGTCTTTTTTGCATACAAACACATTCAACACACTAGGAAATATATATTGCTAATTTTAGAAATATTTTCTGATTTTTCCTAAATTTTTCAAGCAAAATTCTACAAATTTTGACTAAATTTTTCAAATTATTACACTAATTTTGAAAAAAAATATTAAAAACCCTAGTTGCATTAAATACATTCTCAGTATTTTTTTAGTACTTTTCACATCATTTTCTAAAAATTTAGTTGCATATCACACTCAAAAAATCAATTCAAAAGTCAAACATTCATAGTATTTTGCACAAGTATTTCTAAAAAATCCTTAGTTGCATATACTAGCACCTACTTGATTTTTGACGGTATCACCTTACATATTTGGCAGCTCAGTATCCTTTTTTGCACAAATTCCAAATCACTAATTTTTTTGGACTTTTCATTTCTTATATTTAGTACTTTCCCTTTCTAGCACATTGCCTATTATAACATATTGTAAAACATTTCAAATTATTTTCCTACCCTATCAATGGCTCAATATACCAGTTTTGATGAAACTGATAAAAGATTATTTCAAGAACTCTTAACCAAACACCCAAATATACAAGATGGCATTCTTTGAATTTTACAAGAAGAATAGTAAAAAGTAACTAATGGGAAATCTTCTCAAACCATAGAGCAGATAGTTATTAATGACACTACAGGGGTAACTATGTCTCATTCACCCCCTATAGTATCCCAACCTTCTTCTATGCCACCATCTATAGCTAATACATCCCTATCTCTTGATGTTGCAACCCTTGTGCAAGAGATACAATCTCTTCAATCCAAGGTGAAACATCTTGAGTAAGGTACCACTAAACCTAAGCAGGTTTTGGATTATTGTGCTCTTTTGCATACACCATTGGCATTTCATATTACTTATACACCCTTGCCATAAAGTTTTGTTTAGCACAAGCTTACTCTTTATGATGGTAAGGGTGATCCAGAGACACATTTGAGAGATTTTCATGCAACATGCTTGGATTATGTACCTAATGACTGGCTACTTACCAAGTTATTTCCATAGAGCCTAAAGGATTGTGCTTTACAATGGTTTTATAGTCTACCAAATCATTCGATCACAACCTTTAATCCTTTATCAAACATGTTCCTTACACATTTTAGTATCAACATTAGTGACAAGGTTTCATATGCACATATTTCACAATAGAAACAAAGGTCAAATGAGCCCCTCATAGATTATGTTCTTAGATACATGACTATTATGGATAAACTAACTAGCCCCATAGTTGATCAAGAGATATAGGACATCTTTAAACAAATCCTTCTACCAGTATTGCATGAATCTATTATGTTCAAAAGATTCTCTTCCTTCACCAAATTATGTCATACACTCAAGGGAAGATAATTCAAGCTTATTTCAATGGGCAAACTTAAGTACTAAAGTATCTCAAACACAACCAAAAAGAGTAATAGCAAATGTTAAGGTGTGGATCTAAAAGCTTCACCAAATGAGCGAGTTTGATAGTTGCAGGTTTACACAGTCACCGGCATCGGTCAGGAGCGACTGACGTCGATTAGGATCAGACCAAGAGATGCCAACATCGGTCATAGATCGGCTAATGTCAGTCAGGTGAAAACAAGCAGGAACCGATATAAGTTCCCTGTGCGTCTAGAAAGCTATTTCCATGGACAGAACAGAATGTTTGCATGTTAGGATTAAGTGATAGTCTTAAGTCCGCATCTCTATTATTAGTAAGACTATTTAGAGCCCTTGATTAGGAGGTGCATCTAATGGTTTTAGTTGTATGCTCATGTTTCCTAATTATTATATAATAGGATAGATCTTCATAGCTTATTGGACACAAGTGTATGATTAGTGTTGAACAGTACATAATTGTATATGTGAATCATTCCAGGTTGTTGGAGTTCATTTTACTTGAGAGAGAGAGCTCTTGAGGGAAAGAGATCTAGAGAGAGATATATACATCTGAGAGAGGTGTGGAAGAAAAGAAGTTTTTTCAATTGTATTCCTTTTGTAAAGAGTTTAATACAAGTTTTCATGGTCATTTCTTGTATCTCTTATTCTTTGCTATTTATCATTCTAGTTACTTATCTTTCTGGTTTAATTCTACATTTATTGCTTTCATATTATAATCAACATTGTTGGTTGATCCCCAACAAGTGCTATCAGAGCTCAGGTTGACTAACAGGTGTTTTAGATCTGATTAGTGTGTATTGATTACAGGGTACTCACAGGGGTTTCTGTAGGAATTTCTATTTGAGTGGGAGAAGCAATGGCCGAAGAAAGTAAACTGAGAATGGAGAATTTTAATGGCAAGAATTATCAACATTGGAGAATGTAGATAGAGGATTATTTGTATCAGAAAGATCTATACTTACCGTTAGGTGGGGTTGCAAAGAAGCCCAAAGACATGGATGATGAAGAATGGGAAGTTCTTGATAAAAAGGCTCTAGGGTCTATAAGACTGAGTCTGGCATCTACTGTGATATCTAATTTATCACAAGTAAAGACAACGGTAGAGTTGATGACTACTTTAGCAAATTTGTATGAAAAACCCTCAACTTCTAATAAGGTATATCTTATGAAGCATTTATTTAATTTGCATATGCAGGAAGGTGGATCTGTATCTAATCATCTAAATTATTTCCATGGAATTGTAAATCAATTAAGTTCAGTCAATATTGTGTTTGATGATGAAATTAAAGCTCTTTTAATATTATGTTCTTTGCCTGAAAGCTGGCATAGCTTGGTAATGGCAGTTAGTAATACTGCATCTGCTTCAAATATTTTAAAAGTAGAGGATGTTGTTAGTGTAATCTTGAATGAAGAAATTCACAAGAAAAGCATAGAGGAAAAATCAGGGAACGCTTTAAGTTTTGAGAGCAGGGGAAGGCAAAAAGAGAAGAGCAAGAGGAGATCAAGGTCTAAGTCAAAGGTGAGAGGTAGATCCAAATCCAGAAATGGCAGGAAGCCATAATGCTGGAATTGTGGAAAGATGGGGCACATAAGCAGAGATTGATGGTCAAAGCCTAAGGAGGACAGTCAGCATGAAGGAAAAGAAGAAGCAAAGGTTGCAGGTATTGCACAAGATGCTTTAATATTCTCTTTGCATAATAATATAGAATCTTGGGTTTTAGATTTTGGTGCATCTTTCCATGCTACCCCTAATAGAGAATATTTTAGTGACTATGTCCATGGAGATTTTGGAATAGTGTATTTAGGGGATGATGAGCCTTGTAAAATTATTGGCAAAGAAAAAGTGCAGCTGAAAATGCAGAATGGCAACACATGGGTGTTGAGAGATGTTATGCATGTTCCCAGCTTGAAGAGGAATTTGATTTCTACAAGAAAGTTAGGGGATGAGGGTTGTACAGTAACTCTCACAGCTGAATCTTGGAAGGTTACCAAGGGTGCACTTGTAATGGCCAGAGGTAAGAGAGTAGGTACTCTCTATTTATGTAATTGTGTTACTAACAATTCTCCTTCTGTATTATCTACTTCAGATATGGATGTAAAGTTGTGGCACTCCAGGCTCGGCCACATGAGTGAGAAGGGAATGTCTATTCTTAAGTCAAGAGGTAAGCTTTCAGATTTGAAAAGCATAGATCTGTATTTTTGTGAGCACTATGTTTTTGGAAAATAGAAGAGAGTGAGTTTTCTCAAGACTGGGTCAACAAAGAAGAAGCATAAGTTGCAGCTTGTTCACACAGACGTGTGGGGACCGACTCAAGTTGCTTCTATTGGAAGATCACAGTACTATGTTTTATTCATAGATGATGCTACAAGAAAGGTATGGGTCTATTGTATTAAGAAGAAATCTGGTGTATTTGAGACTTTTAATATTTGGAAAGCTATGGTTGAGAATGAAATAGGTATAAGATTGAAGTGCCTGAGATCTGAAAATGGTGGTGAGTTCTACAGCTATAAGTTTAATTGGTATTATTATATGTATGGAATCCACAAGTAAAGGATGGTTCCAAGGACACCTCAGCAAAATGGAGTTGCTAAAAGGATGAACAGAACAATCATGGAGCATGCAAGGTGTATGAGATTGCATGCTGGTTTGCCCTTAGAGTTTTGGATAGAAGCTATGGATACTGCAGTGTACCTGATTAACAGAGGACCCTCTACAGCTCTGGATGGTGGAATTCTAGAAGAGGCATGGATAGGTAAAAAGGTAGATCTCTCATTTCTCAAAGTTTTTGGTTGTGAAGCCTTTATGCACATTGATAAGGAAAATAGAAAAAAGCTAGATGCTAAGTCTATGAGGTGCACATTTATTGGCTATGGCTCTGATGATTTCGGATTTAGGTTTTGGAATCTAGGAACTAACAAGATAATTACGAGCTGTGATGTTGTTTTCAATGAAAAAGTGATGTATAGTGATTAGCTAAAGAATTTGAATCAATCTGGGCAAAGTAATGGAGAATTGGATGAGGTGACAGTCCAAAATGAGCTCACGAGAAAAATTAATCACAGACAAGAAAACACAGAGACTGACGTCGATCAAGCAGGAACCGACATTGATAATACATGAACTGATGTTGGTCATACAGTGATCGACATCAGCATGTCAGAAACTGATGTCGGTCAAGGAGAACTGACGTCGGCTAGTAATAGGCCTAGAAGTGACCAAGGTCGGTCACTGTCAGAGAATTGGGTAGACAGTGTGTTGTGAATGAGTCTCAAATACCCATCAGGAGGTCAGAAAGGGTAAGTAAACATCCAATTTGATATTCCCCTTCATTATTCTATTTATTGCTAATTGATGGTGGAGAACCAGAGAGTTTTGATGAAGTAATATAGGTGGAATCCAAGAATTAGTGGGAGCTAGGCATGAATGAGGAAATCGATTCCTTGAGAGAGAACCAAACATGGGATTTGGTTGAGTTGCTAGCTGGTAAGAAGACACTGAAGAACAGATGGACCTATAGATTGAAGGAAGATGAGAATGGAAAGATGAGATATAAGGCCAGGTTGGTAGTGAAAGTATTTGCACAAAATCTAGGTACTGATTTTGGTGAGATTTTTTCTCCTGTTGTTAAAATGACTTCTATACGGATTGTACTGTCTTTAGTTGCTATTGAGGATTTGCATCTTGAGTAGCTTGATGTTATGACAGAATTTCTTCATGGAGATTTGGATGAATAAATATATATGGATCAGCCGGAAGGATTTGAGGTCAAAGGTAAGGAGAATTTAGTGTGCAAATTGAAGAAAAGCTTGTATGGCCTCAAGCAAGCTCCTAGACAATGGTACTTGAGATTTTATAGGTTTATAACTAAGCATGGCTATAGTAGGTGTCAATCTGACCATTGTGTGTATTTTAAGAGATTGGATAATGGTAGATATATTATTCTATTGTTATATGTAGATGATATGCTGGTTACAGGATCACACATGCAAGATATCTCTGAGCTTAAGGTGAAATTAGCTCACACATTTGCCATGAAGGATTTGGGAGCAGTAAAGAAAATCCTTGGCATGAGCATTAAGAGAGACAGGAAAAATCATAGGTTGATTTTGTCTCAAGAGGATTATGTGAACAAGGTGTTGAAATGGTTCAATATGCAGGATGCAAAACCGATAAGCACACCTTTGGCTGGACATTTTAAGTTGAGTAAAGAACAATGTCCTAATTCACATGATGAGGTTGAGTACATGAGTAGAGTCCATATTATTCCGCAGTAGGGAGTTTAATGTATGTAATGGTTTGTACTAGACCGAATATTGCCCAAGCAGTGGGAGTTGTAAGTAAGTATATGGCCAATCTAGGAAAGGAACACTGGAAAGCAGTTCAGTGGATCCTTAGATATCTGAGAGGAACCAGTAGTAGGCATTTGTGTTATGGAGGTTCAGATACTTCTCTACATGGTAATGTAGATTCAGATATGGTAGGTGATTTGGATGGCAAGAGAAGCACCACAAGATATGTTTTCACTGTTGGTGGAACGGCGGTTAGCTGGATGTCAAAGTTGCAGAAGGTTGTTGCCTTGTCAACTACAGAAGCAGAATATATTGCAGTCACAGAGGCTAGCAAAGAAATGATATGGATGACACGGTTCATGGAAGAGCTTGGAAAGGAGCAAGAGAGTTATAGATTATACAGTGATAGTCAGAGTGTAATTCATTTGGCTAAGAATTCAGCCTTTCATTCAAGAACAAAGCATATACAACTTAGGTACCACTTCATAAGACAGGTATTGGAGGATGGTGAGTTGAAGATAGAGAAGATCCATACAGATAAGAACCCTGCTGATATGTTAACCAAGCTGGTAACAAAGGAGAAGTTGAATCTTCATTCAACTTCTATTGGTCTTCATGATTGAGTTTGAAGATGGAAGAGCTAGAAGATGTTGTTGTACAGGTACTGGTGCAGCTGTTTATCTCCAAGTGGGAGATTGTTAAGGTGTGGAGCTAAAAGCTTTACCAAATGAGTGAGTTTGATAGTTGCAAATTTACACAGTCACCAGCATCGGTCAGGAGTGACCAATGTCGGTCAGGAGCAGACCAGGAGATGCCAATGTTGGTCATAGATCAGCCGACGTCAGTTAGGTGCAAATAGGTAGGAACCAATGTCAATTACCTATGCGTCTAGAAAGCTATTTCTTTGGACAAAATAGAATGTTTGCATGTTAGGATTAAGTGATAGTCTTAAGTCTGCATCTCTATTATTAGTAAGACTATTTAGAGCCCTTAATTAGGAGGTGCATCTAATGGCTATAGTTGTATGCTCATGTTTCCTAATTATTATATAATAAGATAGATCTTCATAACTTATTGGACACAAGTGTATGATTAGTGTTGATTAGTACAGAATTGTATATGTGAATCATTCCAGGTTGTTGGAGTTGATTTTACTTGAGAGAGAGAGCTCTTGAGGGAAAGAGATCTAGAGAGAGATCTGTACATCTGAGAGAGGTGTGGAAAAAAAGAAGTTTATTCAATTGTATTCCTTCTGTAAAGAGTTTAATACAAGTTTTCAGGGTGGTTTCTTGTATCTCTTGTTCTTTGCTATTTATCATTCTAGTTACTTATTTTTCTAGTTTAATTCTACATTTATTGCTTTCATATTGTAATCAACATTGTTGGTTGATCCCCAATAGCAAAGTTCCATACAAGGTCAAAATTAGTGACAATAATAATTAGTGTGTGATTTTAATAGCACCTCTTCATCGTGCATTTACCAATCTACTAGTTTCTCTAGCCAAGGTTTTTTAATAGTTATTAGAATGTAACATCATCACTCTCCCACCTATCTAAGAAATATATCTAGAAAATCCTCTTCCATGGGGATATGATTGGCATTCATTTTGTAATTTTCACAAGGCACCAGGCCACATAATAAATAGATGCATCAGTTTGTGACATAAGATACAGGACTTGATAGATGATAATCTACTTGATTTGGGAACTTTAGTTGAGCCTCCAAATACAAAGACAACACAAGATAAAGCTTTGAAAATATTTTCATATCATTCAAAACAAGAGAAGTAGGACACAGCAGGTGTTCATCATACATATTGTACACATCCTCCACCAGCTACATCCCAGGTACCTTTAATTGAGGCACATCCTTTAATAGGTATGATAGGTGTGTATGAGTCTAAATTTCCAACTAGGCCTTTGATATCTTTTTCAGATCAAGAGATTATGGAGGATAATATAGGCTATAATGCACTTTTTATCAGAGCACATATTCATAATCAGCATATTTGCAATGTACTCATTGACAATGGTTTTAGTCTTAATGTGTGCACCTTCACACTAATTTAGCATTTGGGTTATTCAAAGCATGATATCACCCCAAAAGACACAATCAGTGGTTTTAGTGGGCATATTCAAATTTCATTAGGTGAGATAGTACTTCCACTACAAGTTGGTCCTACATATGTGGTAACACCATTCATTATAATTCCCAGCACATGACCTTTTGACATATTACTTGGTCAACCATGGATTCAAAAACTTAGGGTAGTACCTTCTATAGTTCACAAATGCATGAAGTTCATTCACACTAATCAAGTTATCATTTTCAGTGGAGTTACTTATGAGTTACCACTCTCCACTTCAAAGCCATCTACCAATTTATAGTCACCAACTTTAGTTCTTCCACCAGTTTCAATTTCTCCTCCAGTTTCAGTATAGCTTCCACTTCAAATCAAGCCATAGTTACAACATCCATTGCTAGTATAGAGGTTTCATACACCCCCATAGTTTTAGGATTCTAAACAACTTCTAGTGGTATTATTCACACCTAGAATAGTTACATTGAGGTCTCATATAGCTACATAAATAACACCTATTCAGAGATCCCCTTCTAATTTTAGATGGGTTCCTAAGAGCCCTAAAATTGTATCCACTTCTTAGAATTATAAGGGAACCCCATATTCATCTTCCACTTCAAATATTTTAGAGAAGTTACAATGTACATAGCCTTTAGTTTCCCAATCTCAAGCATACGCTTATGCCTCAAAATCATGCATGATTCAGTTGTTTGATATAGGACACCATGATAGGGAGTCTCATCTGATACTCATTAGTTAGTATCATTTCTTCTTAGTATTTCTTATACATATCTTATATCAATAAAATACAAAAACATTACAAAACTTCAAAACATAAAAACATTCAAATATATCAAAAACACCAAAAATATTTTGATTGTATGCATTATCCATGCTTTATATTACTAATATCATGTTAGGACTTACATTCACTATTTCATGCTATTGTATGTTGATTTTATACATTACCATGCTTCACTTGATCTTTTTTGAGTGTGTGCAGTGACATCCAGCTCTTTGATTGCTTCATTCTACCCATTAAGGGGGCATTCCTACTTCTACATTCAAGACACACATCGATAAACACACCCACTAGGGGCATCTTCTACATGACTACACCATCTAGGTTATGTCATTATTACACCACACACTCTGAGTTATCATATTGATGTACATTACTTTATAACTTATACATAATACTATATCAAAATTTCTCTAGTATATATTACTTTTTATCTCTTAGCATATACCTAATCTTTTACTAAACATGTTTTTCATACTCTAACATTTGCTTTGATTAGTTAGATGTACTTGTATATTTCTAATTCTTACATGCTTACTCTGCTTGCTTAGCATAACTTGTGTGATTTCATTTCCCATTCTAACTTGTCTCTTGATTATGCCTTAGGACATTTTCCAATGTCCTTTGCTTCTATTTATTAGTGTGACTTAGGGCATTTGATAATGTCCTTTTTTTGTACTCTTCTATGTGTTTGTGGCCTTGTGACAACTTTGCTTGTTTATTTATATGTGTATGTGGAATTTGAACATGCCTTCCATGCTTATCTTCTAGTTTGAGTGACATGTGTACATGTCCCTTGTTTGCATGGCCCCTTGGCCATCCTTATATGCTTCTTTCTTCTTGCTTATTGCTTGATTACTTATTTATTTCTCATTGTGTGCAATGTCATGATCTATATCATGCATTTACTTTACTTTCTTGGATGTCATGACAAACATAATACTCCATCCCTCCAACTAACAACCAAATGACTAACATCTAACATTTCTAGTTTAGTGCTTTATGCATGCTTTCACATTGTTATATCTATCTAGGCATACCCCTATTGATATAACAATCTCACAATACAAACATTGGTATATCCAGAGATATCTTGTCAAATATAAATGTTATATCATACATCTATATAGCTTAACACACTTACAAGACTCTTTTTTTCTAAGGGTAGTCATTACAAGTTCATCATTCCTACCCTCAGAAGAGGGGACATCAATTAGGGGTTTTATCATAGAGATAAAACCTCCTAATAGTCAAAATAGTAGCATTCAAAATAATCAGCATAGAATCCAAACATTAAACCAATAAAATCAGACCAAAAAAACAATGATAGTTTCATATCATTAGTTAGTTTTCACATTAGATAATAGCACTATAAATAGATAGTAGTGACAAACGTAGGGGCTTCCACATTTTTTTTCTCTTGTCTAGGTAGAAAAACACTCAAGATTTCTTTTAAAAGGCAAAAAATTTAGTTCAAGGATAGTTTTTGCACTTCTAGATCAGCCAAATTTAGTAGTTTCAGCATAGTTTTCTCAAATACAGGGGGTTATCATGCATAGCATGATGGTTCTCACTTATAATTCAGATTAGGTAGTTGGCATAACTTCTAGATCAAAATCCATGTTCTAGACATTAGTGATTGGGGGTAATGTGCGTGGCACATTGATCTTCTTTTATTTTTGAGTTTTAGTTTATTCCAGACATTCTCAGTAGTTGTATGCCTTACTCTATCTACAGGTTGTTGGCATCACATTCAAGTTGAAATTTCATACAAGTTTAACTTTTTGAGTCCCTAAGTTCATGAGTTGGATTTCAAATAAGCCTAGTACATCAGTTTTGGAGTGGCTTTCATACAAGCCTCACCTCCATCTTTCAAAATGGCTGAGAGTGGCCTAGTTTCTAGCATACATTCAAGATATCCATGCCACATTATTAGATTTCCAAAAAATCTATGGGCTCCATGATCCATCTCATATTACATCTATTCTATACCAGTATCACTTCATAGATTCACTTACACGATAATGATGGAGCTAAAGGTCCAGCCTTTATATTATTGAGCCACCTATTTAGAAGGATTAGACACATAGTTCAAACATCAATTATCACATACATGATCATATAGCTTCACTCAGTAGGTGATGGTTGAGCCAAAGGGATAGCCTTTTTATTCTTGAGCCACTTTTTGAGGAATTGAGCACTCAGCTCCATTCATGATATAAATTTTGGTATAGCATCATCCAGCACAATCTAGCATTACTCATCCTTACTCAAGATCACAACAAGTTTTATATTGGTTCATGTACCTGATGAGGTGTATTCATTCCTTTTTCTTCCTTTTTTTTTACTTAGCTTCTGTATGTTCTTGTTTTATATCACATATAATAAGAACTGATCTACTCTTTATTTTATTTTATAGATTTGCACTTGCACAATATACTCTTTATACACTATCCATCATCACACAAGCTTCATGGGATTCACCTTTGTAGTTAATTTTAGGTACATTTTCTATTTTTTACTTTATCCTAGTATTTCATTTTGATACATAACCAGAATAAAGGAGGGAAAATATAGTCATATAAAATGCAAAATTTGGTTACTTGAGTATGGGTAAAGACACCTAATCTATAGTGTTATTACTTAAACTTGTACCCAATGAGATGGGACAAGCTTCTCCTCAATCAATTTAGACAATGGAACCACCTCAAGTTTTTGGGTATCCCTATTAGGAGGTGGATCTCTATATTAGGGGCTAGCTCCCCTTGATGCATCATTTAAACTCATATCCTACTTCTAACACTTAGGGATGAAAAGGGATAGGAATAAAATGAAATTAAACCTAACTAATGGAGGTGATACACCAAATATTTTTCTCTACTCACACCTTTATCATGCACTTTTAACCAAGAGAAGCCTAACATACACTCCATCCAATGATAACCCTCCCTTTTCCATCAATGTTTCAACATGGGGTCTTAGAATTGGCTTAGGCTAGGAAGACTTAGACAATATGCATTCTAAGACATAATATTGAATGATTTATTGACTACGCTTTCAACTCCATTTGACACTTATTTTTGACTTGCAAAGAGAAGTCTTTGAACTCATAAGTTACTAAGAAAGTTGACATGTGAAGGTAAGCTAAGATACACTTGCACAAGACCACAACCATCATATACACTTAGATAATTCTTGAATGAGGTAAAAAATAGATATCTTTATTGATTCAAGGTAAAAAAATTGGTAGGGATTATCCATACCCAAGTGCAGAGATGCAATATAATACCAAAAGGCCAGAATTTATAGAAGAAATGGGAAGACAAAGAGAAGGGGAGTCCAAGAGTCACTTGGACATGTGTCAACTTTCTCAAATTAGTTAAAAATGAATGACATATAGGAATGGGGTGATCCATTATATTTAAAGAGTTACAAATATCACCTGAGATCATTCAAGACCTATAAAATGGTCAGGAAACTCCTTTTTCATGCATAAAAAATTGCCCCTCATGGTTGGCCTTCCAAAACTACCCTACAACTACAACTAACTAGGTCTGATTATTTTTATGATTATTAGTGGTTCCACACATGAATTAGTGAGGTCCTAAACCACTCATGATCATCTAGACATGCATAATCATCCTTGGTAGTCTCAAATAGCCCTTTTTCCTTCACCTCTCACACTTGGCACTTAAAAACACTTCAAACCTATAATATGATCCATAAAGTAAGATTAAATTAATTTTTTCTAAGTTTTCATAGCATAAATTATAATAAATAATCCTTAAAAGGCTTTCCAAATGAAGATTCACCATTTTCTCCAAGTCTTCCCTAGTTGGCTCACTAGACTAGCTAAAAAGGGAGAGCTGGTAGGCACACTTATGGACTTATACACTTGATACAATTACCATTATGACTTTTAAAAAATCCTAATCTTCCCTTCAAAAGTGATTTGGTGTCTTGAAACCTTCCCAATCCTGCAAAACACAAAAAATATTTAAAATAATCCTTATTTTTCCATATTTCATAAAATTTTGTACAATCCAATTCTATAAATGTTACCCTCATGAATTTGGAAACAACTTAATTTTTACACTCATGGTCAAATTCATCCATCTATAGGCATTTTTAGCTTGGTTTCTACCATCAAGTCTTAAATAGGGTTTGAGAGGGTTTTGAGTGGTTTCTGGTCTTAACATTTGTTCATAAATAATAGACATTGGAATCCTCTCCAAATTCCACCTGTTTCTTCTTAATGACCCTCTACATCATCCCCAAATATATCTAGGTCTCATGCAAAGGTATATGAAAGTTTTGAGCACTTAAAGGTGACCATTTGAGTCAATTTTGCATAATTAAAAGGGTTTGAATGCTTCTTAAGCCAAAAATGGTTTCTTGGGAACTTTCTATGTGAAAAAAATTTGAAACACCTCTGAATACATCCAAATCACATTTCCTAGTCACTATACAATCTCACTAAGAGCTAAAGATGAAAACCTACCCTTATTTGGCATTAGGTCTAGACCTTGCCAATAGGTATGCCTACCACTTGAGATTCAAAATGACTTTATAATGGATTATTTTCCCTCCTGATGGCTCCAATACTTCATTTTCACCTCCATTAAGGTGACCCAATTCATTATAATTTTTTCCTAAGGCCCAAACTAAAAATGACCTCCTATTTGGAAATAGGCCTATTTCTTTCCTTACCCTGATGACTGCAACCCTCCATGATTAGAGAATATTTTTTGGTTATAGACCCTATAGAAAGGTTTTTTAGGTCTTAATATGTCACCTCTAGGTTATCCAATCATAATTTGATCTTTCCTGACCTCTGGTCCATCCATCTCACCATTTTTCCTCCAAATTACCTCCTTATGCATGAGAAAACTTCCCCTACTCTGAGATAAAATAGGGTTATGTTCCCCTTCCCCTTATTAAAAAATAATAATTTGAGGTGTTTTCCCAACTCCAAAGGGTACTATGGATCAAATTTTAGCATCTAATTCCAATTTTTGACCTTCAAACTTCACAAAACTCTCAGGCATACTTATAGAGTGCATATTGTCTGTAGGGGTATGAGTGTGGACTAAGTTTGAAGGTTTTGAAGATTGATTTAAGATTTATTTGGGAATTTTATGGATCATTAATTCCTCCCATGATGTATCCAAACTAATATATCTTATTTTCCCCTTAAACCCTTCCTCATGCTTCTTGAAACCTAGTTGGGTCTTTGATTGCTTAGGAGAGGAATCACTATTTTGGCGTAGTTGTAGTCTATTTTGAGCTTATTTCATGATTTATGGACACAAAATATACATCCTTTATGTTTAAAAACTCAAATTAGTGATCATTAATCATTTTTCCAAGTTTTATTTAAATCATTTTCACCAATTTCCCTCACTCCTAAAACTAGGCCACTGCTCATTGTGGACTAAGACACTTTCAAGATTCCTACCTATAGGTGTAATCTAAGCCTTGACTCATGGTTTCAACATCCCTTTCATTTTAATATATCATGTAACTCTTCCCATTATTTTTTTTCTCATGTAAATCTTTAATCCATCTCAATTCCTTGCTTGGGTCTTCAAGGAGAACACCCCTGCCTTGACTATGACTGTCATGCTTTAACCCCTATAGGTGCATCTTGGCAAGAATTAGGACTTGTTTAATTTGTTTTTAGGTTTTCCATAAGATTATAGAGGTAACTCTTCATTTTTATAATCCAAATCTCACCCCTAAAACCTCTTTTAGTGAAAATTAAAACCCACATCTCATCCACTATCTTCATACCTAGTTTGACTATGTTCCCCTGATTTCTAGGCCTATTGTAGGTTACCATGGCTTATTTCAGGGTTTTTTGATGATTATTTAACCTCATTAAGCTATTTTAAATCATAAAACACTTTGTATCATCTTGAATTATCCAAATTTAAATCTAAACTTTCACCTCCAACTTCACTATTCACTAACCCAACTGTAGGTGACCCATCCCAGGCCTGTGTATGGATAGGAGGTCGCTTGAGAGGTTTCAAAACATCAAATCCCACCTTAGGCTTATTATCTTGGCTCATTATTTCTATTTGGATTATTTGGGACCATTTAAACTTCATGGAATAGTTTAGGATTTTCTAAATTGAAGTGCAAGGCTTCTTTTTGGCAATGTCCTATAGGTAATCACTATCTCTTTTTAGTGATTTACAAGCACTTTTAGACCTTGTAAAATCCCATCTCCACTCATCCTTTATCCCTCAAAATTGTTATGAGTATTTTTTGTGGATAGGGATATTATATCAAACAACCAGGAGTATTTAAAGACTCTTTGATTACAATATGCACCATTCCCAAAATCCTTAAGGACCTTTATTTGGCCCATTTAGGGAGTGAGAACCCAAAATAGTCTGATCAGTCTTTTGAAGTGAAACCTTGCCTTGGCATATCATTATTATCTTCATAAAATGAGGCCATAGCTCTTGGGGAATGTTTTATCTTAAAACATGAACTCAATCATGTATTTTACCATAGCATCTGTATATAATCCTCTTGGAGCTCAAGCATAAAGTGACTGTAAGCACACTCTATAGACAGGGTTGTGAACAAGGGAGTATATACAGTTTGCTTTGAAAGAGTATGCCAATTTTATCTCTCACAAGGTGATTAAATGGAATAAATTTGAAACATGGACCCAAGTACATTGAAACCTTCCATGGGTCTCTCTTTCATGTTGTAAAACTCAGGTTACAAACCTGAAGTAGCCAACTTAGAAAACAAGCACAATTTTGAAATATCCTTTAAAGGCATTAAGAGAAAAGTATTGGAAGATTATAAAACCATGTATAGGGGATTATTTCAACCTTAAAACACCCTATCAAACTCACACAACTCCATGGATTCCTAAAAATAAGAAACATATACAAACCCATACCCCTCTTGAATGTAATTCCATAAAAAGCTACCTAGAGTGTAAGCAATTGTTCATGAAGGAGGATCCACTAATATAAAACTTATTATTATTTAAATTAATTTAAATCATATTAAAATCCACACCCATAATCATTCCTCCTTACTCCACCTATAGCTTCCATACCAAGTGCTTGAACTTGCCCTTCCTTAGCTTGTCAATGGAAAAAGAAGAGAAATGAGTTGTAGATGAAAATTTTAATGAAATATATGCAATAAAAACATGTATATGTCTTATGGGAAGGTTAAGATTCACACCACCATGTTTTTAGCTAATTATGGACTCGAGAAGTCTGTATAAGTGCCCAAAAGCCCCTAAAATTAATGAGAAACTACCATCCACTAAACATAATTGCTTCTTGGCTAGCATCTGACTATCCTTGACATTATTATAACCTCTCCCACATTTAAACTAACCTTGGTGACAAATTTACCCTCTTGGAAGTCTGTGCAAGTCCATTAATGCGCTAGAAAGTGGTTAAAAGACCCCTTTTTGCATATGAGACATAACCAATGGCCAATTAATTTATTTTAAACACATTGAAACATTTTAAAGACCATGTTAGGAAAAATTTACACAAAATGGACCTTTGACCAAGTTTGACTAGGTTTGACTTTGGTTTTCTAGGCCATTTCAAGGAGGGTGAGCTTAAACAAGGTTAAGCATGATAATAGACTAACATGACACCCCATAAAACCTATGAAACCTTATTAAAAAAAATTAAATAGTATGGGTTGACCTCATTTTATTATAATTCAAATTTGGTCAACACATAGGTCCTCCTACTTGCTTACATAACCCTTTTAGGATTTTCTTTCACTAATTCCCACTTATCCACAGCCTTCTAGACTTGACCCTTACAGATAGAGGTAGCTCTTTTCATTCTAGATCTATCCCCCTAGGTCTCATTCCCTCTGGACAATAGTGCCCAACTTGGATAGGAGCACTGAAGCCTAGGGTGTCCTTTTTTTGGTGCTATTATCCACATGTACTTTTGGTCTTAATGATCATATTTTCTTAAATCCTTATCCTAATTCATGTTGTCATAACTTGAATTCATTTAACCCATGATCATTAATTTCCCTATAAAAGGCAATTCAAAGTCTATTTAGAGGGGTTAACACTCATTTATAAGAAACAATCAAGAATACAAGTACACTCAAATACTCTTCCTTATTCTCTACATATAGCCTTCCAAGATCATTTCAAGACTATTCAATCACTCATACCAGTCCCTGGTCATCCAAAGTACTTCTATTTTCACATCTAGTTGCATACATCAAACATTATTTCACTGAGCACTTAAATGGGATAACTATATTATCTTTATCCCTCTTCAAAGTATTGGTATATAGGCAGTGTGCCCACATAAGGGGTGTGAATTGCATCTAGATTATTATATACACACTAACCCCTTCTCTTATTTTCCTAAGTTTTAATTCAAGTTCAAACACTAGGAGATCCTGAGGGTTTTAAAGATTTAATCAAACACACAGTGTGATTTTTAGGCTTATAAGCCTCAAAATTTCATAGATAGGATAACATAGACCTACTAGATAGAACCCAAAAAGCTTTCATCCTTAGAACAATAGTGTCAGAATAAGACTATAGCACCGAACAGTAGGGTGTCCACTTTTAGTGCTCCTATCCAATTCAAAAATGAAGTTTAGGAACCTGTTTTAGCCTATTTTCTAGTCTTACTCCTCCAATATCAAACTTTATCTTAGTCTAGATCAGTCAAAATAATTTAAGTTCTAATTTCTCTCACATATTGCTATATTTAAAAAAAGACAAAATATTATCTATTTACACCAATCAATAGGTTAATTAAAGCATATCTATTTACTGACTTATATTTCTTAGACCCTTTATTTACTTAGGAATTAAACACCTAATTTCCTAAAAATAATAAAATAGCCACCAAACTTAGCATTTTCAAATTCTCAATTTTTAGTTGTTCCTAATTATGGACCATCCTCTTAGAATAATATGTAACCACATACCTAAACTGGTCACAACCATCCAATTGGTAGTGTACCCAAAATGTAAAAAATTGGTAGTAGTCTCCTAACTAGTCTTGTCCATCCTATAATCATCAATGGTCTTACCCTTTACAACTATGGCATCAATCATGGAGAAATAACTAACCTTGGGATAATAACAATCTTGGATTCCCATAATAATAAAAATTGTAGTAACTTCAACAACCATCCTTAATGTCAAATACTCAAACATATTCTAGGTCAACACAATTGCCTACCCAAATTATACCAAACCTCACTAATAAGTTGTTTTAACCAACATAAACCACTAAAATAATACAATATCCAACATATACTTTGGATATTAATGAAGTGCATCTTTGCTCATGATACATTTTTCCACAACCCACCTCACCCATGATCAATGAATAGGTTAAATAAACCTTGGATAATCATAATAATACTCATCCACTTCAAGCCACCACCACTCTTGAGCAAGGCCTATCAATAAAAAAAAAATAACCTATTCATCCTCCTTTTCTTGAGAGACTGAATAATCTATGCCCTGAGTCAAAACCAAAATTTGATTTTTTAGGACAACTAAAAAATGTCTATATAAAATTACACTCTTTAAAGTTATTAAGTATGTGTTTATATATACTAAGGATTTCCAAGAGCTATTATTGAATAAACCATGCAAGAAAATAAGGAATCCTAAAACAATACAAGTCTTTGGTCAACTTTCAAACACTATGTTGGATAACATAGTTCCCCCAAAATACATTGATCCAAGAAGTCTTGTAGTCAATGTTAGTATCCAAGTATAAACCATCTCTAATACATTAATAAACTTTAGATCATCCATTAATGTCATGATTATATCAATAATTCATAAGCTGGTACTTACACACATACACCCAATACCTATTGTCTTGTAAATGACTTACAGATCCATCATTAAGCTAAAAGGGATCAAGGAATATGTCATCATTACTATGGATTTATGGAAGTATCTAGTTTAATTCATCATCCTATAGCCTAAGACTAACTTATGAGGTTTCCCTCTTATGTTAGTAATACCATGGTTGGTCACAACTAATGCATTCATTAGCTACAGGTATGGGAATATGTTAATCTCAAATGGTAATGATGTAAAGAAATTAATCATATACCCACCAGCCAAACCATCTTTTGAGGAGGAACAATCACCTTGGATAGACATCATAGATGGCAGAATAGCCTTTGTACACAACTTATGCACAATTGACCAAAGTATATCTTTGAAAAATGAAGAAGATGACATTATTCTTACCAACATCCTACAAAACACCTATCAAGAGGATCCTATAGCACATGATATATTAGAATGCAAACCTTGCCCTCTTAAAAATGTCTTTACTAAAATAGGACCATTTGATGTTGCAAAGGATATTATAACATTCCATCATCTTTTACCTCATCATATAGTTATGCTTCATTGATAAGAAACATAGAGACCGTGATGACTCTATCCAAATAAGTGGAAATCCTACCAGACAAACCTCTCAAAATAAATAAACAATTGATATTCCAACACTAAACTAAGATAATTATAATGTTTAGGAAACAAAATAACATTTTCTTGTGATTATCATGATATGAGAGGAATCCCTCTGAAATTATGTACTCATCACATCTATATCAAAGAAGAATGTAAACCCATTCACCAACCTCAATGTCGAATGAACCTTACAGTCAAAACATAGTTAAAACTAAATTGTAAAAAATATTAGATGCAAGCTTCATATACCCTATCTTTGATAGTTAATGGGTTTCACCCCTAGTGATTATACCAAATAAGGGAGGGAAGTAGCAAATTTGCATAGATTATAGGGAACTAAATATAGCTACAAAGACCATTTTTCCATTCCATTCATTGATCAAGTGATAGATACATTAGTAGGGAAGAATTAATTTTCCTTAATGGATATAATGTCTATAATCAAATAAATATAGCACCCAAGGACCAAGAGAAAACTAATTTCACTTGTCCCTAGGGTACTTATGCATATGTAGTATTGCAATTTGGCCTATGTAATGCTTTAGCCACTTTTCAAAGGGTTGTTCTAAAAAAAATTCTGACCTCTCCCATGAATCTATATAAATCTATATGGATGATAGTCTATGTGGAAACATATGAATAATCTCTTATCAGCCTTGAGAAAGTTCAACAATTCTAAGATCACTAACTATTCTTAAGCCATGGGAAGTGTTACATGCGAATGACCAAGGGAATTGTTTTATGACACCACATTTCACTTGAAGGCATCAAATTAGACCCTATTAAGATCATCATAAAAAAATATGTACCCAAACCATATAATCTAATTTTTTTTTAAGTTTTATAAGACATGTTGGCTATTATAGAAGATTCAACAAGAATTTTATCCAAAAGGCAGCACCATTATTTGTTTTGATTTCCAAATATGTTAATTTTGTGTGGACTAATGAGTGTCAAGTATCCTTTTAGGAACTCAAATATTTAATCAAAAAAACTTCCATACTTAGAGGACCTAACTGAACAAAACTTTCCACATCCATATGGATGCATTAGACACTACACTAGGAGTTGTCCTTGGATAGAAAGAAGAATCTCTGAGATATGCCATATAATTCATCAATAATAATCTCTAAGGGGATGAACTCAAATAAATATTAATAGATAAATAATTTATTTCTATCATTTATGCCATCAATAAAATTAGACATTATATTATTAAATATCAAGTCTTCATTCACACCGATCATTTAACAATCAGGTATTTAAAGAATAAGACTATATTAACAGGTAAAATAATTAGATGGTTAATTTTTATATGGTAATTTGAAGTCACCATTATGGATAGACAAGGTAAATATAATTTAGTTATAGACTTTATATCTTGGTAACAATATAATGATTAGAGCCCTATTGTTGATGATTCTTTTCTAGATGAACATATTTTTGCAATGACCACTAAAACACCTTAGTTGCTAGATATTTATAACTATTTATTTATAGGATATCTTCCATAACATTAATCACCTTGGTAAAAATGGCACTTGATCTTAAAAAGAAGATATTTCTCATGGATATCAAGATATCTCTTTATTACTAGACCAAAGTCAGTTATGAGATGTATCTGAGAGGATGAGGTCCTTGACATCCTTAAAGCCTATCATGATGAGCCTTGTGGGGGTCATTTTGATGCCAAAATAATTATTATAAATATCCTCACTATTATATACTATTAGTCTACATTTCATAAGTATTCCATGATGAATACTTGTAGATGTGATCCATGCCAACATATGGTAAAACCCACATGTTCATAAGAGATGTCATTATAACCTCAACTAGTTTTGGAACCTTTTAATAATTGGGGACTTGATTTTATAGGCCCTATATATCCTAAATCTAATAACAAGGAGTACATATTGGTCTATATCGATTGTGTCACTAAGTGGGTTGAGGTGAAATCCTTAACCCATGTAATAGTTGAAAAGGTATCAGAATTTATGTATGAAGATATCTTCATTCACTGTGGGATGCCAAAATAAATTGTCACGAATCAAGGACCATAGTTTACATCAGATCTCACATATTCTTTGGTCAAAGAGTATGAAATTAGACATAATAATTCCACTCCTTTCCACCTTTAATCTAATGGATAGGTGGAAGTCACAAATAGGGAATTAGAAAATATTCTTACTAAAATAGTCAATGTACATAGGAAAGATTGGGCAACCTATCTTCATGAAGTTGTATGGGATTATAGGATTACATTGAATACCACAACTTATTCACCACTTATGAGTTTTTATATGGTAATAATCCTCTTTTACCAATTGATTTTGAATATAAAACATTAATAAAACACTTAAATTATGACTACACCCATCATAGGCTCAACAAGATAGAATCCTCTAGTTAAATGCTCTAGATGAACTTCAAAATGAGACCGTCCATCATACTAAAGTTGTGCAACAACAATGAATTAGATGTCATGATAAACACATCAAGACTTGAGCACTTCAGCCAGGAGATTGGGCTTTACTCTTTGATTCCAAATATAAAGATCATAAGGTTAAGATCCAAAGTAGATGGCTTCGGCCATATGAAGTAGAGAATGTTTTTTGATAATGGAACTATTAAATTACATACTATTAACTCAATTCACTTTCATCTACTAGTCAATGGACATCGAATCAAATTGTACAAGAATCTTTTTTCTAAGGAAACCTTCACTCATCATCTTCTTGATGAATGCCATCTCTCTCAACATCAAGATAACAATGTTCTTATATCATAAGGGTAATTCTTTGAACCCTTTTTTACCACCTATCAGGAATAAACCAGGTTCATGCAACTAGTATTACCATATAATATGATGAGTTACAATATGAATAAAATTATGATTGATCAACTATCCCTAGCCAATTGATGAGAACTAGAAAACATAAAAATAAAAAATAAAAATCAACAATGAAAACCTTTGGGTATTGTTGATGGTTGTTAGTTAGAAAACTAATTTTTTGGTTGGCTAACATCTTTATAAAATAACTAGAAAACATAAAAATAAATTTAAAAAATAGAGAAATAGAAAACTCTAAAGCAATAAAATTTTACTTTTCCTCACAATCTTTAACAGATTTTATGAATGCTATAGGATCAATTTTTGTCATTACAGGATCAATTTTTATTGCTACAAGATATAAATTGATATGCTCCAACATACCTTGGCCTCCTAATATCTGTTATAGTAGGTTTCATGGTATATTTCATGTATCTTCTAACAAATAAAGAAGGATTTGTGTAGTCTTTACACAAACATTTTCCAAACTACTTACTTCAGCCAAAGATGATAAGTACATCCATGGGCCCAATTGTTATCAATTCATATAGGATTATATGTCTATTTCTCCTAGGAATGAGTAAACACATAAGCTAATTATTATGTCACTAAATGCACCTTATACATTTTACACTCCTTGGGGAGTTATATCTTACTTCTTATAGTGTAGGTACACTACATTGGACCATAGCAATGCACCATCCATCTTCATCATCCACTTGAAGCTGCATTTAACTAGTTACCATCATCCTCCATCATCATCAACTATTTACATTAATTTCCACTTCAACCATCCACATATCTTCAACTACCACATCCTCATTATATGGTGGCATAATTATATCATCTATGATCACTCTTTCCAACCATGCATGAAATAACTAATCTTGGTGACTAAAGCTATCGTGTTACTTTTTTCAAAGCATTTATTGTAATTATTATTTGTATATAGTAATTATGATATAATTTATTTAATCAAGTATTTATTACTATCAATCCATTTTACCTATTTTTTCCATAAAAAGGCTTTCAAATCCTTCCCACTAACAAAATCTCCCATCCTCATTTATCCCATCCAATTTATCTCACATGCCACGATCTTAAATCACTCGAGAATGAGTGATATGGAAGTTTGGGTGTAGGGAGAGGGGGGTGGGGGGAGAGGTGGCAGGTGATGGTAATGTCCCTAATTATGAATTCAATCTTACACAAACCACCTTTAGATAGGGGATGTTAATATTTAATGCCTCAAAAGGCAAATTGTCTTAAAACTATGCACTATCTCTTTTCCCTACCTATGTCCAACAACTACATTGACATTTCCACTTGCCAAAATTACAATTTAGTAACTTAATACAAATAACTTAATAATAATGGGTGGTGACTATGTAAGACATGAAATTTTAAGTCAGAACATCCAAATTTCATGTCAATCTTTCAAAATTTGGGTTGGTTGACATATTTTGAAAAATTAACCAATTTTGACTAGAGTATACTTGAGGAATTTTCCAGTTCATTAGATAGAAATTTGTCTATTCTAAGAGTTCTAAAAATTAATATTATAAATACACTCATCATTAGGGTAACTTGGTTACCTTTTGATCGATATTTATGAAAATAAAAATTTGACACAATAGTAAAAAGGTAAATCTTTTGCCAAGGAAATGAGTGTGTAACATCTTCCAAGCAAGGCACCAATAGGCTATCATTACCCTAGGTATGGGCTACATTAGTTGTTTTTATTGTAATATATTTTACCTATGAAGTAAGATATTATATGTTGTATGTAACCCATTTCAATTAATTGAATCATTTTAGGTATGGGATTAGGGTAGATGTGCCTAATTTTCTATTTAACATGGTAAGAAGAATGGGTGTTGAATATCAAAAAAGAAATCCAAATTTAATTACTCACCATTGTCTGATTCAACTAATAGTTCAATATTACCTCAATATAAATAGACTCAACCTAAGCTAGAAATTTTTTCTACAATTACCTGCAGTAGAAGAAAATGAAGAATAAGGAGGTAATGAGGTTGAATAAGAAGTGGTAGAAGAAGAAAAGTTTAAGGAGGAGGTAGAATAAGAGATTGAAGAGAAAGTAGTAGAAGAGTTTGAGGAAGAAGTAGAAGAAGAATTTGAGGAAAAAGTAAAGGATGAGTAATAATTTGAATAAGAATAAGGGGAAGATATATCCCTAGAAATAAATATGGAGATACCCCTTACACAAGAAGATATAGACACATAATAACCTATAGATACATAAGAACCTATATCCACTCAAGAAACTATAGAAAAATCTTCAAAAGTTAAGGAAACTACAAGGATAAAATTAAAATCAATCCATCCATCATATTCATCAGATGATTTAGGAGAGGAAGTTCCCTTAAAACCTAGAGGTCATAAAAAGATCAATCAAACAGAAGTCTTCAAAAGAAGATCTCATAGGCTGAAGGGAAAATGGAAAAAAACCTAATATCCATGACCCCTAATATAATTCATATTAGTGAAGAATCATCTAAATAAGTTGATGCCCATTATCTAGTATAGAAGTACCTTATACCTTAGAAGATAGAGATAAATGATGAAGGATACTCAGTTGAAGAGGAAAAACATTCAAATAGTAAAGAAGAGTAGCCATAAAAAGGTATAGAAGAGGGAAAATATGAAGGGAATGAGGCTATGTAGGAACAAACTAAGGATGTAGTACCTGTAGCATCCCTACAATAGGAATTCTTGACTCTAGATTTGGCATTACAAGAAATCAAGTTATTGAAGAAGAAACTGAAAAAGTAGGGAAGTCATGGGTTGAACACATTAGTAGTAGTTGCATTGTAACTATAGGACCTAGTTGCCACAACTAAGGCCTAACCTGTAGTCCTAATAATTCATCATCATCGGTCTATGACCAAGATGTAGCCAAGGCATTTGTTTCCACTTCCATTCAAATAGAAAAGTATAATGCACCATTCACTCTTTCTACTATCATGAACCAATATATAGAGGAATGGGTTGGACATTTTAAACAAATGAAAAATGAAAATCTTGTACTAAGAAGAAAAGCTCAGATTGATGAAGAAAAAATTATGAAATTAAAAGATAAGATTAAATAAATGGATAAATTGACAAATCAATTAATCAGTTGTAGACCTCCTACTAGGGTATACTTTGTATATCTAAAAGAGCAATGGCTAAAATTTAAATTTATAAGACTTTAGTATGATCTCCCCTATCAAGAATTGGATTCCAAATATTTATTTGATAGATATAAGAATATCCCAACTGAGACAAAAACCCAATTATGTGAGTTTTGCATTCATAATTATGTTGTACCCCATTACTAGGATTGGAATCCTAACTTATATGTAGGGGATGTTTTATTAAAACAATTTTTTTCTTATATGGTCAATTAATGTAAGAGAGGACAATAAATGTACTAAAAATAGAAAGATTAAGAAATTTCATTGATAATTAGGGGAGAATCTAGAATTCTTGAGGACATCATTTATGATTGTGTTCGCCTAATGAACCAAAAAGAAATCTCATCTTAGTTTATGGAATAATAGTTGGAAGCATAGAATTTTTACTTGGAGATAAGATCTTATATAGGGTAAAAATCATGAATATCCTACATAATCATATGGGGAGAGCTCACTACAATTGAATAAAAAGTAACCCTACTCACCTTTCAAATTAATAGTAGCTTTTGATAGAGTAAACACATACATCAAAATTACAAAGAATAAAGGGCTGAATTTGTTTTCCATTATGTGCCAACCTCCCCCATTCTAGTATCCTATACCAAATTATGAAGGTAAGAAATCATTGGATAAGGACAATGAAAACAAGAGATGGCAAAGGTATGAAGAAAATCAAGGCTTTTATGGTGAGAGATCTAGTGGTTCTTGGGAACCACTAGACTTTAGATTTGTATGTGTAGTGGAGATTCAAAGGATAGTTTCTTGAGGATGAGCAATAAATTAAATTGGAGGTGTGATGAGCCTTAGAGATGTCATGTTTTGAACACCTATTTCTTACCTATAACCTTTCCTAATATGTAATTTTTGAGATTATCCCTTGTATATTCATACTTGAACAAGTCTAATACATGATAGATATTTATTATTATATTTCATAGAGTAATGAGATTATGTTTTGTGATTCAAGTAATTATGATTATCTTTTTTTATATAATTATTTCTTATAATATTTTTTTTTTAGAAAACGCAAAGGCAAAATAGGAATATTCTTTGAAGCAACATGAGTCAATATATCCTACAGCCAAAGGATCCTATTTAAACATATCCTGTAGCTGAAGGATCTTGCATCAGCATATCCTAAAGTCAATGAGAAGACAAAATGGTAATATGAATAGCATAACTATTGGTTAAATATACCACAACAATTCATGACATATAAATCATGTTGTTGCTAAAATATGAATAAAGTTAAAACTCGCTTAGGATGCCACTACATATCAATTCTTGGAGGTTGTAACAGCAAGCTTTGACTACAAGACTAATTTTGTTAGGGTATCTTTAACCAAAATTGGTTGTAAATAAATTAATAGACTCGATGATTTATATTAGGTAAATTTTAAACCTTGAAAACCACTTTATGTTCCTATAGTCAAACGATCTCATTAAAGAAATGTTTTGTTTATATTCTTAGTTAGGCCATAAATGTAAACCACTATCTCTGATATAAATATAATATGGTAGAGATGTGGGAACTAGTTATAAATTTGTTTTGAGATTAAGAATGTGTAGAAAATAGCAAACAATCTATTAAGATTTATTATAATCTATTGTATTAATATTTAATTGTTACATGATTTAATGAAGATAACATTTTGAGTTAATTAATTCTTATATTAATAGGAAGATCGAAGATCAAGGATGAGAGAGAAGGGGCCCATCAGGAAGACTTGTAGTAGAAATCCAACTCATTAGTATAATTAATTAATTTTTTTTTGTATAATTAAATTTTAATATCTAATATGTGTGTGTGAGTAAGTACATTTAATTTTTGTGATTCAGAATAGTCTTAGGGAAGCTTCCAATTCAATTATTTTATTTTATTTATTTATTTCCTACAAGATTGACTCTTTTACAAGCACCTTTGTTTTATGAAATTCCCCTCAATAAGTTTGATAAGAGTCAAATTAGAATATTTGTTTTGCACATACAATGAATTCATCCTATCAATCTTATGCCCTTGGGTTGACAATTAAAGAAATAGTTTCTTTAGGTTACTAGTAGTTACCCCAGCCTATGTGGCTTAGGTTACATGCATCATGTTAATTAAATGGTAGGTAAAAAACACTACTTATTAGATGGATAGATTCATGGAGGGATATTTTAAACATTAAATGGATTTATAAGACATTATAAAATGTCCATTTTCCTAGAATGGCTTAAAAGGCTTAAATAAGACATTTTGACCCTTTTTCACCCTTAAATGCACTTTTAAGACCCTTTTAGATGTATAAAATTAATTTATTATTCTTCATAAGACTCATTTAACCTCTTTTATTATTGAAACTCACCTTTTTTAACACCTTTTATTTGTTCATGTGATGGCATGAATGGACTTTTGACCAAGTATTGTATTTTCCTCAATTGAAATGCTTTTAAGCATGGAGTGAGATCTAACAAGGCTAACTAATGACTTGAACAAGGCTTTAAGACACATTCTTTGCATACTTGATCATGAAATCATATAATCATCATGATATGTCTTTAATAAATAGTATTCAACTAAATTTTATAAGTAATTACCCTCTCCAAGTGTCCAAGTGCTCTAGGGAGTAAGGGTGGCTATAATATCCAACAATACCATTCATAAATTGTTATACATGAGCAAATTTTCCATCATAAATTTTATGTATAGCATCAATGTTATTAGATAAGTCATAAAATTAGGCAAAGATAAGTAGAGTGGAGTCTAAACAAGCAAAATAATGAAGGGCATGGATAAAGGAAAGACTATGGAGTTGGGTAATCTACGGTGGACATTGAAAAGGTGATCAACAATTTAGGCAAAGAATGGAACCTTTTACATAAAAGATCTAGATTTGTAATCTGTAAGTCTAGTTTTTTGTTTTTTGTTGCATTTAGGTTTTTACTTTGTTGTGTGTAGACAACTATTTTTTTTATGATTAGTTATTTCTAGTTGTTATCTTGTTTCAGCCTTGAGCCTATTTAATGTAATTGTGATGGGACCTAGTCAAAGCCCATTTGTTACTCTTAATCAAAAAAAGACATATACATTACTATGATGACATATTCTACACATGTTGGCATTATTATACATGATTTTCATATTTATCCATGATGTGATATAGTTAACTCTTATTTTGAGATGAGTGACTTGTAGGATGCATCCCTCACCTCAAAAGAGGGGCACATTAGTGAGCTTGTCATAGAAACACAATCCTCCATGAAAAAAATGAAATTTTGGGATAATAATATAGGTTTACAATATTTAGAGTGGTTTATATTTTATATTGGTTCATATATGTGACAAATATTTATGCATTGGTATAGATTCTAGGGTCATATGCCATGCATATGCACTCACTTTACATATACATGAGTTATACAATATGTATTTAGATATATTTGAGTGCATATTACATACAATTTCACATGGTTTATAGGAACATAAATTATAAATTTTCACATACAGATATATTTGAGATACAATTTCTCATATTTTAGCATATAGACACATAGAATTCTATATCAATTAACACAAATTTAATGGGGCATAATATTGGTTCATGAACATATACACTATTTCAAATATTAGTTGGAACAAATTCAGTGAGGCATGATACTAGTTCATGCACATATACACATTTTATAGTGATCACTCTTATAATTGTTTAATTTTAAACATAAATAAATGGCATTGAGTAGTGAGTAACCTTGAATATATTGATCCATTTATAATGGTTGATTTATGTTTTTTGAGGTAATGCATGTTGAGGTTCAATGAAGTTAAATGACCTTGTAATTACTCATATCAAACCCATTATATGGTTCCCACCTTACCATTTTGGGGTACAAGATTATATCTATATCAGTTACTTGAGTTAGTATGGTTAAGGTTCAATGATGCTCAATAACACTAATCCATACATTCATGGGGTTTGGGGAATTTGTCTTCCTAACACAAAAGATTTCATAACTAAACAAAATTAGGGATTGTTCATCCCCAACTCTCTAATGGTTCAGCATAAGGAACCATTTTCCAATGCTTCAACAAGGAATCATCATCTCCAACAAGCTACAAGGCAACATGATTGCACCCATATACAAGTTTACTCCTTCCTTTCTCTTAAGTTTCAAATTTCAATTATAGTTTAAATTTTATATTTCATATATATACATTGACTACTACATATTCATTGCATAATTTTCTTGGGGAAAGTTACACACTCAGAACCTTCTCCTAAATAAAAGCGTGTTATGCACACTTAAGTATATTTTAATCATTTTACTCTAATATTTTTATTTATTTTCAATACTATAATAAATTGGGACATTTATATCCATTAAAATTTAGTATTAGACACTTTAAAATGTCTTTTTTGACCTAAATTTATCCTACATAACTTGTGTATCTTCAAACAGTCCTTATTTTCCTTATTTCACATCCACTAATTCATTATGAATATAAACCTCCCATTTTTTTATCATTTGCCTACATGAACCTCTCAGTCTATGTCAAACTAGCTAAATATATTACTTTGATGTCTCTAGATCATCATATTTACATTCTTGTCTCCTAAACATAAACATTAGGCTCTGATAATTTCATTAATAAAATTGTCTTAAGGTTGACATTATTATACCTCACTTATCAAAGACTATTTTTCAAATCTAATCAATCATATGGGTTGAACCATTCTCCAAGAGTGTCATTGGCATGATAAATTACCCAAATAGACTCATATAAACATAAATCAAGTTCAAGCTTATTGATCCATCTAACATCCATATAGCACCCATCTATCACTCATCTGGTACACATCTATATAATATTACACATTGAGTAAAATTTCCTTATTCTTCCCAATTAGAAAATCAGCCATTAGTATTAGTCATCAGCCAAGTCTAAATCACACCAAGCCAAGTTAAGAGCGAACATTGTCAAGTATTAAAATCAAGATCAATAGGTGCATTCATATATCAAAGGAGCATTATTACACATTCACTCTAATGGATAAACCATGTGTGACTTGATATCCCTCTTCAAATTATTAGATACATAAGTAGTGTTGATGTGATGGAAACACTAATGTTAGGCTATCAGGGTGGTGAAGCCCATTAATCCTCTCCTAAAAGGAATCCCATGAATATAGGTCTCTCCAAGGTCTAGATATACCAGTTCATAGCACATTGATCTTCACTCAGTTGTCTATTATTATGGTTCCAATCAAGGGCCTTAGTGGTGTGAAATATTCTAACATCCTATATTCTTTAATAAACTGGATGATAATTATGGATTTGGATGTAGTTTAGATAACTTTAACCCAAAAAATAAAAATGATAAAACATGTGTGTATATTTTCCCAAATACAAAGTTAGGTTTCTAGATAAAAATGGTTAAAAATGCTAGTTATAGATGTTTATTACCATGTATTTAGTCATCCAACAATGTGATAACAAAATGGCAATGAAATAAAATAAGCAATCCAGATAAAAATGTAAAAATAGATTGTTATCAAATGAAACCCTAGTTTAACTATATTTGATAATAAAAATCAAAAGAGAAGGGAGAAAGAGAGATAAAACATGTTATTTTGAAGTAAAATATATCAATTTTAATTTCAAAAATCCATGAAACTAAACCCTTACATAGCTAGGATGTACTCAGCCATCAACAAAGCTAGTGTAAGAGTCTGGGGAAGAAGAAAATGAGAGAAAAAAACACCAACACCATTAACATGCATAAGAAATGTTTTAAAAATATCCATATCTTCCATTAATCAAAATAATGTATTCAAATCTCATAATGTTTGAATGTGATTATAATTGATTTGGCAAAATTTGACCAGCATAACAATGGAGTTACATAAGGGGGATAGGATAAACTCAAAATAAAAGTGATTGACTTTGAGCATTTTGGAACAAAAAAAATCCAACCCTAACAATGGAAAGGACTTGGATTATTTATATACTTTCTATGGATTCATTTCCTACCCAAACACTCATTCACTTTTCTAATCTCACTACTTTGCCTTTTTGCTCCATTATAGCTTGAAAAAAGATTTAAAAAAAATAAGTTACTTTTTGCAAATAAAAGCTCCATAAAAAACTTATAAACTTAAAACTTCAAAATATAATTACATGGGAGTAATTTTGGGAAATTAGAGGCATTTCAATGTCCACATCAGATTCATCTTTCCAATGACTCTAATGGTTTTGAAAATAGGTTAATAGGGACTAACTTATGACCAAAAAATAGTCAGAGGGTCTAAAAAGGCACCTAGTGGATCTATTCAGGTTCAAGAAAATGTAAAACTCAATTAAGATAAACTTCTGACTTGAGTAAAATTTGGTGAATTTGGGTTACCAATGTGACTAAGCCATAATTATCTTTCCAAAATTGTAATCGGTTTCTAAAACTAACTTTGTGGGTTGAATTTATGCCCCCCCCCCAAAGCGACAAGCAGTCTAAGTGACTTGATGGGGAAAAATGGATCCTAAGATTCTAGTTATATGTTGGCATGTGATTTTTTGAATTAACAATAAGTTTCAAAAAAAACTAGTCCTAATTGGGTTTTTGAAGGTACTGGGACATCCACATCAGAGTCAACTTTTTTTTAAATCAAATAATTTGAGAAACTGACACCAAGATCAAAATTTACATTTAAAACTAACTCTAGGTCCCATGACACTCCAAATAGACCTAATAATGTCTATACAATCTAAATATCATAATCCATTGGTGGGAAATTCAAATTTTGGGGCCTAAAAATAGTTGAGGTCTAGACCCTTAAAATGCATTGTGAGCCCTTTGATCGATGCATTAGAGGCTAAAAGTTTGATTAATATTAGAGTGGCATCAGGATTTTTTTTTAGGGGCTTAAGAACCCTAATTAAAAAAGTGTTTTTTTGTTGGAATAATCACCAACCTAGTCGGTACTTTCCCCTAACTAACAAATGGGATAGGGCTCCAACCCTGAGATCCTCGATGACCTAGTTGAGGCTCAGGCCCATATTAATATTGTGTGTTTAAAACAAGAGGCTTGAATACCTAGTTAGTATTCTAAACCCCGCTACCATTTAAATGCCTATAAAATACCTAACCAAGACCTAATTGAGATATTTCTATCAAAGAACATTTTGGACCCTTCCCCAACCCTTAGCAAGACCTAGACAAAAAAATCTTGACTAGCAAAGTGAATGTAGAGGACTATTTGTAGAAGACCCAATCAAAGATGCAAACCTCAATTACAACTACAAAAAAAAGAGTTTTAAATTGAATACCTATCTAATCAAAAACCATTAGATAACAAAGGATTGTAAAATATTAATGCCCTAGACCTATTTGGGCTTTAGAAGCTCAAATAGAACTACAAGACCAAATGACGTAGAACTTAGACCTAATCGACCAAAATATTCTAATTATAACTAGAGATAGAAAAAAGAAGACCCTAAAGGCATAATTTAGGGTTTAAATCCTTATTATGTCTCATAACTTGGGGGAAAAATTATCACCTTCATCCATACCTAATCAGGAAAATAGGTAAGATTTTCGTAGACATAATGAGATTTTCAACAAGGTAGAAATAGGTCAAAAATTCATCTAGATACCAAGTGTAAATTATGAAAATGACTCACATAATCTTGGTAGTTTCATTAGGATAATATTCAAGATCCAAAATGGCATGTAAATAAATGTGACACCCATATTGGATTGAGATATCTAAGTAATCTAGACTCTGGTCATAGAGTAAAACATTTATTTAGATTTTATAAGGATAAGATTTAAGATCTAGCAAGTAAGATGGTCAAATCAGCGTAAGTGTAGCTAGACTCTGCTTCAGGGTCAAGTGATTTATATGAAACTTTACTATTCATACTTGGTTATCATGATGGGATAGGATTTATGAGCTATAATTTCATGAAAACTAAGGTTACATCCTAGAGTAGGCTAAGATATCTAAGGGAACTAAGAGAGCTAGGCTCCACTTTCATGTTATGTTTTATATATGAATCTTCTCAAATAGATGTGGTCTTTCCAAAAATAATGGTTTTATTACTCAATTTGGCACACAAATTGAGATGAACCACCAAGGAAACTTAAGATTACTGAGACCAATAATCCATGAGCACAGTGGGAGCAGCTACAAAAGCAAAAATAGGTTCCCTAATTCTTAGAATAATTAGGGTGAATTGTGTAAGAAACAACTAGTAATTAATCATCAATGGGGGTGATTAGAGTAATTTATCCCATTATACTTCTCAAGGATGAAACCTAAGGTTTCAAGGAGAATGACACTAGTTTCTAGAGTTATGCACACTTTTAGGCATCAAAATTAAACATACATACCTATTTTAGGTAAGTGAAATGGACTATAGTTTAAAATCCACAAAATGTCCTAGGATAATAACATCAGTCTATAGTTGATTTCATTAATGGTTTTGTTATAACCTAAGTTTAGTGAACATGTGTACATAGATAGTTAGTTTTAAATACAATCAAATTAAAAGCCTCCTTCCAATCCCTTTCCACTGTTAGAAGTTAGTCACTTTAAGTCAATGAACTAAAAAAGATAAGTACCTTGATATTTTTACAATGTTATATATGTATCATATGCCATTATCAAATCAACTTCAATACTTTACATTCATATTCATTCTTAATTATCATATTATATAATCTAAATCACATAAGAATTTCTATGTTAACTACGGTTATACGATCCAAATTAGGGTAAAAAGTTTTTAAAATAACCATGAGGAATCTTGGGTGTTGATGGTTAAGGGAGACACCTATGAAGCCAATAGTATCCAAGAATACTGAGAGACTTGGTAGTGAAAATAAGGATATGTAGTATGGAGAATGTCTATCTAGGATTTTTAAGGCATTCTTATATAGACAAAGCTAATCCTAAATAAACATATCTAGTGAATACAAGTGGCTAATAAAATATATAGGTAGACTGATAGAGGGAAAGTGTGCTCAGGATTTAGATATGTGTATATTGTCCAATTATGTCAAAGTATGCCAAGTTTATGTTTCCAAAGTATCAAAGACCAAATTTAGGTGTCTACACTATGATATTAATAGAGAATATAGCACAAGATTTATATTCATGACTTTCATATAAAGCATGAAGGTATTAATGAAAAAATAGTAGGAGGATAAAACATAAGTAACTCAATTATATAATTTGGTCTCAAAAATACAAACATCCATATCCATCTAAGCTTAACCAAATATTATAAAACATTCAAACAAATTGAATATAATGTTTTAAACAACTAAAAGGATTTAAATAATATTTTATTATTACAAAGTAGGCCTACAAGTTAAGATCCTACTTTAAGTTGATGTTACAACTCCTCTTGTTGATCCTACCATCATCCACAGCTTTTGATTCACACAATTCCTCTGTAAGCTCTCCTAATAGATAGCAAAAAAATCAATCCCTTTATCCTAAATTTGAGCTTTATTTCAAATTTAAAATCTTGAAGATAGAGAACGACATCTCTTAATTTGACTGAGTATCTTCACTGTTCATTAATTTCTTAAACTCGCTCATCAAATTATGTGTCCCATTAAGCTTTAAGTGTTTAGTTAGAGGAATAAGTATTAAAATATAATTCTAGTCACTAGTTGGTATTGAATATGATTTGGATATTTTTCTCCCATGACCCATGGCTTAGGAGGTAAAAAAATAAGGCATGAGAGATCCTATACATATAGCATTTTACATAAAAAAGAAATAAATTCATTCTCTTAAAAGGATTCATAAAATATATTTGTTTTTATTTATTTTTACTATAATAAAACCAATGGGATGGCTCTATGCCACACATAAAAATAACCCTGACATAACAAAAATGGGGTAAAAATAAAATATATAAATGAAGTTAGTAATTTTAGACATTAAGATATGGTATTAAGTACCTAAAAATTACAATCTTGACATACATTTACCATGCATGACTTGTGCACACATATATGATCCTAATTCACCATCTCACCCTATCTTAATTCTTTCTAAGGGTTCAACCCTTTCATTATATTATTACATAGTTCAAGGAACCTCACTATCTATTTTAAACCTCCATATTATCCTACATATACATGCCTATATTTGAAATATATTCCTCATACATGCATGGGTCACTACCATCAAACTAGGTCAATATCGCTAGTCGATACTGAATTGAACCTGATAGTACCAACCCTCTCCCACCAATAACCACTTTTCATATCTAATACATTATTATGGGATGACTTGTATGTTTTAGATAGTTGTTTACCCTATTTTTTATGAAATAACAAAATGTATTATAAATAATAGGTGTAAAATGAGAGTATATCATAATTCTAAAGAGGTACAATAATCAACAATTTTGAATTTGACATTTTTTTAAATAAGTTAAATTATTATTTTATAAAACACTACAATGAAAATAACTTAGCTCAAACTCATATTTTTGTTGACTATTCTAAATTTATAAAAGTGGAAATCAATAAAATAGGTCATTATGCACCCTAAGGATTAGGAATAGAATCATAAACTTATTTTAGATAGGTCTATTATAAGTGGGAAATAATGTAGGTTCTTTGTTTCCATTGACTATGGACCTATCCCAGTTGACTGTGATCAATGACAAATATGGAAAGGTTAAAAAAACATAAAATTAATGGTGGTAGATCAAAAACATAATATTAGGATATTTTTGGATAGTATTATTTTAAGTGGATAATATCACACATCATTCAAGTCCATTGAGTATGGACTTCTCCCCATTTACAATGACAAAAAATTAATGGTTGCACCTTTTTTTCCTATGTCTGTTGAGCAAGCTAATATTTCATGATTCAAATTATTTTGTGTAGAATTCAATAGTTTTATTATTCTATATTTACAACCATAAGGTCACTTTTATAGCTTGAAAACTTACAAAATAATAGGTAATTTAATGTGTTGAGTTGACCTCAATCACCCCCATGATGATTGATAATTTCCTAGGTATTCAATACTCCAAGGAGGGAAATAGAGTCCACATAGTTTTCCCACCTAGAGTGATTATGAAATTATGATCCTTAACTATGTGTATGCAATTAAAAAAATGGATTTGATACTTTAACTATGTGTATGCTCCTTAACATAAGATGCCACATCCTTGAAAGCATCTCATCAGATATACATAATGAAATTACTTTGGGATAGAATGGAAATCGAGCGGACACACGTGAAAACATATCTCATCAAGAGATGGGTTTCAAAAATTATGAATCATTATTATGAAAAAGCGATATGAATTTATTGCTTAAGGAGGGAGGCAACATATTTTTCAAGTATATTTCAAACCATTCAAACAAATCTTTCTATAACCTAATAAACTTCATTCTCAAGTCCATATGTGATATGAAATGGGGGGTGATAGGGAGCATTTGGAACCAACTTCCTATTCTAAAGTGTAGGGCTTAAATAAAGTCTAGAAGAAGCTCTGATGAAGTGGACTCATTGAGCTGATGCTAAGGATAACTGAGCATGATGTTAAATTTTTAAGAGATTTTGTTACTAGTTGGAATAAGAGATTAGTGGAGATGAGAGGAGTTAAAATCATGGTCATGGAGGAGTTTATCAGTGAATCTATGGGCATGTCATATGATCGTGTGAAGGCATATAAGGACCAGTCTAAAAATTAGGATCTGCTTTAGAGGTTCTTCTACACTAACAAGTTTGTCAATACAAATAAGAAGGGGTTCCCCTGTGCTAACCTAACATGGCAATGGCTTGAGGTGTGCTTATAAGTGATGAAATACCTTAAACTTGAAGGTAAGCACACTTTAATTTTATCTTATAATTTTTTACTATTAAACCACTTCTAGGGCTATTAAATTAGTCTCTCACTCTATCTCTTAAAGTCTTTGAAGAGCACCACTCTCTCCCATCAAGTTAATGAATCAAACCCTATACTACACCAAGGTCTCATCTTGTTGTTGGTAAAGCATAGACAAACCTTGTGGGTTAGGGAGCTTCATTTTTGGGGTCTTCCATAGAAGAAGACTCCCCTGAGGAAGATCCTACCATCTTTCTACCAGTACCCCCAAGCTAGTCTTTCCAAAATCTCCATTGATGACCTCCCTCTAAAGTTAATTGTCCCTAAACCTAAACTAACTCTATTGGATGAGGGCACCTTCAGGGAGGTCATTTAGAAATTAAAATTTCTCCTATCAAAAGAAATGAAAAATAATAAACAGCAATTGAAATTTTTCAATAGCAAGTTGCATGAGACTAGGATGAATTTGATAAGACTCATTCAAGAATGCAATGCCTTGAATAGGTAGGCATACATGATGGTCCAATATTTTACCCATTATAACAAGGTGGATAGGACTCCCATTAAGTAACACTTTAATTTTATGGAGACACCCTAAGATCCCCACATTACTCCCATCAAGAAACCCCCACTATAGGAATAGGGGCAAAAAAGGCCACATATCATCCTTCCTAGAGATGACACTAAAGGACCTTGTAATAGGATGAGGGCCAAATGTTTTGATAACAAGCAGGGTGTGATAGATAAGAAGACTGAAGAAGATAAGGACCCATTGGAAGGACCCCTCCTTATTTATTTAATTTTTTGTGTTTTATTTTGCCTCTCGTGGGGTTAATTAGCTAGTGTTTCATTTTTTTTATTGTTTCGGCCCTAGAGACCTACTACTCTTTTTTATAACTCTTTACTATGGTTCTTGGTCCTTTTAAGACCAAGTATTTAACCCTATAAAATAAAATATATATCTCTTGTCTTGATTTGAAATGCTCTTAACTTGCATTATAATTGTTCCTTGTGAGTGATCTTTAATTTGGAAAGAATAGGGTAGATTTTCTAAATGTGTAATAGTGTGTAAGCTTGAAACCAAGTGAATACCAAGTGGTGGTAATGAATGACCTTTGATGTGTATTTATAGGCAAATGTTTTTATAATTTATTTTATATGATCTTATGAAATTTTTAGGAAGACCCAAATGTAATGCCCAAATTTTACTCAAATAAAACCTATCAAAACATTATTATTTTTTTCCTTTTGTTGTGCAACACTAAATTCAACCAAGTAACACTTCAACCATTAATACAACCATATTAATGAATGTATTAACTACATGCATATTCTCATCCCTAATCCTCAATCAAAGGAAACCTTAAAGGTATACAAACACATTCAAGGTATGTTATATGCAATGTATATGCTCACCTTCTATTTCAAAAAACAAAAAGCATAAAGGCATTCAGCAAGTTAGATGTGACCAAGTTGTATCGACTACACTAGAATCAGTGTGCTAAAATACACTCAAATTTGATACTTAATGGATATAAAATATATCTTGGACTAATTAAACCAAAACTAAAGCTCATCCCAAATGGTATGGAACATGATCCATCAATGGTTTGTTGATGCCTTATTTTCTACAACTACAACTGTAAACATGATACAAATGTGTAAGTAACCAAACTCTTAATTATCCCAACCTCAAATATAATCACCATAATACCCATGAGTACACTATTCAAAGTTATCCATTTGTGTCAAAGTGGAATTACCCAAACATGGTTCATCCAAACTTGACTAACTCACCTCACAATCAAATTATAATTTTGTTAATTTTCCTATCAAATGGTGATGGATAAAATAATTCCACGAGATGTATATTATTCATGGAAGTTATTCTATATTATATTATCTAAAAATTACCATTGGGAACTTAAAAAAACAATCTCTAGTAATTTAAATGATAAAATAACTAGGCATTCCAAACAAGTTCTAATTTAAAAAACTATTTTGCTAAGTAATTAACTGAATAAACATGGTTTGATATTGATTCACTAAAAATAGTAAAAACATACAAAATTGTTAAATCAAATTTGATTTATTAATTTAAAAGTAAAAAATAATCACTACCAACTGTCAGTTTCACTTAAATATTATTATAGATATTTTTGGTAACTCAAATTTGAAACAACTTTATAGGTTGTAAAAAAAATCAACTGTAGAAAATCATCAAATACCTCCAGAGTTGGATCCACCAAATGTATCAGAACAAGGTATGAAATTTATTGTTGTATATCTTAATTTTTATGATATAATTCTAGAGCCTTAAATTTTTAGTTTCATAAAATATTAATTTCTATTAATTTGAGCCCATTTACAAAGAAACTTTGTAAACAAAAATCAAAATAATAGAAAATTTTATATATATTTAATTTGGAAAAGAGTTATTAAAAATAGAAAACATTCATTGTTTTAATATTTCAAGTTACCTACGCTAATTTAAACATAAAATAAAATATTATCAACCCCCATATCTGAGATACTATCACTCTAGCTTCTTTTGGCAGGGTGTATCTGAAAGGATTCTAAAAACTAAAATAAATTATCAAGAGATTACTTTCTACAGTTTCCCCTAGAAATGGTTCCTCCAAAGAACTAAAAGATGAGGTATATTGATACAAGTCATTGAATAAAAATTTATTAGAATACAGGTAAGGGTTCCAGGCTTTCATTTATTTAAATTGACCGGTATAGTTATTTATTTGAATCAGATTACAACTAACTTTAGCCAATCTTCAATTTAATAATATTGATCTAATTGTTATGTTTACAATAGCAATGAATTCAATCCATGATCTAGTGATCAAGGTAATTCCTTGTTTAACTCTTCATGTCATTATTGTTACCTTACTTATGTTGCGTGAGTGATAAATCTAGATATGTAAACCTATGGTTCTTCTAATTTTATCTATCAAAGTTACATTCTCTAGGTTATAAAATCTTGTCTTCCAAATAATAATTCATTACAAATCTAGGACTAAATCTATTCAACTTAAAAATTTTATTTTTTATTTACAATTCACTTTTATTAGACCTACAACTATAAGATCTAAAAGACCAACAACTTAGAATAAAGATTAAACAAGGATTTCATATAGTGTATCAAGATTTACAAGGATTCTAAGAACTCTCCAACCTTGAATCAGATGTACAATAAATACAAAAATCATTTTTTGAAATACAAAAGTTTTAATTTATAACAATATCAAAATAAATTATTACAAGATTATTTTAATGCTCTAAACAATCAAGCCAATATGAGTATAATTTACTATAATATTAGAATTCATTACAACTATTCAAAACCTACATCCTCAATGACTTTTGGTTATAATAAATTTCTCATAATCACTGGATAAACTAATGTCAACCAACAACTCTATTCACAACACCAATAATAACAATATAATATATTTGTAAACAAGTGAACTAGATATTATTTTCCTTGCATTACGGCATAGATAATAAGGGGTTAGTTAAAAAGTTGAGCAAGTGACTTCTCCCTTAAATACTATTCTTTTCCCAAAATTAATAAATAATTAAATAATGAATCAGTCAATTAAATAAAACATGCTTGTGACAAATCTATAAGTAACCCAACAAGAAGGATAGAACATTACACTTAACATCAATGACATAAGACTTTTTGGTAACCGTACACAACCCCAATCATTAAATAATAATAGTTTTATTATGTTAATAATAACAAGTTACTAATAAAGCTACTAAATAATTTCACTACATCCAATTGAATAGAGTGACAATTTATATATTATACTAACAAATAGTATTGTTATCTCATTTAAAGTGTGTTATCAATATTAAATTATAGGGTAATCTTATCAGTTTCCACATACAAACCTTTCAATTTGAAAATCAAAGGATCAATCGATCAAATATTCAATTTTGCTTAAATAGAATTGATTTAATTTTTATACCCAAGTCCATTCAAAAATAGCAGTAATCTTGAGATTTACTACTTGTATACTTTCAACCATGTGTTTATAGCCTTTATATATTTTCATTTCTAATGATGACCAATCATCACTAAATTTTCATCCTCTTTCACTATTTAAAGTTGTCCATATACAGAAAATTATATGTTCATAAGTATTTTGGAGCAAATATTTTCCTTATACCCTATTTCATACATGAATACATATCTTTAAGTATATACTCTTGAATTTCAATAACCAAAATTATATTTATATATTATATGCCACACTTTTATAATATAATTAATGATAAATTTACATTAACTAGAATCATATAAATACGATCTAAACCACACTCTTAAGTGTGTGTGTGTGTGTGTGTGTGTGTGTGTGTGTGTGTGTGTGTGTGTGTGTGTGTGTGTGTGTGTGTGTGTGTGTGTGTGTGTGTGTGTGTGTGTGTGTGTGTGTGTGTGTGTCTGTGTTTGTGTGTATTCACACATTATACCTCTACATATATTTATTTTATGGAGGAGAAACCACTTGCCTGGTTAAAATATCTTATTTTTCTTCTTCTTCTCCTTCTTCTTCATTGGATCTCCTGGCAATAACATCATTAGTGGAGTCAAGAACTTGGAAAGAGAGATGAAGATATAAAAAATATAACAAGGGAGGCAACCACTTGGCAAGAAAAATGAAACTATAAAACCCTAAGTTGGTTTGGCCAATTTACATAAAACTTTGCTTGTATTATTTTATTTTATTTATTCATTTATTTTTTATTTTCCAAACCTCCAAAATAATTACTAAGGTTTATTTTAAAAATGAAGAGTCAAATTTCAATTTTCAAGGGTATCCATCAACCCACTTAAATAAGAGAGTACCCTCTCTCTTACATGCCCATGTGACTCCTTATAACAAATAAATTTTAATTAAATTACCTTCCTTGAAAAATACTCCACCAAGTCAGTCACTCCCTACTAGCTAGGCTAGGACCTCAAAGAGTAGGTTTTCTAGAAAACCTATGGGATATAGCTCATAGGCTCCCTAAGAAGCCTATAAATCTTCTTAAAATAATAAGGGCCATTTTAGTAATTTATAAAATTCATATGGTAATTATGAATTCTTTGTAAACTTTTGAAAAATCATCAATCCATTAATGTAAGAGGAAATTACAATTTAATTTCTTAACAACCTTGCAATTGCATTATTGAATGTCTCAACTGATAAGACAAGGAGGTCCTTCATGTAGGGTATTACACAAAAATAATGTTTTTAATTTTATAAACTATCCATTATTTATCACAGGATGCAATTTTCCTAAGTGGACAAGAGTGTGAAAATGTTCATGTCAACCTAAGGTGGACTTATCCTAAAAGATCAAGAACACTTGTCATGAGATGGAGATAGTTTGACATTGATTTTAAGTAGCTTGAGCATTTGAACTTGAAATTTATGTGTAGAAATAATTTAAAATAGATGGTTAAGGCCGAATGTGGATAAAAGGCTTAGAGGAATGGAAAATAAGGGTCATATATTTATGCACAAGTCATGTGGCTTAGGATGTGTCAAGAATTAGCATTGTTAAGTAATTATGACTAGATTTATGTGTGTACATTCCCATTCCCCCACTTTATTAATTAAATTGTTAGAGTAAAGGATAAATAATTAACCATGATTGTGTACATCACAATTTGTATTTGAGATGATACTTCAATTGTGCAAGCACTCAAATTTAGCAAACCCTATAGTAACACATGAAGTATCCATTTTTCCACTTTGAGATTTGAAAAAGATGAATTTTAAAATTTTAAAATTTTAAAGAGAGAAAGGAAGGAGTAAAACTCTATAGAGATGAAACCAATTTTATTTATAACCTATAAATTTTGAAGGAGAATTGCACTTCCTTATTGAAGCACTTGGATAATTTGAATTGACAGTGAATTGAGAGTGATCAAGACTCAATTTTGAATAAATTATCATGCTCTTTAGTTATAAAGATGCATTATTCCATATCTCATGAATGGGTAATGGTACCCAATATACTAATCTAAAAAGTTAAAACCACAATGCATTCACTATAAGTGATGCCAAAGTTGTCAAGTGTCACTAGACTTGAATGTACTTCACTCATAATAGAAATGGAACTACACAATGGGTTTCCTAGAAGTAATGTCATAGTCGTGAACATAATTGAACCTCAACAAACATCAACTAAAATAGATTCAAATCACAATGTTGTAGATAGATTTATATTATATTTACATGATTATAAGGGAATGAATAATATTCATGCCCCCATCATGATTGCATTAATCATAGATTTAAATCAAAATGAATATTTTATTCAAAATTATAACTTTAAACTTTGAAACGTATACATGAACGAGTATCATGTCTTTTTGAACTTTGAATTTTTTAAATGTGAATGAATAAGTATCTTGTCCCTTTGAACCTTGCACTTTAACTTTGAATTTTAATTTTGAATCATACCTTTTTAAACTTATAATAAGTGATATATAATTCCATGCATATATATGCTTAATTGCAACTATATTTTTAACCTATAATTTTGATTTCATGGATTTTTTGCTTATGAATTTAAGTGTGAATAAATATGTGCTTTTAGTCTTTGAAAAGTGTGTATACATGTCATATATCCCTAGAATCTATATTAATATACCAATATATGTCATATATTTAATTTATAAATTACTTTGAATCTTTGAAAACTTATACTCTATTCCATATATAATTTTTATCTATTCATAGAGGATTGGATCTCTAAGAAAATACCACTGTGATTTCCCCATTTTTAGATGAGGATGTTTAGTGGTTATTTTGATTAAATATAATAAATGTAATCAACAATAAACCATTAAAATATTAATTTATATTATAGAATATATAGAATCTAAATGTAAAATACAAAAATTCAAATGAGATATAAATTATAATTTATAATATAAAATTCAAAGCCAAAATCTAATTTGTGTTTACTTTGTAGGTAGACTATTAATCTAAAGCTAACTAAGAGGACCTTTGAAGTGTGTCACACCTGCAAATAAAATTCTATAATGTAAATGGATAGGGTTGTGTTAGGATAGATAAGGGAACACTATAGCCTTATCATTTTTATTATAGATGTGTCTGCATTGACTATGCATAATATTTTCATGTATGAGTACCTATGTCTATCAAGGTGGTTTCCTATGGGTGTTGAGTTATCATGTAGAAGAGCCTACAATAGAAAAACCCTAGTTCCTACACATAAATTAGATAGACATAAAATTCAAAATGGGGGAATTGGGAAAGGTTAATAGTTGAGTTTTTATTAGAAAACTCTATTAACATGAGTATTGCCTACATGTCCCAAAAATGGCCTTAGGCCATTGTAGTTCTCCTTCCTAGAGTGACAATGTGAATATTGATATTTTCACTATATGAATGCAACTAGTAAATTAACTTGAATGCTTGATAATGAATTCCCTTGGGCTATAGTTAAATATCTTTAGACTTGGCCTATGACTATTAGAATAAATCATAACTTGAATTGGATAAATTAGTGCCCTTTTCCTCAATGTACAGTAGAATTTCCATGTTCATATGTGTATTAAATGACCTTGATGTGCTTATATAGTGGCATATTTGAAATATTTTTGTTAATTAATTTTTTTTAAAGTGTGGGAGGGCCAACATGAAGCATCTAAAATTTAAAAATTAACTATTATATCATAGGAGATGATGCCACACTAATGGACAAGGACAAGTTACGACCCTATCTAGCCTAGTGTGGTCTATCTTAGAAGGCTAGAGATTGTGGGAACATGAATAATAGGAATATGTAAGTGAAATTTGGATGTATGAATGATATTTTTAATAGTTTTAATATAATAAGTATAATATTTAAGGGTATCATAGATATGTCAAGTTAACATAATGGTGAATAAGTTAAGTAAGGTAAGGATGTCAAGATTATGCCAAGCACTTCATAATTAAATTTGAGTGTATACATTTGTCCCGCCCCTTATTTTGGTGATGAAATGAAATTAAATTACAATAGTAAATGATATGTGAGCCTAAGTGTTTATATTCACTTTCTATTTTGATTAGAAACTTATTTTTACAAGGTGTCTCGATGCAAAACTTGAAACAATGCCACTAAAATGGTTATTGTCCATATTTTAAAATTGAAAATCTAAAACTTGAAATATGAAATTTGAAATGAGAGAAAGGAAAGAATACACCTAAAATATTATGAAATATTATTTATCTATAACTTAAAAATAGATAAATGGGTGCCCCCTTATTGAGGCATTTGGAGAAATTTTGAATCTTATGGTGAATTGAGAGTGAAAAAGTCTTAATTTGAAAACTAATGAAATATCTTGAGTTGTAAATATTGTATACTCCAACTATCCTCTGAATGTGTAGATTAGTTTATAAAATTATCAAAGGGGTGAAACCACCAAATGTGGCTTTATAAAGTGAAACCATAGACATTGAGTATTAGTAGACTCTAATGTGGCCCACATATAAAATTAAGATGAATCACATTGTTAAAGACATATCTAAATTCTATTTGAAACTTACTTGTCAAAATTTTAAACTTTGTAAAAGTAAAATTTTCAATTTTCAATTTAGAAACATGAACATGAATGAATATCATGCCCTCTATATCTATATCGAATTAATATAGAATTAGAATCTAACTTGTAACTATTTAAAACCTACAACTTGTAATTATTTTACACATACCCATGCATATGCATTAAGTGTATGTGAAGCTTAACTAAATTAATTGTAGGAATGAGTGCACATACATGTCATATGCCCCCATAATCTAAAAAAATTTAAACCATACTGTAATTTTAACAACTATATATTGTCATAAATCTAAAAATTATTATTCATGAGGACTTGAATTCTCAAGACAAGCCCATTATGATGCCCCCTTTTGAGATGAGGTACATATCCTGTAAGTCATTGATCTCAAAATAAAACTTTTGAAAGATATTATTATAGTAGTATATTAACATTTTAAATGCATTACATCATAGTATTGAATATAACATTGAATGTATATGAAACATGTGTTAGATAGGTATAGAATTGAGCCACATAAGTTACATGTGCATGATATGTATCATGACATAAGAGTAAAAGTAGAAAATAAAATCAATGTGTGATATGAATTAGGGCACTATCATAACAATTAATGAACATATAAGTAATGTCATAATTTTGCATAGAATGTCACACATAAGGCCTAAGTCCACACATAAGGGACATATGAATGTTGCACAAGCAAGAAATGCCAAGGTCCACATGGAATGATGATGTATTACAAACAATAACTTGTATATAATGCACACATAAGGCCAAGGGCCACATACAACAAGCAAAAAAGTCCTAACTATCATGTAATAAAGTAATGATTTTGAAAAGAAGCATAGATTAAATGAGACTAGTCTACATCAACCATATGTATAAATATCATTATTAATAAATAATATATCCATATAGCACAATTCAGTATGAGTGATTATCAAAACATTTGTATTAAATATATCTCAACATGGTAGAGAGGTTGTGTATAAAAACAACATGTTGAAATGTTCATGGAGAATTAAGAAATGCCCCTAGGTTATCAAGGTTGTTGGGTAAAAGGGGAAGCCTAACATCAAAATAACCATGTAATGGTATGTCATGTATCACACTCACATAACTCATGAAAATAAGTGTGTTTTGAAATATAAATTAAATATGTGATCTACTTAACATGAAATAGATAACATATGTAAAGAAGTAAACTAGAAACATAAGTAAATGCTTTTGAGGTTTTGATTCAAATTTTGAAAATATTTTAACTTTTTAGAATTTTTAACAAATGTAAACTTTTTATTTAGTTTCTATATTTATTTATTTTTAATTTTTTGAATTTTTTGAACTTAAGTGATTTCAAAAGTACCAAGAATAAAAGCTTCAAAAATAGAATAAATGGGATGGATTCAAACAATTTGCAACAAGGCGATAAAGTTTATTATTGAAAGAAGGAAGGTAAGCAATGTTCCCTCAATGTATGTGTAAAAATGTCATAGAAATATATCACAAATGATTTATATAGATAATATTTTTCATACCCCCTTTGAACAAGAGACTATGTGTGTTCATTGAGTAGATAGATGTGATCGTGTAATTGCAAAAGAAGCCATAACATGATAAATATGTCATAGTAAGTAAGTGAACTATCATAAATAATGTGTTTTAAAAGAATTGTAATATAATTACTTTAGATTATTAAAATTATTTTTAAAATTAAGAGGGCAAGTGCCTAGAGTGAAAATAAATCCAAGGGCTATAAGAATGCTTAGATAAGGGATTGAAGAAGTTTCTATGAAGTAAAGCAAAGAAGCTATATATAAAGGAAAATGTATTAGTAGCTTAACCAAAAAATTGGTTTGAGGAACATTCCCATGGAGTTCTTGTATAAATGGTATATCCACCTACTTCACATTATAATAAGCCACCAATTAGAGTAGGAATTCATGATGTAGAGGTATTTGATCCATTATACTATATCATATGTGTTGCATGATGCATATTAGTCATAACTATATTTTATGTTAGAGATTAAGAGAGTCTTAATTTAATTTTGACAAAAAATTGATTAAAATCAAAATGTTTAATATATACAAAAAATACACATTATTTATTTAAAACTTACTATTTTTAGAAATATGTAAAAAATGGAAAGTACTAAAGATAAATAACTGAGTTGGAACTCAAATTTGAAAGACTACAATATAAACTATGTAATCAACTATGGGACAATCTGATGTTATTATTAATTAAGAACATGGCTCCATTTGATTCTAGGAGAAGGCCACACTAGTTTGACAAGGTCGACCTATGTTTTCATCCATGGGGTCCATATATGTCCTTTAAGGTTTTTCCCTATGTGTGAATTTTGACTAATACACCTTCACTTACTGGTCCTATGTGTATGATCAAATTTGTTTGATTCACTATAGGAGTTTTTATGTGTCTTCTTATTCACTTGATACCCTATCTCAATGATAAGGAGGGCCAAATACATTAAAAAAATAAATTGGGTTAGGGTTTGAAGTTTTTATTGACCTCAACACCCCCTATGTTAAGTGCTACCTACAAATTAGTACTTTAAAGAGGGATAAAACTCCATGTATTTCCCCCATGCTATAATGGTGTGTGTGAAATACTGGTGAAATATTTTATGATAGTGTAATTCTAGTGTAATTATGTGCTCAACAATGAATTGTGACCTTGATGTTGTATTTAGACTTAGCTTAGGACTACTTGGGCTATATAGTCTTAGAATTGGGAAGAATAGGTGGTTTCCTCTCAATGTGAAATTAGAATAATTTTGGTTTTTGTAATATAAATCCTCTTAACCACTAGTAAAAAAATGAATAAAAAATATGTTTATATAATGATCCTTTTGGAATTTATTTGAATTGAGCTTTCAAAACATACGAGATTACCCATTGGGGTAAATTTTAATTTTAGTAACTAGATATTATTTGGAAAGAGGATGAAACTTGTGGATTCAAACACTACCAGCCAACAAGATTTCCCTAAATGAGTGACCTTGTCTGAGGATCAAATAAAACTAAACTAAAAGTGTGAATCAATCTAATAGTGAGTCTAGACTCCTTAGAATGAAGAATAGGAAGAAATAGTATCAGAATTTCTTTAAGATAAAGGTTAATCTATATATAAGTAGAATAGAAATAGTTTAGAACCATAGAATTTAACATAGGTTGAGTGTGCATAAGGAGTGGTCATAAGTGCATTTTTTATCATTAAATGTTAATTTTAGTGACTATGTTTGCCTTCATTTTATTTTATCAATGCAATAAAGTGAAAGTAGTAGATTAAAATAAAGATATCTATACATGAGCTTACTTTTGTTAAGTAGGCTTGGATGTAGACCACACATTGAACTATGATTCATGCAAACCTACAATGAAACATGTATAAATCAATCCTTCTTAGGATAAAAATTTGAAAATAAAAGTAATAAACTTATATATCAAATAACAATAAATGGATACACCTTTTCATGTACACGAACCATTGTTATTTGTGGTGAAAAACTAGTGATTGGAGAGGGTGGAACCCTAAGAGATTTATTTCCATTGAAAAAATTGGATTGGATTGTGCATTCCTTTATCCTAATTTCAATGATAATGTTATTAAGAACTCAAGATACATTTGAACCCATTATCGCATAACTCAAGGTAGTATAGTAGCCTAGAATACCTATATGAATATTAATATATCATTATGGTGCAAAAGTGGCATAAAACTAGTGAAAATTTTTGAATCAACCAATATAGATGGAATAAGATTCATTATAGTATAAAAAGTGGTGAAAAACATGTGCCAAAAAAGTATGATCTGAGTTAGGTGTATACAACTTAGGGAATGACATGAATTTCCATTTATTTTCAAAAAATTGATGCAAAAATTGAGCAATAAATTGATCAAATGCCAAACACATGCCCCCAATCTAATTTTTGAGTATATTGATTTTGATAGTATAATTAATACCAATTGAATTTTTTAGTAAACCTATGTAAATTTATATAACATGTGTCGTGCATAATTCCCCCAATTTGAGAAAAATATGAGATAATATTGTGTATAAATATAAATATTATTTCTAATTAACCACTAAAAACTATTTTATAGAATGATTAAGATTATAAGAATTTTAAAAAACATTATTTTTGAATTATGGTATGAAAATGCATTGTTCTAGACAATTACAGTCTGCATTGTTGTCCAAATGGTATTATGTTGTTTAAATATACTTTTAGATCAAAAATTAGGTATGTATTATAATCAAATGATTAATTACCATATTTTTATGTTTGTGCAGTGGACTATTTCAGCTTAGTCTCTAAGGTAACCTATTATATATGCCCCCTCTTTTGAGGTGATTTGTGAAACCTGCACAATAACTTAGCTTAAAATAAAAATTTATGTGAATAATGTTTTATAAAAGATTAAAATATAGATAAATAATGATAACATTGGAAATCATGGCATCATATTGATAATATAAACAAAACAATAATCTATGATACAAGTATAATGAGTCATACATAGTTTCATGTCTAGATAAATATTTATAAATAGGCATGTAGTGAATAAATGATCAAAATAGAGTATTTGAAACTAATATAGAACTACCCAAGAAAGATGCATAATATTGATCATGGCATCAACAAACTATGGAGATGCATTATATCTATCATGGCATCACAAAATGAGAAGATAGTATCAAATAATATTCATGGCCAACAAACATACATAAAGATCACACACTAAAGCATATAAAACATGGAAGAAGGCCAAGGATTCGCATACAAGGGACATGTTCAAATTTCACTCATACACATCAAAAAACATGATAAGTCTTAGAGCCATAAATAAGGACATGTTCAATTTTCCACAAGACAAATAAATGAAACATACTAAACATGAATTCTAGAAGCAAACATGATAAACATGTATGAATAAGTGAAATTGATCTACATAAGTAATTTGTAACATTAGTATATTCAGTAGCTCAGGTATTTGTTAAGGTAGTAATGTGAAATTAATTGATAAAGTATGTAAATATATATGCAATATATTATACTATATGAGGAATAAAAGGGATAGTCATAAAGTGATAAAACCTAAGAAAATAATGTCTCCAATGAACTTTTTGTGATGCACAAAACCTATAGAAGGCCTATGACTATTTTGGATATAATAAATTAGAGCATGTGTTCATTAGGACAAGTCTACTAGAATTGGACAATAGCGTAGTGTGTTACTATTTGTAAAAGAGTAGTTTTATCTATGTAAAATTTATGGGCATGAGACATTATCACCACCTAAAACTACATCTAAAAGTGATAATCTATATGTTTTTCAACTCACTCAAGTACACTTGGAAGCATATTTGATATAAAACTATATACAAAGAAGTACAGCATATGTTAAAGCACAAAACAACTAATGTAAATAAACTACACATATCATGCATAGGTCTTTATAAACTACGCATATCATGCATAGGTATTTATTTTTAATTTTTTTGAAATATTCCATATATATGTGTGTGTGTGTGTGTGTGTGTGTGTGTGTGTGTGTGTGTGTGTGTGTGTGTGTGTGTGTGTGTGTGTGTGTGTGTATAATATGTATAACATTTTGAACATCTAAAAACACATCCAAGGGATGTGTATAATTAAACAGTGGATTTGGTGGAAGATTATTGACTTCTAGATACTAAATCTTATAAAATTCCAATATATCATCATCATTATGATCATCATACCGCTCATGCTCTATAACTTTAGCTTTATCTTTTGCATTCTTTTAAATCATATGTATGCACATAGCATGTTTCTCTATTGTGTAGGAAGCCTAATATATGGTTTTAGTAAAAATCAACTTGGAGCTTGGTTTATCATTTCTAAATATGTGATTATCATCAATGCCATCATGGAGAATATGGATCAGACTATCCTCAAAATTTAATGTAAGACAATGTTGTAACTTATCAATTATATCTGTCATCTCTTTTAACCATTGTTAATCAAATGTGGAACTTATCTAATTTCCTATTTTCATTAAAAAAAAAGTGTCCAAAACTTTAGGACCACATACAATTATTACTATATTGTCCTATTGAATCTTGGTAATATATAGCTTTATGTAATTCATCTTGATCATGACCTATGTCCTTAAGAAATGCAAGTATAGATACATTTAGATTTGTGTCCTCATCAATTTTATCATTATGTGTAAATTAATTATTAATAAAAACCTAAATATTCAAATGGTTCCATTCTTGAATGCTTAAATTTTTGATGTATTTTACCCTTGTTTTGAGCCTTAATAGGTGGTAGTTTGGATTGTATAATCTAAATAGTACCTTTATTTTTATATTTCTAAATTTTGTGTTATAGTGTTGAATAAGTATCAAGATCATGCTCTATTATTCTATGAAAATTAAAAAATGGTTTGCCCTCTTGATTAGATAATCTATTAGTATATATATGCCTCAATGTAGGTAAATCCATTAATTTCAAGTCAAGTAACATCTGTAATATAATGTGTGGTCTATCTTGTGTAAGTTACCTTGTATTGTAATAATTGGTTTTATATCCATGACCTCAATATTATTTATTAAATCTACCAAAGGTGACTAATTTATACTTATAATACATTGATATATGTATTGTGCCTTTTATTTTTTGGTAATGTTAGATTTGACAAAGATGTTAGAACATGGTAAACTTGATAAGGTAGTATTTTGTGTAGTGTTTATATTGCAACGACTATTATTTCCTTTATCACTATGTGAAATCATTTTTTTTCCTTTATTTGTGCTATTTTGAATTATTATCTTTGAATCATATTCATATTCACCTAGGCCAACTAGGGTATAAAATTCAAACCACATAAATAATCATCCATGTCCATTTGTATTGCATTTGTATCATTAGCAGAACTAGCATTAGAATCATCAATTGTATCTTGTAAAGATATAAAATTTGGATCTTATAAATTGAATAATAAAGGTAACTCATTTACATCATCCTCTTATTCCACCTTTTTAGGTGAATGTTGTTATTCTAGAACGTCTATAGACTGCATATTTTACTCATTTTTACTAGATTCACCAACCTCATAAGTATGCATTTATTATATAGGTATGATCTCTAGTGGTGGCACTATAGTATATTGAGATGTTTATAATTCTAATTTATCCTTAGTAGTGAATTCTATAATTTTACAATATATGAATGGTTGATTATTAGTAGGGCATGTATATAGATATATGTCATGTAAAAATTTAACACATTGATGTAAAGTAGAAGGGACAAGTTCCATTTCATGTATCCATGTCCTACCCAATAATAAATTATACTAAAAATTATTGGGCATTACTTGAAACTAAGTAGATAATATCTTATATCCTACCTTGATATCGAAAGTGATAAAACCTAGATCTTAGTGAGGCACATTATCAAATTTATGGATATTCTTATAGGTCTTTTGAAGAGAAACCATATTAATAACCATTATCTATAATAATGTGAAGTTTTGAATATTTAAACTTTAACCATTATCTATCAAGACCCTTTTGACTATTGTATTTTTTATTTGAACTTGTATAAACAAATTAAGATTTTGATCAATAGTAGACTAAGTAGGAAAATCATCTTGTCCAAAATATATAAACTCCTCAACACATTTCAAAGTATTTTCAATAAATGTAATTTAATAAGGCTCTGTGTCACATGGAATAGGTTTTTAATTCAATGCTTGATATAAAATATACTTGAAAAGTTATCTTTTTGAAGCAATTCTAACATAGAAATCCTAGCTAGTGTATTTTTTAACTGATCAATAATATCATAACCATTAGATTGATGAACCAGTCCTGTTGGATTTAGTTGGGCATGAGGAGGGACTTCTTGAGTTTGTTCTTCTTAATTTTCTTTATGGATCACATGAACTCATCTACTGATAACAATTCAAATCATTTTTAAACCCAAAATTGAAATGTGGGGGGGTCTAGGGTTAAGAAGATAGAATATTTTATGGAATAAGGGTGATAAATTACCTATATATCATGCCAATTAATAGAAAACTTAGATAAATAATATTCTAAATTTATACAGCTAAGATTGATAAAAATAGTTAAGTTTAACTATTGATAGATATTAAAATAAATTTGAAATAATGATACTTATCCAGTTTACTATGAGCACACATGTCTAAGTAGGAATAGGCTAGAAGTGGTTTGGATGATGATCTTGGAATAGTCATCAAATTCTAGAAATATCCTTTTTGTAGCCTCAAACACTTACATCAGATCTAGACACTTTCATCAATGTTAGTGTCTAACTCAGTTGTAGGTGTCATGTACAAAATATTGACTAAATTTGGATGTAACCAAATGGGTTCTTATGGGGGTTTTTTTACCTTTCTTTTGATGTCTTTAGATCATGTGCACAGATTATCATTCTTTGTCAAATGATCAAACCCTAGCTCTTCAAACTTAGAGTGACTATGGAAAAAATGGATTAATGGGCTCATAACATTGAGCTAGCCCCAAATGCCCCTTTTTCAATGGGTATTGCCTATATAATAACTAATCTGAAGAGGGCCTTAGACTAGTGTATTTATCCCCTATATGTTGGCTTGTTTGTGTACGAGGGTGAAATATGTGATAAGTAAATACATACAATGACCTAGTTTGTAACTTGTAAAATATGGCCCATGTTCTACTCTTTAAATGATTTATACCTATAGAAATACTTCTCTGATGATTGATATGGAAATAGGGACAAATAGGTAATATTTTCTCACTTGAATGTTTGATTGAGTGCTTCTTGGTATATTTCCTTATGAGTTGACTATGATTGTTAGGTGAGGTATGAATGAGGGTTGATTGTGTATATATACCAATCCCTTTTGGAAATATATCACATTAAGGAACTTAGGATGACATTTTTAATACATTTATTTTACAAATTAGATGACTTTTGGGCACTAGACACTTTATATAAAAATGGGCAGTTGCATCAATGCATGTGTCCATTTGGTATGCAAGTGTCTAAGAAGATGGAAATAAGATACAAATCAAAATTTGGTAGTGAAGGATAAATATTAGGTTTATAATAAAATTATAACATAGAAGGTCTATATCATTAAAATAACAAGGGTCATACTAAGGGATAAGTAATCAAGCACAAAGAGATAGCTAACACAAGCCTTTTAGGAGAGGGAAGGTCTAGAAATAAAATATATAGCTATGATAAGTATTTTCCAAGTGTATAAGACTGAGGTATTATATAAATTAGACTTTAATATCTACATCCCCACTCCTGATCTAGTAATGAAATTATTAGTTTAAAGGAAAGAAATGTGTACCTGGGTGTGTATAACATGCCTTGTCTTTGTGTGAGCCCACCTTGAGTGTTTTTCTTGTGACTGAACTATAACCAAGAGCATTTATGATATATAATCAATGCATGAAATTTTAATTTTAAAAAATTTGAAATGATTGAAAGTAAAAATATCAATTTTAATAGTACACGTGTGTTGATGCAACCATCTTCCCTTTTTTGCAATTTGATTTGAAATAATGCCTCATTATGAAGCATTAAAACTAATACTAGGACAATTTTGAACCTAAAATTTCATGTATATATAGATTTAAGGACAACATACCCCCAATCTTGGTACAAAGGTGAGTTGCAACATGACTATTGTTCTTATTTCATATTAAATGTGCAATCCAAATATGTGCATAACATAGTGAGTGTGAGTGATTTAATCAACTCACATTATATATATGGTGAGGATGGATGATTTAATCAAATACAATCTATAATTCTAGTGAAGATAGATAATTTCATCAAATCTAGCTTATAAATTTGGTAAGAATGAGTGATTTAATCAATCTAACCTTCTAAAGGTGAACCAACTACTATAGCAAATTGGAACTGATAACAATCCATCCTGGATATGATAACAATCCATAATAGTATTTTAAATATAGAAAATTATTTGATTTTTAAAATTTTAAGTTCCCCTTGCATGGCATGTACACCTCATATATGTCTCTAAATGAAATCTAGGTATAATAACAGTAATAATGTATAGATTTTTGCCACAAATGTGTATCTAAATCATATAATTGTGAAATATGGTAAATTTTAAAAATAGTGCAAGTTTGGACAAAAAAATTATATCACATTCCCGCACTAAATCTGGAGAATATGAGAATTTATGAAAATGTGGAGAACATGTTTCTATAACATGCCCCCATTGTAATCTAAAACTATGAAAATGTGGAATTCATGCCTTTATGACATGCCCCCCACCCTTTTAAGGTGAGGGGAAATAGAATGTGGTAGTTACCTTACCTCAAAAGGATAAAATAATAGTATAATTTATGTATAGATCATGTATCATAAAGGAATAACATGTCTAGGTAGATATAACATTGAACCACGTAGTATGTGATCATATCAAGTCCTAAGATGCATTGTATAGATCATGGTAATGTATAGAGAGCAATAGTACAAGCTCAAAAATAAATTAAGCACACACACAAGATCACTCAAAGGTAAATCAAAAGGAAATGGTCCAAAGAGACCTCATATAAAGGCCATGTTCAAATGTCACATAATCAAAGGGACATGACTTAGTCAAATGTCCACAAAGCATAGAATGGCATATTCAAATGTCCATACAACAAATATGGACATATTCAAATGTTAAGGTAGGTAAACAAAGGCATGGGGTCCAAAATAAAAGGATCATATCAAAATTATCAAATAGGCAATACAATTCAATCAAGGTAACACACTCAAAGAAGTTCAAAAATGAAAGCATGGAATAAAAGCAACCAACAAGAACATAACATACTAGTTCGTACAAATATGTGTAGGCAAAAAATGTTAAGTACATATCATATCAAGTACAATGTGAAAAGATATGAGAATGGATATAATAATATGTAAGTATAGAAGCTCAAACATTATAATGGAAAATGATCATAAAATAATATAACCAAGGTGTATCATGATCAAAGAAGTAGATTCCCCCATCTTACTTATGATGAGAGTAGAGTGAAAGACCAATAATTATATGTGTATATATCATGTATCTAGGTATGCTTGTATCACACTCAAATGATGATTGAAACATATGTGTGTATATATAAAAGAATGATATGTTATTTACTAACATCGAACAAATAACATAAGTATAAGAAATAATACAACTACGAATGTGTGGAATATTTTGAATGTTTTTTTATTTTCTTGAGTATTTGATTTATTTGTATTTTTGGAATATTTGGAAGGATAAGAAAATAAGACATGTACAATGACAATTTATAGTAGAATCCAATGTACTCATCAAGGAGATGCCTCTATGAAGGTTTTGTATCATGTGTGTCATATTAATATGCTACATAATTAGTATCATCAAGATCACACCAATATTTTGTATTATTAGGATCATAATCATCAATGTAATTATTATAAGAGACATATAACTTATTAGGTTGTTCTTGAAATTTTAGTATATGAATTTGAGCATCCATGTATGAAAAACCAATTGAATCATAGATCAAAGTTTCCTTCTTGAAAGTTTGTTTCTCTTGAATATGTTAATCATTGTCAAAATGTTGCATCTCATTATGGGATATAGAAGAGTCATGTATCTTTTCTTGCACACTAGGAAAATATGTGATTTGTGCCTTGACTTATTTATTTTAGGATGAAATTATAGACTTTGTAGTATTGCACTTAATTTTTTTTTTCCTTTATGTAGGAAATAGCTATGGTGTTTGGATCCTTAGTAACCATATTTGTATCATTTGATTTTGTAGGCATGTCTTGATTTGAAAATTCATTTGTTAGAAACCCTCTTCTTATAATGCATGTTTTGTTATCTTGATTTTGAGTTTAAAACTTATGTTCTTACTCTTTTTTTAACATTGCCTTTGGAATATTTTATTTATCTAATTATTGCATTTGTAAGTTTTTTTGTTCTAAATTAGCCTTTGGTACCCATATTTATTATTTTTGAATTCGTGCTTTAGGATATGTACTCATAATGTGAGTGGTTTACTTGATTGATGTATCTATGATACGAACAACACTATCTTTGAGACTTTTTATTTTGTTCTAAAATCTAAAAAAATAATTTATATGATGCCCATGCATTCTATGATATGCACAATAGTATTTCGATATCCTTATTAGATGTAGAGGAGTATTTGGATCACTTTTTTTTGCAATTTTATCAAGGATTTCATTGGAATCTTATTAGCCTTTTCTTAACTTTTGAATTACTTTTGTAGATTCATTATGTTGTATCTTTTCATTTGGAAATGAAACCTTATTAGGTATAACATTGATAAATGAAGATATAAACACATTATTTAAACTAGCATATTTTGGATAATGTAGGTATGTAATGTGATTTTTCAGTGAAGTTACCTCTGAACTAACATACTGATTTTGATTTTGTAACTCTTTTATTAACTTACTCATATTTATTATTTGATCCTTGATAATTTCACTAGTATAAACCCTAGGTAATTCATATTGAACATCCATACACATACCATATAGGTTTTTTGAAAGGGTTTGTTGGTTAATTTGTTTTGGCACTATAGGATAGGCCACCTTACCCATTAAAGAAGTGATCACATGGACATGGTTAGAGGGATGCTATATATCACCCTCTTTAGGGTTAGAAGGAAGAATAAGTTCCCTTTTAGCTATTTTTAATGTTCTAAAAACTGATATGAAAACAAAATAAGAGAGACATATAAATGCTAGGGAACAATCAATCATGACAATGAAATTTAGAAGTGAATAATTACACTAACCAGTAAAATCAAAAGACCCTAGGGCAAGCTATGGTTTTCATAAAGAGTCATAGAGGTTAAGTTCACCAAATTTTTAACCCTAAATTGAAATGTGGGGGCATCTATGGTTAAGAAGATAGAGCAGTCTAGGGCACAAGGGTGATAAACTATTTATAAACACTAAATATGAATTATATAGCACCTCAAACTTGTATACTTGGAAAGTACTTCTCATGGTTGTACCCTACAAATCCTAAGACCTCCTTGCTATTGAAAGGCTCATAACTACTATATCTTATGCATAATGCTTATCTCTTAGTTTGACCATTTATTATTTTGATGTCCATGAATTTTATATTTCTCAAAATAATTTTAACCTAATTATTATCATCCTTTGTAAGTTTTGTACTTGTACCTATTTTACAACTTCCTATACACTTGCATCTCAATCGGGTACTTACATCAATGCTAGTGTCTTGTGCCAAACTAAGTGTTTAGTGCCCTAAAGTCATTAAATTTTCAAACAAAATGTATACATATGGTCAATCTGAGTGATTTTATGTGATATATTAATAAAATGGATTGTATATATACAATATCAACCCTCATTCATTCTTCACCTATCACATACCTAAAAAAATCATAAGGCAACTTACCAAAAGTACCCAATCAATCATTCAATTGATCAAAGCTTCCTTTTTATCTCTTATTTTAATATTACTCATAAGGATAACCTATATACACTATTTAAATTACTAAAGGATAAATCTATGGGCCATACTTGTGAAGTTATAAGTTAGGTCACTCTATGTACTTACTTATCACATGTTGCATCTTGATACACACACACAAGCCAACATGTAAGGGAGAACTATATAAGTATAAGGCCATATTCAAATTATTGTCTATGTAAGTAGTGTCCATTGATAGAGGGGTCCTTGGGGTAGTTCAACACCATGTTCTCACTAACCCATTTTTTCCACAATTACTCCAAGGGTGAAAAATTTGGGATTTAATCATTTGACAAAGAGTAATATCATGTGCATGAAATCTGAAGACACCAAAGTAAAGGCAATAGAATAAGTTCTCAGGTGGTCACACCTAGATATAGTTGATATTATATATTGAGCACTTGTGTCTAAATCAAATAGTAACCTCAATGCAACCATCCAAATCTGACACAAGTATCCAAGGCTCCATAATGTAAATTTATAAAATCTAATGACTATTCTAGGATCGTGATCTAGTCTAGTTCTAACTTATTTTAGCCTAGATCTACATGCACATAGTAAACTAGCTAATTATTCTTATTTCTAATTTATTTGAATGTCATTCAATAGTTATACTTTCCATTTTTAGCATATATTAATATGATAGATTTATAATATTGTTAATCTAAGTTTTCAAATTAATTGGAATACTATAGATATGTTTATCACCCTCGTGCTTATTCATTTATATATTCTTAACCCTATACTATATGTACCCATCTCAATTTATCATTAAACATTTTATGAACCCAACCTTTGCATATTTTACATGTGAAACCCTAATTTAACTTAGGGATTCATGTTTTTATGATTATTGTAATTTATTTCAAAATATGAATCTTTCACTTACAAGAAATGGAAAATGTTAATGAAAAAACTCATTTCCAAATGGAATATAAATAAGCATTAGTTACTCATCTTAATAATAACAGGGACTTAATAGATGCATTTTTGTTTTTTATAAGAGATTAAAATAGTAAGAATGTTAAGACTAAGGCTTCCTCTCCTAATGATGGTGAATCTTTGGGTGGTACTACAACTAATTTTATACCAACAACCCTCCCCTTGGGCATGTCACAACTTCATAATTTTAATGGGGTCATGGGATTTGTGTTCACACCTTTTTTCCCTAAAACAAATCATATTGTTACTATATCTTACATGGAAAACATGAGTAATTCAATCTAATTAATGGTTTCAATGCCTACATCTATTCAAATTATGGGTACACCTCCTTTGGTAACTTAAATTCCCAAATTTATAACCTAAAATCCCAAGAGGTGTAAGCTCTTTCTTGTCCAAACTATAAAACTATTTTAAGCTAAGGTTATTAATATTAAACAAAATTCCATGAAATCACCTTATTTTATTGATTCATAAAAGGTGTTTCATAACCCTCTTACACTTGAGATATATTTGAACCCCTTACCAACTAGTTTTGTTGCACCTAAGTTCACATTTTATGATGGAAAAGGTGATCCTAAATATAATCTTCAATATTTTTATGTGATATACCTTGATTATGCCTCCAATGATAAAATTTTAACTAAACTATTTCCAAGAAGCCTAAAGGACTATGCTTTAAGATGGTTATATGATTTACCAATCTAATTAGTAAATGCATTAAAACCTCTTATAGATCAATTTTTGGCACACTTTTCTATCAATATTACCTAAAAGGTTTCATATGCCCAAATTTCAAAAATCAAACAACGAACCAATGAACCTATCAATAAATATGTTTTAAGGTACAAGATAATGTAAGCTAAAATAACCAATCCAATGGTAGATAAAGATATTTAGGATGTCTTAAATCAAATTTTACTTTCCCCATTACATGAGTCCATTATTTTCAAAAATTTCAAATATTTTTATGACTTATTCCATATTTTTCACAATTTTGAAATGAAACTTATATCCTTGAACAAACTTAAGTATGTATCAAACACACCAACTACATCAAATAAAAAATTTACCATCAAACCAAGATATAAGGTAAATCCCACATAAACTAAAAAATAAACCACTACCATAGTTAATGTGGTGTCTTAACAACCTAATCAACTTATCTTATCCAATGCACCAAGGAGATAATTTACATGCTTACCTAAGTCTCTAGCTTTATTACTTCTGAAGCTTATGGAGTGTCATCTCATATCTCTCCCTCATCACATAGAGGTTGATATGAGTTGACCTATACCCAAAGTATATGATGATAATGCCTATTTTTATTATAACCAAGGTCTAAGGCATTTTAAAAACTAATGTTTTACCTTCAAGAATAATATTGGGACCTTATTGATGAGCAAAATGATCCTCTAAAGGAATCAAGTTCATAACTTGGTGATCACTAGAATTAAAATATATTTAACAACACTTTACAAGACCATTCTAAGAAGGAAATAGAAGTGCAAATGGCATAAAATGCACATCCTCCTTCATCACATTATGAAAATTCATTACATGGTATTATTGCTACTTATACATGACATAAACCACCCATGGTTCAAAGACATTCCATCACTTTTGATGGTAGTGAGATTGTGGATGACAACTTAGATCTCCATTCCTTATTCATTTGATCATACTTTGATCATTAGCCTATACATAGTATTATGATTGATAATGGTACAAGTGAGAACATTTACACCATGATATTAATTAAGCATAGTTATACACATAATGATTTACATCCTTTCACTCAATTCAAGTATTTGATTGGACCTCACAATAGGTTCTTAGTGATATTGGCTTACCTTTATAGGTGGGTCTAACACATGTGGTTATTAACTTTTCCATTATCCCTTACATGGGTATTTTTTATATGGTATTGGGATGACATTGCATACATACACTACATGCAGTACCTTCTATAGTGCATGGGTGTGTTAAATACATTCATGCCAGTAGGATAATTATATTTTTTTAAATTACATAGGAATGTCTACTTGAACTAGAGAATTTTATACCAAGGAAGTTAATTATAAAACCTCTTAAGGTTAATACTTTGTAACAGGGTAAACAACATGAAATCTTTTTTCCTAGATAGTTAGTACTTGACAGACATTTACATTAGAGACACACAGTGGATTCCACATAGTCTTTATCTACTATGAACCATATTTAGATATCTAGAGCACCTCAACATGTTATTATTATTACTATTTAAAATAAATCATAGATAACTCAATGATGGGTTCTATGAACCACCATTACTTCTATCATTGTCTCATGACCAAAAAGTCCTATTATACATATACAGAGCATTATAGATCCTATAGTGCCAAATATTACACACATGCATTCTCCTTGGAAGTATCATTAGTTTATTATACCAGGTTCACATTAGGGAGATAACTATGAACATCCTTTGGATGATTTCATAGGATAGTTTTTTCTTGTCAATGTGCTAAAAATACCCAAAAAAATCAAATTTTCAAAAATCCAAAAATAATTTCAACTTTTACATGTTCTATTAATTCCTTGACATCTATGTTATTAGTTCCACATTGGTAGATAACATATTATCTATTTTTATATGCATATATGTTTCATGCATCTTTTGAGTGTGATACAGGCATACCCATCCACAAGATCTATACACTTTTGGATGTTGGGCCTTCCCTCCACTCATGTCATTTAGACATTGGGGCATCCACTTATTTAATCATGATACATATAGTTTGTATCCTTCTATGATGATTTTTCATTATCATGTTTGAGCTTATATACTTACACATGCCTTTATCCATTCTTATATCTTTCATAGTGTATTTGATATGTTATGTACTCAATAATTTTTTATAACACATATATTTAGGAGCTAGTATGACATGTTTATTTTGGTTGTTTATGTTTCATGTTTTCTATTTATGAACTTCCTTGAGTGTCTCATCTTGTATTGTACTACTTGTATGACCATTTGGATATGCTCCATTGATTGTGGCCCCCATGCCTATGTTTTACCATTGTAGCATTTACTTATGTCATAGTTTATTATATGTTGACATTTAAATATGTCATTTCTTACTTTATGGACATTTGAATAAGTCACATCCCTTTGATTGTGTAGAATTTGAACATGCCTCTTTTTTAGGTCTCCTTAGACCATTATCTTTTGATTTGATTTTGAGTGCTCTTTTGTGTGTGTGTGTTTGATTACTTGTTGATATTTTATTATTACTATCTATATATTTCCATGATTCATATCATGTATCTTAGGATTTTATGTGATCACATACTATGTACCTCATTGCAATATCTATCTAGACATGATACACTTATATGTTACATGATAAATTCACATATTATACATGTTGTCACCAAAACTTGCACTCTAGAAGAGGTTATTCAAGCTTCTTCTAGATTTAGACAACATGACAACATTTCCAGGTATGTGGGTGTACTTGTATTATAAATGACCCTCTAGTTTTAAGGGCTAGCTCTTTGAATATATCATGCAATGTTCATCACTTAAGATACTACTTATTTATGGGGAAAAGAGTCAAAAAATGCATAAATTGAGCCTACTATGAAGGAGGTAATGCACTATATTGTCTTCCACATGATCATCATATTTCTACCACAATGAAACAAAACATACAAACTAGTCTCTAAGATTTAAAAGATTCTAACATGAGTGTTTCAATATAAAGGTGAAATGTGAACAATAACACAAGCTAAATGAACCAGAGGGTAGATTGTACACTTAAAATACAATTGTACACTTTAAAAAGCTTTACACACTAGAATAAACTCTATATGACCTATTAGACTAGGAACTCTTACTCAAACATGAAAGGATAAGGGAAGGAAGGATAGATAATTATCACTTCTCATCACCATAAATCACTTATAAACTTAGATAATTATTCAAAAACTCATAAACAAACTTGTATTAATGTTCAAAAGTAGAATATAACATCAATCTAGTAGGGCTTCACCATACATGGTGTGGTTATTTTTACAATATCTCAAGAGTTATATTTATATAAAATGGGAGCAAGAGAGAAGTGGGAAACAAGAAGCCCAAAAGGGAATCAAATCAGTTTAACCTCCTTTGAACTGTGATTGCAACTGCTTCCATAAATATTCTCCTTTTAGCTTCCTAATTGATTTGGGCTACTTTAAATGGTTGCATAGTTACATTTTTATTTTATTGATGATCCTTGATGGTTATAATAGTAAGATCAAGCTATTCTGAGTTGGGTCCTAGAATCAATGTAGTTTCAATCCTTAAATCAATTTTTTAGGGATTTGTCCTAATGCTAAACCACCCCAAATTTATTTATCATGATGTGTGCAGTGGAGAGAAGAGGTCTCTTTCATGCAGTTGGTCTTAGAGATGAAATCATTGGATCCCACGTATATGTCTTCATGGCATCCATCAAAATTCCATCTCTTATTCCAAATATATCATGTTCAAAGTAATCTCCATGCTCATGGGTTTATTATATATGGAAAACCAATCTAAGGCCATTGTTTTTCCTATAGTCCTTATGTTAAAATAGACCCATAGACCATATAGCACCTTCTAGACTCCATTGGGTTCAAAAAGACCCATTTTACCTCTACAAGAGCCAAAATTCCATCAAAACTAGGTCTCTCTTTAAAAAATTAAACATAGTCATAAGAATGGACCATGTAAGACAAAAAAAGTTAAACCAGAGGTCAATATTTAGCTCCAATGGTGGTCCTTTATGTTCCTCATACTTGACTATAGCAGTTAGACCACTCTATGGTGTTTGAAATAGCTTCAATGGCATTGGGAAGACCCTATAAAACCATGATTTCCATGGTCTAGAATAGCCTCCCAACCTATGTCGAGAATCCTAGGCTCACCTTTTGCTCTAATTAATTATCAAAATCTAACTCAGCTTATTGAAATATTGACCACTCGCTCTATCAATTTCAATCAAAATGGATGTCAAAGAACCATCAATACTCTACTAGTTAAATGAATCCTTGACACTTGTCATGCACACGTTTTCCCTTGAGATTTTTTGACTCTTTGACCTCCACTCGTTATTAGATTTAAAAGTACAATCGAGCGTGGATCATTATATCAACTAGGACCCATTGTTTGAAATATAATGGGTAGTTCATGATATTAAAATTGATGGCCTCACTCATATCAATGACATTCACATGATCATCATTAAGGTTTGCATGATCATCAAATTTATGCTCAAAGTATTTGTCTTGTTTTATCTTAAAGTTGATGTCTTGTTCTTGTTGACTGTCAATTGGCATCCTGTAGAATATAATTGATGTCTCATGGACCATCAAATTTAAGCACATATGGATTTTTGACTGAGCTCCAATTTGATGTTATCATGAAAATCTTATGTTTTAGGTCCATTTTTACCAACTTTTCAAATTTATAACTTGAAGCGTGAGAATCATGTAGGCACAAAAATTTTAGGAGATGTTCTTCTAGCCAAAAAGAATAAACCCATTTGATCTGTTGGTCCCAGGGGGTTCCTAAGTAAAGATATTAAATGCTCAAGTTTCTAGTTCATATCTGCTCCTACGTGACATCTTGGTGATAGTCAAGCTCATTTGGCTAAGTATCAGAAACTTAGTGAAATCTAACTGAGGAGCCAACTTTGCACATGCATAATTCTATTTATGCTTTCATGGAGGACTTAGAACTTAGCATGCAGTAATTAGGGACCAAGATTAAAAAACCTATATGACCAATTCCCCCTAAAACTTCCACATGTGTAAGATATAGCTTTGTGAAGATGTTAGAACTTCTTTGAAAATGGCTAAGTATGGAAAACTAGAAAAAATTCACTGAGAGGCTAACTTTGGATCTCCATAACTTTTGATGCAATTTTTTATAGGACCTAAAACTTGGTGCATATAAGCTTGGAAGAAATGTGAACAAATGAATATGACCAATTTTATCTGACTTATCCACATACGTAAATGGTGATGTTATCAAAGTGCCTACTTATAAATTCTACCACTAGACCCAAGATGCATAGATGAACATAATGAAGAACCAGATAAAACCCAGAGTTTCCCAAGTCATTATAAGCACTCTTACCATCCCATAGGGTCTTTATAGCACTTTTCATCTTCTCATCCATTAGCACCCTGATCCATGCTCTAACTACATTGATTACCATGGAGACCTACCACTTGCATATATGACTCTAAAATGGTCCTTTAGACACCAAATGACACAAGGACCAAGATAGATTATGACTAAACCATAATGTCATATTAAATGACATCAAAAAAGCTACAACATACCCTATAACATTATAAAAATCCCTTATACAATATTCTTACTACAGGGGGTTGACCCATTTTGGCCTATGGGGAAAAATGGTCAACATATTTGGTGATTTCCTAGTGGTGGTATGTTTGTTGTGCTATGACCAATTGTCTAATACTATCCATTAAGCTATGGAGTCACAAGTATAAATTTTGGACATATATACTTCCTTGAACAAAACATGAAACATAGAAAACAACAAGAAAAAAACACAAAGTAAGGAATTAAGCAAAACACATTATGCTTCAAAAGCACTTATTGGGACACAATAGAACAAGAAAGAAAACACACACCTAACCTAATATTTACAAGATAGACCTTCAACTCTCAATAAAAGGGCTTTAAATGTATCCCATTCATAGGGATAGGTATTTTTTCTCCATTCATCATTGCTAACTGAAAGGAGTTACTTGCTTGCACTTGGTGATGACATATGGTCCACTCCATAGGGCATCAAATGTAGTATTCCTCCCCAATTTTTCTCTATCTTTATCTCATTTCAAGACTATTTCACCTTATTTAAATGATCTTAGAGTTGTCTTCTTATCAAAATACCTCTTCATCGGTACTTATTGATGCTCCATGGCTTGATGAACTTACTTCTAGTCTCTTGTAACGCCATTAATTTTAGTCAATCTCACTTCCATTGGAGTGTTCTCAAGAAACTCTAGTTGGTGTGATAATTTTAAGGTAGGAATCTCTTGAGAGATAGACAACCTAGAAGCACAAAAGGAGAATTCCCTATTGACCTCTTGAGATTTATCCTATCAACCCATAAGGTTGTCTTTAGTTTGGTGTGTGAGGATCTTTTGTTATGATCTAAGGTTCTCTTTATGATTATAATTAGGTTTTTGTTATTAGATTAATCCAACCCATTAACTTGGGGGTAATAGTTGGATGAAGTGATCAAGAATACACCATTGATATTTTCCTAATCAATTGTTGTATCACCCATAAAAGTAAGAGCATTATCTGAAATGATAGTAGAAGGGGTGTCAAACCTTGTTATGATGCTCTCATAGAACTCCAAGATGGCACTCTCATTAGCATCCTTTAATGCTACTACCTCAACCCATCTTATAAAATAGTTAGTTGTTGTGAGAATCCATTTGTGACCAGCACTTAAAAGGGGATTTATCATGCCAATGAAATCAAGACCCCATTGTATGAAAGGTTGGTCTACTTGGATAAGATTCAAAGGAAGAGTTGCAAGATTCTACTTTCTTATAAAGAAATCACATTATACACACTTTCTCACCCAATCATGGAAATCCTTGAAGAGGTTGGGCCAATAATATCTAGCCCTCATGATCTTGGTAGTTGTGGTCCTTAGAGAGAAATGACCTCCTGCTATCCCATCATGGAACTTCTCAAGCAACACTCCAAATTAGTCATTGACAATGCATCTCAATAACACCATTGATGTCCTTCCTAAATAGTACACCATCCACAAGATAAAAAGGGATATATTATAATCAAAAATATCTCCTTTATGATCTATTCATATCATCCAAATACTCACCACTTTGAATAAATCTAATCATATTTTACGTTTGACTCTATGGAGGTAACGAATTAGCTAGTTGGGGATACTCATGGTTGATTAGAGCCTCTTATTTTGACTCATGAAGGTCTAAATATAGATGTTCACAAATGCCTTTACTCCTTACCAGTTTTGTCACTTTGATATCAACATCATACTGCATCACCTTAGTGATCCACCCTGCCCTCTTTTCACATAGGTCTTTACTTAAAAGAAACTCCTTAGTACTAGGATGAGAGACCATAACATGAATCTTGTTATTTTACACCATATGTCTAAAAATTTTAGTCCTTTTACAATAGCAAGGACTTATTTCTCCACAAAGGTGTACTTGACTTCATAATCTTCTAAACCTTGACTAAAGAAATTAATTGGTTACTCTACACCCTCATTATTTTGCATCAACATGGCTAAGATAGTATCAACTTTTACAAATGAATACAATATGAAGTCATTAGTAAAATTAGGATTCACAAGGGTATGATATTTTTCAATTGCTTTCTTTATGGCTTCAAAATTGCTCTTACCCTCTTTAGTCTAGGAAAAAACTTGATTCTTTCTGAGCATAGTTGTGATAGGTTTTACTAAAGATGCAAAACTAGGTATGAACCTCATTACAAAATTTATGTTTCCCAAGAAACTTTGAAGACCTTTATTATGTAAGGTAAATGATAAGCCTAGAATAGCCTCTATTCTCTTAGGATCAATAGTTAGACCATCCTTGGAAATAATATGTCCTAAGAGCTTACCTTCATGAATAGCAAAGATGCACTTCTTTGGATTAAGAGATACTCCATACTATCTACATCCTTCAAACACTTACCTTAAGTGTTGCATGTGTTCATTATCATCCTTATAAAATATTATTATATCATCTAGATAAACCAGTAGTATCTCATTGATCAAACCTTTAAAGGCCATGCCCATTACTCTCTAAAAAGTGGCACTAGCATTGGATAGACCAAAAGGCATCTTCTTATAAGAAAAGGTCCCCCATTTAGTAGTGAAGGCTATCTTGAACTAATCATATTTATTGACTAAGATCTTATTATAACTTTAATATCCATCTAGAAGAAAGAAGCATTGAGAACCTAAAACCATCTATAAAATCTACTCTATTGAGGGTAGATGATAGTGATTTTTGAGTGACACTCTATTAATATCCCTAAAGTACACATAAAGCCTTATCTCCCCAATATTTTTTATAACATTCACAAGGTTAAATACCCACATTGAATGCTTGATGAGAAATATTATCTCAAATTTAAGGATCTTGGTAAGCTCTATCCTCATGAGTTCAACCTTGGGGTTAATGGGTCTTTGCTTTTGTCTAACTAGTTTAACCCCTAGTTCTAACTAGATAGTATGGTGTGCTAGGATAGGATAAAATCCTTTGAGATCCTTATATTCCCAAGAAAATATATCATTAAAAACTCTACATAAATTAATTAATGCTTACTTCTCTAGTGTAGAACATACCCAGCCTAGTTTGAGGAGTTTGTCTTTGAAGATCAAGACCCTTTCATAATTCTCATCTTTTGTAGATACACTCACTTTCTCCTTCCTCTTATGATAATTTTCATTAAAGATACTTTCTAGGGTCACCAAACCCTTAGGTATCTTGTTAGTCCTTAGTTACACAATCTAATCACCCAATTATTCATAGAGCCTCCTTTGATTCCTTGAAGAAAACTTAGCCTCATTTTACAAGAAATGTGCAATGTGTTTTTTCATTGTCAAACATTTTACAAGAAACTTAATTATCAGGTACAAAAGGTTTTATATTCACCTTAATATGAGACTACTTTCCTTCTTCTTTTATGGTAGTTGGAGTGTCAAATTGAGCTCCTATAGCAGCTAGTCTATCAGCATGACTATTTTTCTCCCTGAAGACTGGGTGAATATTGAATGCATTGAAGTATTTAATAAAATCCCATACCCTATGCATGTATGACTTAAGTAAAGGGTTATTGGTAGTAATCACATTCCTCACCTACTACACAACCAAATCACTATCTCCAAACACTTACAGGGTCTTGATTCTTTTTTTCCTTGCCCATTGAAGGCTGTGAATCAAGCCTTCATTCTTAGCCACATTACAAGTGAAATTGAAATTAAACATATATGAAGCATAATATTATTGTTTGGATGGAGATACCAACATAAAACCATCCCCTACACCAACCTTACTTCTTTAACCATCAAAAACATCTTCCATAGTTTATCATCTTTACCCTCCTCCTTGGCAAGTAGAGGTGTCGTATTCCTTCCTCATGTATATAATATGTTTTTAGATCAGTTTCTTCCATGAGAGCATAAGGATTTTTATCATAATAATTAATACCATATTCATCAATAAACGAATTTTTATGCCCTCAATCTTAGAAGTAGTGACATCATCTAGAATAGAATCCTTTTCTTCATGAAGAACATAATTCAAATTAGAACTTATCTCAATGTAAGGTTCAATATGAAACTTGCAAGATGTTATGTCCTAATTGTCACCTTGGCCTCACATCTTGTTATAAAATCTAAGAAATATTATCTATCTAAGAGATATCCACCTATCTTGGTAGTGAAGTCCCTTGATAGGTAGATTACAAAGTGGGATGGGAGATCAACAACAACTATGTCCTGCAAGATATAAAAACTAAGATAGTTGTGCAAGAAAACCTTCAAGCCTTTTATCAACCCTATCATCTTGGTAGGTGTAGCATCTAATTAAAGGATGCCTTTTCTATGTGGCTTATATTTTATTCCCAACTTATCAGATACAATTTTGGGCATGATAAAAGTAGAAGCTCCACTATCAACTATGCAATTTTGTATCAATTTATCACTTATAATTAAGGTGAGGTAAAATGGTTGAGGTTTATTAGCCCTAGTGGATGGTTTAATAATTTTAATAGGATAATTTTCAAGAGAAACATGGCCATGACTTTTATTTTAGGTTAAGGAACTATCAAGGGTGGTAGATAACTACTTTTATAAGAGCTCTTCTTGATCAGGCATATGAAGGACATCCCAAAGAGAAATGGATGTCTTATTACTATTAAAATAATCTATAATGTTTAAAGAATCCATACCTACTTTATCTTAGGATTTTTTAGGTAGATAATTACTTGGAACTTGAGGAATAGGGGTTGACCTTACCATATTTTGACTTATTGGAGGTGTAGAAGCCTTTGGAACCACCACATAAGCCTTTGGAACTATCACACTTATAGTTGTGTCTTATTGTCTTACATGAGGGTTAAATGATCCTTTAGGCATTATTCTACCATCTCCTATATATTTACTATTAGCCCTTGTATTTTTTTCAACATATGTTCCTTGATTTAGCATAGAAATTTTGTTAACCATAAAATTGGTGAAGATCTCTCCTTGAGGTTGCCAACCCTCATTAACTTGCATCATCACCTTATCTTAATTTGATAGGAGTGGATTAACTACCCCTTGAGCCACCAAATATTTTTATCCATTCTAATTGGCATACATGAATTGGTCCTACTACTAATTTCCTCCATGTACTAAATTGTTATGAACTAGTACCATATCCTTTGCAATGGTGGTAGAGTTAGGGTTGTATGTATTAGCAGGCCTCTTGGGATTAGGCTACCACTAGCCTCTCCCTCTTCCATACTTTTAACCATATTATTGCTAATATGGGAAAGGGTTATGATAAGCACCTTGTTGTAAATTATCTTATCTATTTTGAGCCTCTAAGGGTAGTAACTTTGCTTTCCAATCAACACTATTTTCTATTTGCCTAGGAGCCACCTTATTTTTAGTATTAGCATTAGGAACTTGGGCTACATCTGAAGTAATAGAAGAAGCATGAGATAAAAGAGGCATAGACACTTTAGGTGGTAACCTTATAGCTTAGATGACATTATTTTTTGTTTTTATATAAAGCTCATATGCTTTAGGGATGGCGGATCCTCCCATAAATTGAAGCATAATAGTAATTTTAGTCCTAATGGCTCTTAAGTAAGTAGGGAACACAAAACTAGTAAGTGGTCTCATAGGAGGATGAAACATATGCCAAGTCTTCTGAAACCTTTCATTAAAGTCATGCATTGTTGTTTTGGGTCCCTTTTTATCACATTGAGTTGATGTATGTCAGAAGTATGGTCACTTTCATTTCCAAACCTAGAAGTTAGTATCACTCCAAACTCATCCCATGTTTTGATACATCCACCTCTTAGAGTCCTATACCAATCAAGATCCTTCCTTTTAAGGGACATGAAAAGGAGCCTAATTAAAATGTTGTCTTGAACAATATTGTGGAAACTTCAAAAGTTAGAAACATCTCTAATGTGCTCACTAGGTATGATATGAATCTCACTATCGAATGTGGGCACACCTTTTGTGGAATTAGGAGGGATGGAATCATAAGCATGAAGTTGGATCAGATTATCAGTGTTGAAGGTAGGGAAAGCATGAGATCTAGTCATGTCTTTTTCTTCAATATCTTTAACTTTTTCAACCTCTTCTTCATCTTTAGTAAAATCTACTCGTTCTTCAAAGGGGATATTAGTTTGTGGATATTGAATTGCAAGAGGGATCTTGAGCTAAATGGGTGGATTAATAAGATTGGATGGTCTAGCAGAGGATGACCTAGTGAAGACCATAAATTATGGGGACAATTTTATAATGAAATAATGGTTTGAAACCAAATTTATTTTGAGGAGTTATCAAATTTTGAGTATCACACCACTTTGTAGTTGGTGTTGTCAATAGTATCATTCACCTTGATAAGTTGTCTTGAAGACAATGGGATCCCACTAGGTGTGCCAAAACTATTGTCACCAAATCTTGCACCCTATAAGAGGTTGTTTATTCTTCTTCAAAATTTGGTAAACATGGGAACATTTCCAATTATGTGGGTGTGCCTATATTATAAATGAGCCTCTAGGTTTAAGGGCTTGCTCCCTGAATATATCAGGTAATGTTCATCACTTAAGCTACTACTTATTTATGGGGAAAAGAGTTAGAAAATGAATAAATTAAACCTAATATAAAGGAAGTGATACACCAAGAATGTCTTCCACATGACCATCATATTCATACCACAATGAAATAAAATATATAAACTAGTCTCTAAGTTTTAATAATTCTAACATGAGTATTTCAATATAAAGGTGAAATGTGAGTAGCAACATAAGGTAAATGAACTAGAGGGTAGATTTCACACTCCAAGGATAATTTTACACTTTAAAAAAATTTACACACTATACTATACCCTATATGACCTATTAGACTAGGAACTCTTATTCAAACATGAAAGGATAAGGGGAGGAAGGATAGAGAATTATCACTTCTCATCATCTACATCACTTGCAAACTTAGACAATTATTCAAAAACTTAGAAATATACTTGTATTAATGTTAAAAAGTAGAATATAACATAAATCTAGTTGGGCTTTGCCATACATGGTGTGGTTATTTTTATAATGGCTCAAGAGCTATATTTATAGAAAAGGGGGTAAGAGAGAAGTAGGAATCAAGAAGCTAAAAAGAGCATATTTACATAAGTACTTACAACCATGGTTCAAATGATGTTGAAATTATTTGATTAAATTTTTGGCTTCTTGTTTCCCTCTTATCTCTAGCTCCCCTTTTCTATAAATATAGCTCTTGAGCTATTGTAAAATGATCCACACCATGTATGGCAAAGCCTTGTTGGATTGATGTTATATTATGCTTTTAAACATTAATACAAGTATGGTACTACATTTTTGAAAAATTGTATAAGTATGAAAGTGATGTAAGGTGATGATAATTGATAATTATCTATCCTTCCTTCCCTTACCCTTTCATGTTTGAATAAGAGTTCCTAGTCTAACAAGTCATATAGAGTGTAGTCTAGTGTGTAAATATTTTTCAAGTGTATAATTTTCCTTGGAGTGTGAAATATACCCTATGGTTCATTTACCTTATGTTACTACTCACATTTTGCCTTTATATTGAAATACTCATGTTAGAATCTATTAAAACTTAGATACTAGTTTGTATGTTTTGTTTCATTCTGGTAGAAATATGATGGTCATGTGGAAGACATTCTTGGTGCATCACCTCTTTTAGAATAGGTTCAATTTATGAATTTTCTAAATCTTTTCCCCATAAATAAGTAGTATCTTGAGTGATAAACATTGTATTATATATATTCATAAATCTATACCTTAAACCTCGAGGCTCATTTCTAATATAGGTACACCCAGATACCTAAAAAAATTCCCATGTTGCCCAAATCTGGAATAAGCCTGAATAGCCTCTTTTAGGGTGTAAGATTTGGTGACCAAAATACAATTAGTTTATCCTTTTTAGGTAAGATGACTACTATAGACACCCCATTTTGGTCACAACCATGTTCCCACAGGACTTCAAATTGATTCCTACCAAATGCTACAAATTAAGTCTAGAAATCACATGTCTTAATTTCATTCACACATTAGACATTATTACCTAGAATCATGTTGATGCATCCTTATTTTGGGTATCATCATGTAATAAATAGTAAACTCTCACATATTCATCTCTAATCAAATTGTGACCTATCAAATTGATAGATTAGCCTTTTGACCAATTAAGCAAGGCATTTAAATAATTCCTAAAATGTAAAAATGATAAGTAGAGTGAATGAACTAATAAAATTAAATTAAATGCTTAAGTTAAATTTTCATGTGTAATTAGTGAATATTAATTTTTTAAAAAGGAAATACTAATAAAATTTTGGTCATGATGAGGTCATCATCCTCAAAGTTAAGGAATTGGAAATATGTCCTTTAAAGTCTTAAATTCAGAAATGGAGAGCCATGCTTAATAAATAGGATCTCTACCCCAAATATTAATTACTTGTCCCCTCTTTAAATTAACCAAGGATAAACTAAACCTAACCACAATTAAATCTAGCCTAACTACACTTGAGTTAGAGTTAGTTTGAGAACCTATAAATATAAGTGCCAATGTCATTATTTAACAAACTCTCAAGCCAAAGTTATAATGTTAAATTGTTAAGAGACAAATATTTATTATGTAATGTTATAATTCAAAATTATTGATAGATTGATTCATCTTACCAAAGCCAAATCTAAGCCAAACAAAGCTAAAGTGACAAGGAGAAATGATTCAAGGAGCACCATTATTAAAGATTCTTTGAGCACACAATAGAGCACATTCCTCCAACGCCAACATGAAACTCTTACTCAAAAGGAAGGTGAATAATACTTTTTTTGTTCTATTTTGTTTATTTCTTGTATTTTTCTCTTTCTCCTTGAGTAGATATGCTTGAGGTGTTATATTATTTATGTGTTTTTATTAATGTTTATCATACTAACACTTGACTAACTCCCCTCTTGGAAACCTATCTTACATAATGGCATGCCCGGTGGGATCACACACCCCACAAGCATAATGAGAGAATATTTGGACCTCTTTGGAGCCATAAGCATTCATTTTAGGCCTTATTTCTTTAATTTTATCTAACTTTTCCATGTTTTTCCTTAACTGTGAAACTATGAATTCATTCATGAAAAACTAAAAATTCAATAGGAATAAGAGTGAAATCATTGAGTGAAAATATGAAGTCATTCTAAAGAATCACAAAAAAAAATGAGTTTATCTCTATTAAACTATGAATTTAGGGCCTAAAGTTACAAATTCGTCAAGGCAAACTGTGAATTTGCATCATAAGAATCATGATTTTTAGTTATTTTATGGTTAACAAAGAATTATTTTATAAGTTATAAAATCATCATTTACAGTAGTGAAATTGTGTTTTTGAGTTGCAAAATCACTATCCTAGGTTTCAAAATCATTATTCTAGGTTGTGAAATTGTCATTTTGAGTAGTGAAATCATATATCTCAATATAAAGATCCTATTTAATAGTGAAATTGCACTTATTTATTTTTTGTATTTTCTTTAGGTTTTTATCACAATTGTAAAATCGGTAAGTTAAACTATGAAATCATTGAGTAAAGTTGTGAAATTATTGAATAACAATGAAATCTCTCTCTGTAAGTCTATATTACATTTTGGTTGTCTGTGTTTTTATATTCTTAAACAATTTCATAGTTCATAGTCACTATGTAACTATGAAATCATTCCAAATAGCTAATTTTTGTGTCTTATTAAGCTAAATTTTAGAACTTTTACCTTGGATTAGGCACAAATTAATCCACTAACCTTGTTTGTATAAAATTGAGCCAAGAAAAAGGAAGCTTAAGTGTTTTTAAACCAATTTTTATTTTTCAAAATAAAAATTCACAACAAAGGTTAAAATTCATCCACATTTGGTTAAGGTGCTTTAAAATCACATAACAAAGCTGCCCTTTAACATTTAAAAGTTTTTACTCGTGCAAACAAGGCCAAGGGGTCAAAATTTTAATAACACTTGAGTTGGTACTATTAAAAAGAACATACACTTTAGTTAGATCTCTTAAGATTTTTTTCACTTTTTGTGTGTTTTTTGTGTATTAGTTAGTTTCAAATTTCATATATTAAATTCTTTGTTTGTGTAAAACCAAAAACATTGCATGTACACTCTCCCCCCATCCCTTTTGAGGAACTCAAGTGACCAAAAGCACTTAGTTTATTGCCTTGTTTGTTTGGTCTTGTTAAAAAAAATGTTGCATCTCCCCAAGCTCCGAGTGACTTGGGTGAGCCAAAACTAACCTCTAAAGTCTTTCCAATTTTAATTTACTTATTTTCTTGTATTTGGATTGTGGTAGAGAGCTCATCGCCTCCTCACAAGTTTTTTAGGGGTGTGTTGAGATAGGGTTTCATCTCCTAGCATTGTACTAACCCCACTCCATGGAGGGGTATATAAATTAAGGTAGATGATATTGGGATTGTCAAGGGGATAAGTGACTAGCCTCCCCAATCCTAATGAAAATCTAGGTTAGTTTGTGATAAACATCAGACTTCACTAAGAAGTACATGGTTAAAGTCATTATGTAAAAGAATAGACCTTTGCATAGTAAGTTAGTGAGTTTGAACCCAATTGATGTGATTGTGCCCTTGTGTTAGCCACACTTGGAACCATTTAGAGCATTGCAAAACTTATAGATTTTATTCAGTCCTACTTACCACAAAATATCTTACTAAATGTTGAGTGATCCTCACTTTAAGTTTGTGCCATGTATCAATGCTTAAGAGACAGAGTGGGGTTTTAAAACTCTACCTACACTTTTTCTTTAATTTTTTATATTAACACTTAAATCATTTTAAGCATTGGTATATTGATGGAAAATTTAGTAGAAACTATGCACACCATTGTCATTTTTAGGGATAAATGAGCAATTAGTGTTGTTCCTATATTTTTTTATTTACATGTGTTTTGAGATTAAAATTATTAGTTTGTTTGTCAAAGTCTAAACAAGACCAAAAGTGTCACATTATTTTCACACCACATTAACCTTAAAGGTGTTTCTCTACCCATTTTGTGTCACACTTTTACCTTGGAATTTTATTCCAAAATCTATTTCTATGTCACTTGTTTAGCAGGGCATTATTACACTACCCATTTTATTTCAAACTTTTTCTTTGAATTTTGTAGTCCAAAACCATTGTCATACCATTTTATTGAAGGAGCATTGTTACATTGCTCATTTTATTTCAAAAATTTTGCTTTATTTCAAACCAAGTTTAAAATCATGTGTACCTTTGGTCTAAAAATGGTGTCATTATGTTGTCTATTCTAGTCTATGATGTTCTCCATTTGAAAAATCTAAGTCTTTTGAACAAATTTTAGAATTCATCTTGCAAATTTCATATCCAAAATTGATCGGTCTACACCTAGGTCTTACCTAATTTTGGATCAGGTGTTTTCCTCTTACCTTTGGATTGTGTAACTTGGATTGATTCCTTTCTCAATTTAAAGACCCTTTACCTATATCTAGGAAGTGGTTTATTTATGTGTCCCTTGATTTGATTTTTTGCCTTAAACTATGGTCAAAACTCACTTTTTAAGTATAACTCTAAGTATGGTTAGTTTACATTAGAGCCTTGTTTATCACTTGGGATTGATTGATTTACTCATCCCTCTTATTTTGATTACTTAATATTGACTTTCCTAATTAGTTTTAGGTGTGTGCCTAGAGTGAATTATTTATACCAAGGTTAATTTTGTTTTAAAATCCATGTGTCGAGATTGAGTCAAGTGTTTCTAATTGTTTGCCTTGGTGTTAGATTAATTGTAATTTTTTACCTTGACTTGGTGTATTTTAAAGACTAGCTTTGTACCTTTTATCCAAGGACCTAGCATTGCCTTAAATTTTTTAGATCTAGCTTATTCCTTTTTAAGTCTAGATTTGTGTCTTTTGACCAAATACCTAACACTTCTAATTTTAGACCTAGATTAGATTTGTTCATAATACCTTGTTAAGACTAGAATTCAAATTTGCCTTTCATTTAACCATTTGTGTGAAGGACCTTAGAGTATTGGAGATATTTTATACCAAATTTTCATTGATATTTTTTTAGATCTCCATTCTAGCCTAAGTTTAAATCATTTACAGCAATAGAGTGATTTTTCCATCTAGACCAAGTTTCAAGATGTTTTCAAGAATCAACCAATCTTTTTAGACCATGTTTCAAGTGTTATGTGAATTTTAGACCTTTTTTTCATGAGACATTAGTCGTAGGTTCATATATGCCTTGTTACACATGTAGTGGGACCATGTACAATATATATTATGAAAGCATAGTCACAAATGGTCCCTTTGTTCAAAATCCATATGGGGATGATGTAGTTTATGAAACTAATCCATATCCCCCTTACACTACTCAGTATGCAAAATAAAGGCAAGATCCATTAGCACAATACCTGGTTAGTAAACTTCTTTGTCCAAGTGATGAGCAAGAATAAACCATTAATACCTTGTTAATATACCATCTATTATCAAATAAGTCTAATCATAGCCCTACTACATTACCACGTCTACAATCTATGACATGTACTTATTTATCACTTTCTTAAGAATAGGGATTAGATTTTGGTTAGGGTTATAGAGGTAGGATCCAAGTTTTTGGTAGACTTTCCCCATTAAAGTATACCTAGTCTAGTTAGAGCACCTAGTAATGTACCTCAAATTAGACCCATCAAATAGGGCTCTACTAGTTACCATCAGGCATTCATACCAATGCCAAACCAACATCTATATGTGCTTGTAAAGTGAAAGGGCCCCATGGTAGACCAATTCTCACAAATACAACAAACATATCAGACTTATCTTAATCTAACATAATTTTCAATGTTATGTCCATATCAAATACTATTTATAGAGTTGGCTCCTTTAGTAAGAGTACCAGTTGATTCATTGGGTCATACTAATGTGACTGAGGACCCCTTTTCCCAAAGTACTCTAGTAGGTGACATGTTCAATGTCCCAATCATTGAGGAAGTGATTGTGGCTTCTACTCAAGAATATGTGTTAAATGTAGTGTATAACATGCAAGTATATCCCAATATAGACCAAGGTGGGATAAATACACCACAAAATAATTTACAGCAATAAGTACCTCTTACTAATATTAAAAGTGGCTTGAAACAAAAAGTGGAAGGAAAGCCTAGTTCCCAACCATAACAAGTTACTCCCACTCCTTAATCAGATACTTCTTCAAGCACACAAAACCAAGGGATAAGTAGCTAGGCACTACCTAATGTTTTACCCTAACAAGTGGTGAATGTTACACCACCTCAATAGGTGATGGTTAATATTATGCAACCACAAACATAGACTAATGTACCACCACAACACATGGTGGGTTCATCATAGACATTATCTAATCAATAATACATTCCTATTGGTTAATAATAAATGTTAAACACCCAACAAGCATCCAATTCACAATAGATGTTTGTTAAAAGAGCTACCAACTTAGTACAAATACTTATTAGTCAATAGTTTCCTTTTAATCAACATGTGCCACATATTCAAAGACATGGCTTTAGTTGATAGTAGGTATCATTTATATATTCAGGTTTAACTATTTAATAGAAAATTCTTACTTAAACTTAGCATGCACAATACCTTCCATAAGGCCACATACTTCCATCATAGCCCTAATTCCCTCTAAATCAAATCCATGTTTTGAATCCAAACCAAAATATTTACCAACAACACATGTCATATCAGTAGCCTAATCCCAATACATAGATGCATATTCTCGGTTCATTGGTCCATCAAACCAACATTCCACAATACTCCATTCCCCCATTATACCCCAATCAAGGTTATCCACCTTTGATCACCTAGCCACAACCATGACCAACTGTGCCATCAAGTTTCTTGGCCCAATAATTGCATCAAATGAAGGATGAAACTGTATCCATTCAAATGGTAAAATAGACTAAGAAGTTTAAATTAGATTACATGTGCTCATATCTATTTAACATGGAGTATCTCCAAATACCATTTCCTCTATATTATGAGCCACTAAAATTTGATAAATATAAGGGTAAAGGAGAACTTAGGGAGAATTAAAAAGATTTTTTTGTCGCTTTCCATCTAGTGGCCTATAGTGACATCTATCTACTTCTTATTTTTCCCCAAAGTCTATCTAGATAGGCCTCAAAATGGCTTCTTAAGTTACCAAATAACTTTGCCTCTAACTTTGATGATCTTTCATATAAATTTATACAACATTTCTCCTACAATATTAAGCATGAGATTTTGGTAGTTGATTTGAGTCAGGCCAAGTAAAAATTTAGTGATAACTTTGTAAGTTGCTTATAGCAATGGAAATCAATTTCTATTCACTTCACCCATAATCTACCAGATAAACAATTGGTATATATGTTTACCAAAAAATCACAATGAAATATCTTACCACTTGGAGATTTAGTGCACTCACACATTCAAAGAGATCATTGAGAAAGGTATACAAATTGAAAAGGTTATCATTAATAAATGAATTATTAATTTATCTTATTCAAATCAAAACCAGAGCCAAAACCAAAATTAAGGCCCAAGTCAAATCCCTAACCTAGTCAAAATGCAAGTGTTTGCACCCACTCAGGCTAATAACTATGAAAAACCTAATCTAATAAAATGAAATAATAATGTTTTCAATAAAAGAGTTACTAAGTCATGTCATGTTCAAATTGTGTAAACATTTTCTACTCAACCTATCCCATAAATACAACTTATTCCACAAATGCAGCCCATATAGCAAATTCAATCTATGCCTCAACATAAGCCAGCTTCTAAAATGCTATAGCCACCACCTTTGTAGACCCCTCCTCTAAGAATAAGACCTAATTCTAGAGTCTTCAATCACCTTGGTGAGCTTATTGAAGTAGTGTTTCATAAATTAGCCACAGCTAATATGCTTAGTTGGTTGATTCTAAAACACTTTCTTAAAGGAGTACCTTATCCAAATTATTATAAAGAGCATGATTTTTTGAATACCATCATGTTCGTGGATATCCTATATGACTTTCTATGTAACTAAATCACCTCATTAACAATATTTTAAAAAATAGAGAGATATAGTTGGATAATAGAGCATCTAATTCTAATCAAAACTTGGGTATCTACCAAAATCCTTTTCCATGACATAATAATACCAATCAACAATAGCAACAATGAAGCCCATAGTAAAAATAATAATAATGTCAATCACATAATGGATGGAACCAAAGCTATAATAATCCCAATAACCAACAGACCTATCACATAGTTACACATGATTATTATAAAGTTGTAGGTCATATTACGAGTGGTCATATATCTACCATTACCATCAATCCTAGACTAAATACCAATAGACCAAGACCATTACCTAAAAATGCCTATCAACCTCCTAATTCTATAAATCCTTCCTTGACATATGACTATAACCAATTGAAATAACAACTAAGTATTACCATCTTAGGTCCCTATGCCGATGACCTTTCATTGACCAGTGACCACAGCCAAGTGCACTGGCAATCAAGAATTAACCTCTTTGTCCCATCTCCATCATCTTCTAGTTATGATGGTCCTTTAACCAATCTAAATTATACAATCATAACTTAGTGGTATAAAGTCACCATCCTAGACCTACAACCCCCTACCAATGAGCCAATCCAACCCACAATACCAGCTAGGAGTAAGCCAATTACCATTGTTAAGTAAAAAATGTATGATATTGTGTAATAACTCCAAAAGACACCTGCATAAATCTCTATTATATATTTTTTGTGTACATCTACCATCCAAAATAATATCCTTACTAAAATCTTAGGCCAATCCCAAGTGCCCAGTGACATTATGCTAGACAAATTTCAAGCTTTGGTTGGACACCTATCACCAGGCCAATAATTGGCCTTTGACAAAAGTGATATGTCATTCCTTAGCCCTCTCCATAATAACCCATTGTACATTGAAGTTGTTATAATGTATCATAAATTTAAAGACATCATCATAGATAATATATTGGGCCTAAATATTATGTCTCTAAATTTAATCAAGCATTAAAGATATACAGTAGTTTACCTTTAACTAGATACCATTACCATCAAGGCTTATGATAATGAAGAGCGAGAATCACAAGGAACTAGAATTTTACTAGTTTTCATTGGGCCTTTAATCCATGACACACTTTTCCATGTTTTATACCTAGATTTATCATACAATTTACTTTTGGGTAGACCATGGATACATGAAACCCATGTAATACCTTCAACCTTGCACTAGTGAATCAATTTTCCTCATTCTATGATGGAGGTAACTATCCATGGATATTTACAACCATGTGAATACTACAAGCATTCAAAGGATAAGTATGAAGGCTATAATTACCATTTTGGTTTATACCTAATACCAAAGAAACAAAGACAAGGAGATATTTATTGAATTTCTAGAGACTAATTGCATAGACCCTGATAGCCTTGCCTCAACTTTACATACACCTCCTATTGAAATTTATAATCATTTTACTATTTCAAACAATGGTCCAAAAAAATATTTTACCCATGATACCTTCTATATATCCAAGTTTTCACAAAAACCCAAGTCCTATGGAAGGCCCAAAGCTAATCCAATACGCATGAAATGGAAATAAAATGAAAAGGAAAACTTCATATCCTAGTGCCTTTTGTTTTCACACTGGCTACTAGCCAAAAATAGGACCCTCTTGCTAATGATGATTCTTGGTTATACAATGAAAATGTGGTTGATTTCTACTAAATTATAAAGTATCCCATCCCTAACAAGATTATGGGTAACCAAGCTTATGAAGGTAGAAGCCTGGGGTAAATCAACAAGGTATTATTGAGCCCATTTCTATGACCAAATATAAAGGAACTCATGGTATTGGATTTAAACCACATATGGGTGACCCCACATATCTTATTCATGTTCCTACACCAATGACTAGTGATGGTAATGATGATTATGATAGTTAAGTGGAGTCCAATCATAGCATATATGAAGACCTATTCAATACTAACTTATTCAACCCATATACCATTTGTACCATCATGTCAGTAATCTAACATTCCCCACTTACCCTTTATTATCCTCAACTCATAGATTGGGACCAACAAGAATCCATAATGCCTTTAGACAAGTACAAGAATGATGAGGCCTTTTGTGATTTTCTAGGCCTGAGAGATAATGTTTCTTTGGGAGACCATAAACAAGGGTTCTCTATCAAATTGGATCATGTTACCTATTTTGAATAGTGGGTGAATACCCTTAGCCAAAAATTAAAAAATAAAACATTGAGGACCCAAAGTGAAAACCCTTTTGAGGCACTTTTAGACTAAGGTAAAAGTAAATAAAAAGGACAAACTCTTGGCGAAAACCTATTTTAAGCACCATTAGATGGGGATGTTCACCCTTCCTAGAATGAAGTTTGGGATACCACCAATAATGAACTTGATTTTGGGTCTAAAATAAATACATAACAGTGACATACCTTTGATCAAATTGTCTGATAATGTCTTGAAGTATTTTTTACATGGCCCTTACCACCATTAGTATATTTAGCTTCATCTTGTTTAGGAGAACTTGAAGAACTAGTATGATTGGAGGATTTTGCCATTACTAGCCAATTTACATCTTGCTAGCTATTCTAAAAGATGGATCGACTCTCCTTATAAAGGATACTATGAAAGTCAACATTGGGACTCCTAATGATCCTAAGTAGATTAAATTAGGCATATCCCTCATTGAGGAGGAATGTGAGGTTATTAGAGCTTTGCTAAAAGAGTTCATAAATATGTTTGCATGGGCCTACTCTTATATTTAAGGTTTAGATACATCATCGGTCCTACACCATCTTATGGTTCATCTAGATGCTAAGCCAATTAAGTAGAAACTAAGGAAAATGCATACTTACATTGCCATCTTGGTCAAGAAATAATTGGAGAAAAATTTAGATGCGAGATGTATTAGACCTATTGATTATTCATAGTGGATCTCTAATATTGTGCCTATTAGTAAAAATCCATAATGTATTAGATTGTGCACTAATTTTCAATACATCATTAAGGCATGCCTGAAAGATGACTTTTCTCTATCGAACATTGACATGATTATTGACACCACAACTAGGTATGAAATGCTTTCCCTCATGAATGTATTTTTAGGATATAACCAAATCAGGATTTCACTAGAGGACCAACACAAAATATCATTCACCACTCCTTAGGGAATGTTTTATTATTAGGTCATGTCATTCAGCCTCAAGAATGTTAGGGAAACATACCAAAGGTATATGACTATTATATTCCATGATATGATGCATGATATTATTGAATACTATGTCAATGACATATTGGGTAAATATAAGACCCATGCAGATCATCCAGTCATACCATGAAAGATGTTTGAAAGGCTTCATGAGTACAAAGTTTGACTGAATCCTAAGAAGTGTGTCTTCGGTGTTACTTTAGGCAAACTATTAGGCTTTATTATCTCTCATCTAGTAATTGAATTTGATCTTGACAAGGTTCAAGCCATTATTGAGATGCCACCATATTCCACTTTTAAGTAGCTCTATAGTTTATAGTGTAAAATATAGTCTATTAGACAATTCATTTCATATTTAGCTAATAAATGCCATTATTTCACTCATTTATTAAAGAAAGGTACTACCATTCTTTGGGATAAAAAATGTCAAAATGTCTTTGAGCACCTAAAGGAATACTTATCCAATATACTTGATCTATTACCACCAATTCCAGGTAAGCCATTCCTACTTTACTTATCTATCATTGAAAATACCCTAGGTACACTTTTAGCCCAAGATGATGAACATGGAAAGGAACATGTAATTTAATAATAATGTTGTACACTATTAGTGTATGAACACAACTATACACTAATTGAAAAAGCTTATTTATCTATATTATTTACATCCTAAAAGATCCATCATCATATACTTAACAACAAGACCATATATATCACATTATACCTTTGACACTAATTCTACATGTGGACAACATTTGAAACTAGTTTTTTCCCACCAAGTTGGGCCCCCTGAGTGCGACCGGCGGGATCATGGATCCAATGGAGGATGCTATTGGTGGTAGTGCCTCTGGGGATCTATTCAAAAATTTGGTAGTGGATAGTCCATCCAACAGATGGAAGAAGGCACTTACAGGTGAAAAGATGTGCCCCTCAAAAAGCATGATGAGCCTCCCTATTATCTTAGAGGGCATAGCCCTGCATATCCCAGATGATCTAGTGGAGGAAATCATGGCATCCATGGACCTTACGTTGGTAGGTAAGTTTTTTTCTTTCCATCCTAGTATCAAAATGATTAGGAAATGGGTTTTGTCTAGGTGGAAAGTTAAGGGTAGTGTTTTGATCATTACCATGGCAAGAGGCCTATTCCTTTTTAGTTTTACGAATAGGGAGGACATGATTGCTACTCTTGTTGGAGGACCATGGTTGTATGGGCCACATTCTCTTTCCCAATGCTCATGGAAACTAGGATTTGATCCTAACTCAGACCTTAATAAGTCTGCTCCTGCTTGGGTAAGACTACCAAGGTTCCCTTTGGAATTTTGGGATGAAAAAATTTTCACAGCTATTGGCAATTCTATTGGCCAATATGTCACTACAGATCATACAACCAGAATAAAGTCTAGATGTGTGTAGGCTAGACTTTATGTCAATGTTGAAATAAATAGGACTCTCCCTACGACCATAGAGCTAAACTCTAAATATGGGACCTGGACTCAGCTGATCACTTATGAAAATGTTACCACTTTCTATCAAATATGTAAGAGAAAGGGACATTTAATGACACAATGCACAGCAAATCAAAAGGGGAGGAAAGATGATTCCTAGATTGAAGGGGAGGATCAGGCTCTCAATTATAGAAAGAACAGTGAGTAGGAAACAGAGAGTAATGTGGAAAATCTTGACAACACAAAAAAGGGAGAGGAGGAGACGAGAAAGGAGGATATCACTAGTATTGAGGGAAAAGCTGTCCCAAAGGAAAATATAGTATCAGTTGATAGTCAAAAGGCTATATTTAACACAGCCAACCCTCTAGAAAAATAGACTAATATGTCTAAGGAAGGAGAAAGATGTAACCTTTTGATAGAGGAAGTCAATGAAGAAGACAAAGTTCCAAGAATTAGATAGGAAGAAGTAACTCTAGAAAGTCCCACTAAAGGAGAAGTAGACCCACAGCTAAATACAGACATTTTCCATGCTCTGAAAGTCAGAGACCAAGTAGGAAACTACTTAGCAATAGGTGTAATAGGACAAAATGGTAGTAATGAACAGGAGGAATGGGTTACCCCAAAGAAAAAGAATCGAAAAGGTAAAAAATCTACAGATGTTGTCACTGAGCCCAAACAAGGGAGACCAACCCTAAGAGAAACAAGACAAAGAGAGATTTCTAGGGAGATTACCAATGGTAAATAGAATACACTAGAGACCCAACCCCACAAACCCTCTAAATGAGAATATTATCTTGGAACTTGAGGGGATTTAATAGTCCCTCAAAGTAGTTTGAGGTTAAAATTTGCATTTTAGATAATAAATTAGATATTTTATTACTCCAAGAAGTCAAGATGAATGAGGAGAATTTTTTGAAAATTGTTGCCTATATATGGCCTAGGGCAACTTTTTGCATTAGTCCTACTGAAGGGGCTTTAGGGGGGATTGTCACTATGTGGAATAGTGCTAAAATATAGGGGTCTCTTATGGCTTATAATAATCACTTCTTGATTACCAATTTTTCTATGAAATCTTTGAATTGGTCGTTGATCAATGTCTATGGATCGAATAATAGAGCTTTGAGACAAAAATTATGGATAAACCTGAGCAGTTTTAGGAATAATCCCTAGAACATTAGATGAATGTTAATCAGAGATTTTAACACTCCTTTATACCCTTCTAAAAAATAGGATGGAATTATGGATTACTCGGACAGCATGTTTGACTTTGCTGAATTCATCAATGATTGGGGATTATTGGACATAGAGCTGAAAAACCAAAATTTTACCTGGACCAATAGAAGAAGAGGAGATCAAATGATTCAAGTTAAATTAGATAGATTTATTATATCAAGCAACTAGAAGGATTATCATAATATGTAGGCACAGGCTTTCCCTAGAACCATGTCTGACCACTGCCCAATCTTCCTCAGTTGGAGAGAACGAGGACATTCCAGACCTTCCCCATTCCATTTTGAAGCTATGTGGATCAAACACAAAGAATTTAGACAAATGGTGGCCCAATGGTGGAAAATTCCTATTCAAGGTACTCCTATGTTTAGAATAGTCAAGAAACTCCAACACGTTAAACAAGAAGTTTATGGATGGAATAGATACAGCTTTGGGCAGGTCTTCCAGCAGAAGAAAAATATAGTGGGAAAACTCAAGGATATATAGAAACTGATATATTAATGGGATGACTCTGAGGACACTTTAGAAGAAGAGAATATCCTATCTTTAGAATGGAAGAATCTTATGGAAAGAGAAGAGGTTTTCTGGAAATAGAAATCCCGTGTTCAGTGGCGTAAAGAGGGGGATTGGAACACTACCTTTTTTCATCTCTCAGCTATGAAACATAAGAAATCCAACTCAATAACTAAGCTTGTCCTAAATAATGGTGACATTATTACCAAGGATAATGAAATAGGGGAACAAGCTAGGGCTTTCTTTCAGAATCTACTTACGAAAGAAAATAATAATGATAAAATCGATAGACCTATGAATCAATTTATTGATAAAATCCCCTGTTTGATAATGGAAGAAGATAATCTGGAGATGTTAAAGCATATATCTAAGGAATAATTCCATGTTATTTTATTCTCCATGGGTGCTTTTAAAGCCCCGGGTCCTGATGGCTTTCCTCCTATATTCTTTCAAGAATATTGGGAGATAGTAGGAGCAGACCTTATGGCTGTTGTGCATGATTTTTTTTAGATATAGTAAACTTTTGAAACAAGCTAATAATACCTTAATAGTACTTGTTCCTAAAAAATCACAACCTTCACACCTCACTAATTTTAGGCCCATTAGTCTATGTAACACTGTGTATAAGTTATGTACTAAAATGCTGGTCATGAGGATTCAACCTTTGCTAGAAAAAATTATTTCTCCTACTCAAAAAGGTTTCATCCCAGGCAGGCAGATTCTTGATGATGTGATCACCACACATGAGACTATTCACTCCATGGATAAGAGCAGAATCCCTAGGATATCTCTCAAGCTTGATATTTCTAAAGCTTATGATAGAGTCTCATGGACCTTTCTGTTCCAAGTGATCAAAAAATTTGGGTTTAATGATAAAATGTCTCACTTGTTATGGAACGTGGTCTCTTCTAAAAAATTCTTAGTGTTGGTTAATGGTGTTCTTAGAGGGTTTTTCTCATCCTCGAGAGGAATTCATCAGGGAGACCCTCTCTCCCCATACTTATTCATCATTATGGCTGAGGCACTGGGAAAATATAAGTAGATATAGCCTCAAAAAATCTAGTGGGCATCAAACCTACCTCCTCCCTTCATCCTATGGTGGTACAATAGTTTGTGGATGATACCATCTTTTTTGGCATCTCATCGGTGATTGAAGCTAGAATATGGAAGAATATCTTAAATAATTATGCCAGAGAGTTAGGATAAAGGATAAATTTCTAGAAAAGCAATGTGTATTTCCTCAACACTCCTAATGAACTTAGACATAATCATTGATATATTATAATGTGTTGAAGCTGGCCTACCAGCAACCTACCTGGGTCTCCCACTCTCGATCAAAGAGGTATCTCCTAGATTTTGGAATGTAATTGTGGAAAGAATGTAGAGGAAACTTCTTGGTTGGAAGGGGAAACTACTCAGCAGTGCTAAACTGCAACTTCTTCGGGCTTCACTGCAAGGTATTCCTACATACTTCCTGTCTCTTTTTAAAATTCTTGCATATTTTGCTGAGAAATTTGAACAGATCTAAAGGAAATTTTTATGGACGTGAGTGGAAGATAAATAGAGAATGTCTTTAGTCAAATGGGAAAAAGTGTGTCTTCCAAAATCTCGTGGTGGACTTAATATTAGGTCCATCAGGAACATGAACAAAGCCCTTCTCTCAAAATTTAGTTGGAACCTGATCCATAAAAATAATGATTTGGGGGAAATAATGTATGCTAAATACATGCATAGCATTGATGATTCCAAATTTATTCAATAGATGAGATTACCACAAGGATCTATGATATGGAATAAAATGCTAAACAGTAGAAGCCTTCTCAAATAGGGAATTAGATGGAAACTTGGAAATGGCTGGCATATTAAATTCTAGGATGATATCTAGTTAAAGGACAAGGCTCTCATCACACAGGGAAACTATGGAGAGATTACTGACTTGACTACCCAATTTTTTATAGATAGGGTCAGTGATTATATGGAAAATAATAATGGGATGAGGAGCTAGAAAAATCTTTTGGATTGTTGTGTGCACCGGCCTAAGCTTTTCTCAAGAGTTTGGGAGATCCAGTAATGCATTCAAGAGATCAAAATCCCTCTCTTTCCCCAAGAGGATGAAAAATACTGGTGGCCAGATAAGAATGGATCATTCTCTGTTAAATCTACTTACCATCTACTCATTCTTGAAGCTCAAAATAAAGATGTATGGAAAAAGGTTTGGAATCATAAACTTATTCCAAAAATTAACATGTTTTGGTGGGCTACTACTCATAACAAAATCCTTACTCAGGATAACCTTCAAAAGAGAGGGTTTACTTTGGTTAATAGATGTTTCCTTTGTGGTTCAAAAGAGGAATCAATTTCACACCTCTTTATCCATTGTGAGTTTGCCCAGGAATTATGGGGCACAATACTTAACAACTTTGGTATTGAATGGGTCTACAATTTTGACCTTAAAGAAGTAATTCTCAGCTGGAACCCAACCTTCACACATCCCTAGCTTATGGAATTATGAAAGCAAGCTCTACCATGTTTGAGTTGGAATTTATGGAAAGAGTGCAATCACATAATTTTCAGGGACACTGCTAGAAATGCTTCTCAGGTGTTTAACTCCTTTGCTAAGACCATTATGAAAAGTGTTACAACAGCTCATATTCGTGTTGTGAAGAAACCCCTATCTCAAATTGAAAGCCAAATTCCATCCAAATGGAAGGTTTTAAACCAGATCCCTGGGTATAATAACTCCAAAATACTACAAAGACTTAATACTAAATGGATCCCCCTAAACCTAACTAGATGAAACTCAACTTTGATGGGGCATCCAAGTTGGATGGTAAAGCTAGTGGAGGAGGAATTATAAGGAATGATAAAGGATGGATGTTTGTTGTCTATGCTGGTGGAATTGGATGCTAGAGCAACAACTATGTTGAAGTAATGGCTTTACTATGGGGATTAAAGTTAGCTATATCCCCAGGAATAAGGAACTTGAATATACAAGGAGACTCTAATATGGTCATAGATGTCATTAATAAAGCTTCAAATGTGGGAATCAAGCTTAAATACATCATTATTGATATCCAATTTCTTTTACAAAAGTTTTTTGAAGTTGAGATTTCCCATACCTATAGAAAAGGCAACAGGGTCGTTGATGCTTGTGCTAACCTTGGGCAGCAATTTTTAGGTTGGAGGGTGTGGTGACAAGGTGTTCATATTCCCTTAAACATTAGGGAGATCATTCAAAAGGAGATGACTTGTCAGGAATGAGGCGTATTGATGACCCTGAAAAGACCCCTATTGATACCCCTGGCTCCTTTGCAAGCAATAAGGGCAAGAAGAGAAAGGTTGATGAAGAGGAAGAAAATATTAAAGAGACTACGGAAGGGACCCATAGGAATCTAAGTAGGGCCATGGGGGGCCAAGGTGGAAAATCTCACAAGCCTTCCAAAATTAATAAGGAAGGATTCTCCTCCAGAGTGCGAAGGTCAGGGCGGATTGTTGGTAAACCAGCCCTGAAGGCCAGACTGATTGATTATTCAAAAAGTGCTTTGAAAGAAGCAACCCAGGAGGAAGAGTCTGAGGAGCTATAAATCCAAGAAACTTTGGAGGACACTGCAGGGAAGTAGGCTACTAGGGATTTTGAGGTTACTGAGGAGCAGGGTGCTGACACTATGGGAATTGCTGACAATAAGGGGAAAATGTATGTCGAGGAAGCTATTGAGGGCACTGAGAATGAGACTAATTGGAAAACTAAAATTGGGGCCCTGAAGGACCGCATTTAGAAGCTCGAGAAGGTCTTCACCAAAGGGCTTCGTAATACAATTCTATTGAGCATGTCTATGCTAGAAGTGGTGGGTAATACTGGGTATGCTGACAATGCAGAGAATGAGAAACTCAATGATCTTATCAAATCAATAGTTATGTAAGGGGAGACCTCTTTGACTCTGGTCTTCCTGTGGCTTGTGTTTTGTTTATGTCTATTGTTTTTGGCTGTGCCATCGTCTCTCTGAAGACATTTTTTGTTTATTTGCCTTCTTGTCTTTTTTGACTATATAGGGTTTGGCCCCTGGTTTGCCACCTTATTTTATCAAAAACAACAAGACCATATCCATTTCCAAAGTATATACACTCAAGTATCTACTATCAAAAATAGCTTTACAAGGTCGTATGGCTAAGTGGATCATACTTTTCAATGAGTTTGAGATTGAATATGTCAACCAAAAGGCCATTAAATGACATGTACTTATAAATAAATTTTTTAAGCTCCCATTTTAGATACTCAACTACTTAATTTTTCATTCTCAGATGAATCCATCATCATTATCATCGAAACACCTCCTGAGGAGTAGTAATGGAAGCTATATTTTGATGGGTCATTCACATCTCATGGATCAAAAGCATGATTGTTATTCATCACACCAAAAGGGGATCTCATTCCCAAATAATTTTATATGAGCTTTCCTTGTAACAATAACATGGTTAAATAAGAATCACTCATTAAAATGCTTCATTTAGTAGTACAATGGAACATTCAACATTTACTAATTCATGGATATTCTTAACTTATTATTAATCAGGTTACAGATTAGTTTCAGACCAAAGATGATAATTTGGTACTATATAAATCTATGGTGGACATTCTCAAGAAATAGTTTAATCACATTTAGTTTGAACACATACTTTGGGCCAATAATAGGACAATATATGCCATGACTACCATTAGTTATTTGATCCATAACATAGACAAGGAAAGAGACTATCAATTCCTCATTGAACATCTTTTAGCACCTACTCATGAACCCTCGATCATTGAAATGATTTGTGATATTATTGGTCCTATTAATATTTGGTACTTCAAATTATATAATTAACTCCATGACTAATTCCTTCCACTAGACCTATCATGTAAGCAACAAAAAGGTTTCATACTCCAAGCCTATCAATATACCTTACTTGGCCCAACCCTTTATCTTAGAAGATTTTATGTAACCCTACTTTGTTGTTTAAATTTGACAAAATCTAGATTAGTGTTGAGGGAAGTTCATGAAGGATTTTGTGGGGCTCACACTAGTGGGGTTGTCCTTACCAAAAAGCTTCTATGTACTAGTTATTATTGCTTAACCATGGAAGTAGATGCAGTTACTTATGTGAAAAGATGTAAACAATGTTAGAGACATGCAAATTTGATCCATGATCTAGCATGAACACTCAAACTAATGACTACGCCATGGCCATTTTTAATGTGAGGTCTTGATCTTGTAAGGAATATGAACCTACCTCCTCATATGGGCATAATCATATCTTTACCACCATAGATTAATTCACTAAGTGGGTTGAAGTTATACCCCACTTACATGATAGGAAAAAATAATATCCAAATTCATCTTCAACCATCTCATTTATCATTATGGTATCCCAATTGACATTATATTTGATAATGGTGGATCATTTAAAAATAAGGATGTCAAGGTGCTCTATGTCGAGTTTAACATTACCCAACATTTTTCAAATACATATTACCTATAAGGTAATGTCTAAGTAGAGGCATCTAACAAGATAATTATTAATATTCTTACGAAGATCATCAATGATGTTGGTCATGATTGGCACTTGTAGATCTTCTGCACCTTCTAGGCTTACCATACTAATTACCATACTCCAATAATGGCCACACCATATTCCCTTATTTATGGGACTAAGGACATTCTTCCCATCAAGGTTGTGTTACCATATGTATGCATCTCATTGAAGCACATCCTTGATGATGAGGATTATAAAGTCACTCATTCTTAAGAGCTAGAGTTACTAGATGAAAAACACATGGATGTTGTAAATATCCTTCAATCATATCATAACTAGTTATGTGGTCAGTTTAATAAGTGTGTGAGGTATAGAGAGTTTGATCTTGGTGATCTTCTCCTTAAATAAAACAAAAATAACATTGTATGCAAAGGGAAATGTAACTGATCTATTAAATCAATCCTAACTCAGAGAAGATAAATCTTACTTACACTTTTTATTATTGATATATTAGATATTTAAGGTGATGACCAAGATGTATCTACTATACCTAGCCAATGGATCTCTTACCATAATAATATCACTAGGGAGGGTTATAAATCCTCCATTCAAGCAAAACTATGTAATAACCCTAACTAGATCATATGTTTGCATATTCACTAAGTATAAATGATAAAATCAAAGTAAATTCTAATCTAGTTCTCACTAAATCTTGTATCACAAAGTGTGGGTAATAAACATAAAAATTAAACATGCATTGAAGATATATACTCACATCAATGTATACAAAATCTTAATGCATGGGAGAAAATTACAAATGCAAATCTATCTACTCTTACAAAGGAGAAAAAAATTTATAAATGTTTACCTTTGAAGATGAACCTGCTGAACCTCCATCTCTCCCTTATCTAAGGTGTTTCACAAGAGGTTGTTGTGGTATATAAGGATGACAAAGATAAATCATCTCTAGGCTACACAACCTATTTATGCATCCAAAAGACTTCTCCACAAGACAAGATCTATATCTCCAAAGAAAGTATCAAAACCCTAAGTTATGTTCTTCAAGTAAAATAGTGGATAAGCAAATGTGCAATATATATCTCCTCTTCTTATCTTATTTATAAATTATGAAATGAGTGTGTGTATATATAACTAGATCTAACCCAAACCCTTCTAAAAGTTTAGCTGACAGAGTCAGCTCAATCAACTCTGTATCATTATTGACAAAAATAATTAGGTATTGGCCTCGGTTGACCTAGACCCTAAATGAGTTTTGTCCTTTAGAGTAAAGAGTTGATGGGACTGACAGTGTATTATAAACTATCAAAAAAGATTTTAGGCTTAGGGAAGGGAAAATGAAGGTAGACAATAACTAGAGGAGGGTTCAAAAGAAGATACAAAGCTTAGGGTAATGTTTTTATGAGAATGTTGGATTGATAACAAGTGGTAATAAAGGGACAACAATCCTATGAAGTACCAATGGTCTACCCACCCCTTTCCTAGTGCACCCATTAAGGCATGCACTCAAAGAGATTAAGACTCAATAGGTTCTTGCAAAATAAAAAGCATCAATAATTGATAAAGTTTGAAAATATTATGTGTATACATATGCCCCACTTAAATCTCATCATGTGTCACTTAGGTGGAACACGAGATGGTGCTTTGGGAAAAGAACATAGCAACACACAATGTTAAAGCTGAATAAATTGTAGTAAAAAGAAAATAAGATAAATGAAAGGTTAAAATTTAAAAATGCATACCTTTACTTACCTTAGTGTTGTAGATAAAGAAGGAGATTCAATAAATTTGAATGTGTCCAATATAGAGAACAGTAGGTGAACTTGTAAAAATTAGCAAAAAAGAGCAAAAAATAAAAAAAATTGCAACATTTCCATATAATAGGTGAAAATATTTTCTACAATGTTAGGATTCCAGAACATTTTATGATTCATAAAAAGATCTAATAGAAACAAATATATGGTCAAAATACAGATTCTAGTAGTAAATATTTAAAAGGTAAATAATTTTAAATAGTAAATATAAATAGGGTGAAAAATAATTCATTTGTTATTTTTACTATTTTGAGAAAAAAGAGCTCTAAGAGACCTAGTTTGAGACTAGAGAGCTATCATGGTGAAGAGATGATAGTTGAGATGAGGAGGATGCATAGCGGCTTTAGAGAGTGCATCATAGGTAAGCAATTGTGAATTTCAAGTTGTTGAGTGTTTTTATTTAAAAATGAGCCAGATATAGAAAATTTATTGATATGCAAAATTTAGGCACCAAAATGAACCCTATAAAATTTTTAGGTAAACTAGGGGTAGAACAGGATACTAGGTAGGAAGAAGTCAAACTAATAAATTCCTAAGGTATTTATGGTAAATGGTCAAAAAGGCACCACTATGGAAGAACAGATTCAACCTAGTCAACTTAGTCCATAAGGAGAGATAAAAACATAAGGTCAACTACATAACAGTGGGACAATTTAGTACTTTAATGGGTATCTAACTATGTAGTAGTAGATTGACTTAGTTGGTAAATCAGATAAAGTCAATAGTATAAAAATTGAGGCCAACTATGTATTATAGGGCCAATTTAGTATGTTGAATCAAGAAGATGGCTAATTTAGTATTGAATGGGTTAATCTAGTTGGAAATGGAAATGGATGATTTAGTATCACAAATAAGATATAGGTTTGATTTAGTAATAAATGGGATGATTATGTAGGAAACTTTAGGAACATGAGAAAATAAATCAAAATAGTTGATTAAGTAGTTAGTTTGTGAATTTTTAAGAATGTATTTCGATTATTTATGATAAGGATATCTAATACATCTTATATTATTTGATATTTTGTAGATATGTTGAAGGTATTAGCACCTTATTAATGAAACATGGCTACCGAATCAACTAGATTGATTGACTGAAATAGACAGAGCATAACTAGTCACACTAGGATTCAAAGGCACTATGGAAATGAGGTAGATCCCATTTAGTATTGATATCATTATCATGTTCCTTGGAGCATGAGAATACTTCACCAACACTTTTTGATGGGTGGTGGATGGGGATACCATTGAGGTGGGTATCATAATGGAGGATGTATATGCATTATTGGGACTAGTGATAGGAGGGATGCTAGTGATCACTGACACATCAGATGATCTGGAAGAGAGGTGAGCATAAGGCTAGTGGGTGATGTGTTTATATGGGATATACCCTAGATTGAGGGTGAGTTTTTCTGATGAATATATTATGAATAGTTTAAATATATAGAAGGCTATGATAGGACTTATGACAACATGAGTGTTGTGTCACAAGTCAGATGGCAAAGTACCACTATATGTGATATTCTTGTGTCAGTCCATATTAGATCAAGGAACACTCTATGATGTTGAGGCTCTCATCTAGGTCCATCCCGTACATGATGTGTATGGGATGTTATCTAGAGGGCATAATACCATGGGTATTATTGTTTTATTGAGTGCCTAGATATATTAGAGGTTCCCCATGTATCATCTAGTTGGGTTGCCCAATGTGATCAATGATAGGTTACCTTAGGTCATGTGATGGAGATAGGACCATGTAACTTGATTCATGCCCCACATGCTAGCATTACAAACTATCACATGGGGGAGATGATGTGGTATCCTTATATGCACATTGTTATTATATGGCTAAGTTGATTGACCATTACTATAGGGTTGGCATGGGTGTGGATCATAGGCCACTACACCTCATGGGTAGAACCACATCTAGTGGCACACTTACCAAGGTAGTTCAGACTCCCACACCTAGTGGCCCATCTAATAGTACATGCTTATTGGGCATAGCATGTTGTAAAGTTGAGGGGAAGAGGAAGATGAGGAATACTAGTTGATATACGCATAATCAAGGTGCAATGGGCTATACCATGGATTGGTCAAGCATGACAACATTTAGTAGTGGCATCAGTAGGGGTAGATGACATGGAGGTGGATGTAGGCCCATAGTAAACACTACAATAGGCACCATAATATGCACCATAATAGTAGTAACAAGAGTGACCAGCCCAGCCACATTACAAATGGAGGCACCACCAATGAGAGTAGGCACAGGTGAGGGCTATAGTGCAGGAGGACCTAGTAACAACTCTAGGACATAAATGGTCCATAGATGCATCTCTAAGGAGAAAATCATGTTGCACTTTAGTGGTGACTCTTGTATTTACACTAATACAAAGTTGACCTATGGAGGAGGCATTTCATAGATGAGCAGATGGAAAAACCATGCTCAACAAGTGAGTAAACACAGAGATGGTGATTGGTGACACTAGCACTAGTGAAATGTTGTAATTTTGATTTTAAGATTTGATATAGGACACTAGTTTCATTTGGATTATAGTAGATATATATATATTGAGATACTTATGTGATTTATTCTTATCTAGTTTGGGTTTTATAGATCTTATGATAGAGGAGATCATATGGGTATCTTTGGTTATGGTTGTGCACCATGACATTTTGGAGGGGGCGTTTGCTCCATACAACCCCACCATGCTAGATAATCTTTTGGTTTCATTTTCCCCAACCCAAATGATGGTTTAAACTGGTGGGGGAGGTCATGAGGCAATTATAGTCATGTAGGGATGGATTTTAGCCACTAACAAGGGTGGGAGAGGGAGAGGCATAGGCTTAGTAGGCCTTGTATCAAAAGAGAGTAGTTCACATGGATACTATTGGCCATTTTTGGCCCATATACTAAGCTTGTTCCTAGATGGACAAATTGAATAGAGTTCCAGACCTTTGAAGGTCAAACAATAATTTCATGATAAAGTTAGGAAGAGCCTATATGATAAAGAAGTGAAGTATAAACCCCTTTTTTGGGGCCAAGTCTTTGGGCTAAAGTTTAATTATTTTGAGATTTTTACATTTTTTCAAGCAAATTCTTTTGGGATTTTATTTTTCTAAGTTAATTTATTTTAGACCCTTTTTTGACTAAGTGTTGAATTATTGGACAAATTATCTAAGACAAAGTTTCTAAAGGCATGAATTCTTTTAGATAAAATGTTTGAAGCAAAAGATGAAGACCTAATTCTTTCGTTGAAATTATTTTACAATAATTTCTATGAAGACCTATTTCTTTAAGAGAAATTGTTCACATCAAAAAGGGTTAAATGTAAATTCTCTCAGGCATTTTGTCTGAAGTAAAATCCTAAGGGTCTTTTATTTTGGGAAAATTGTCTAAATAATTTTCTTGAAGGGTCATTCTACAGGAAAAGTGGTCCAAAGCAAAAATCCCCAAGAGCACTTTTTCAAATAAAGTGTCCCAAAAACTTTTCCTGAAGGGTCTTTTCTCAAGAAAGTGAACCAAATAGAAGTTTAAAAGGGTATTTTTTCAAGTAAAGTGGCCAAAACATTTTCTTGAAGGGTCTTCTCTCAGGAAAGTGATCCAAAAATAAAACCCAAACGATATTTTCTTTTGGGAAAGTGACCAAGATAAGATATCCGAAGGACACTTTTAAAAGTTCTGAAGGGCATTTTCAAAGGGAAAAGGGCTATTTAAAAAAGGCTGAAAGGTAATTCTAAGGACATGATTCTTTTAATAAAATTGTCTCATGATAATTTCCCTAAAGGTTAATTTCTTTCAAACATTTTGTCAAATACACAAAGCCTGAAGACAAAGTTCTATCAAAAGGTGCAAGGCAAATATTTCAAGGAAAATGTCTAAAACCAAAGGGTCCTCTTCAAAATTTGAATTCATTTCTTTCAAATAAATTATTTGATACAAAATGCCCAAGAAAAATAGCCCCACACAAAAGCTCTGAATAAGCAAATTCTTTCAGGGAAATTATTCCACAATAATTTCCCCAAAGACATAATTACATTGGCCAATTTATTTTGGCAAATTTGATCCAATAGGGTGGTGATAAGTGTGAACATAGGATTGTAATAGGGGGAGATTAGTATTGTGTTAGTGAATAAGACAAATCAATCAAAAACACACTAAACTAACACCCTAAGCCTATCTCAAAGGAGTAGATTAGTTAACAAAACAAAAATGTAAAACACAAGTAAAATATGAAAGAAATACCTTCCTTCACCTTCCTTGGATGCTTCAAAATTCTTATTGTAGTGGCTTGCTCAATTTGTGCTCATGAAGTCTACATCAATGAAGTGTGGATACCTCCATCTCTCCTTGGCACCTTCTTTGGCTTTGGCATGGTTTGGCTTGGCTCAACATTTGGGAATTATAACACTAAGATGAAATGATTTTTAATGCATTTGGGCATTATAATTATGGCATAAAAGAGCTTAAAATTCAATAGGAAAGGCCTCCTATTTATAGATTTTTTGAATGGTTTAGAATCAACCTAAATCATCCATCTCAAGATGAAGATGTGTGGCTAAGGATTAATTCAATTATGTAATTAAAATTCATAAATATACTCATCAATATTTTGGATAGAGGGGCATTAACTAGGCATGGAAAGTCTTAATGAGGCATGGGAAGTATTAATTTAGATATTTGTGGCATTTATGGCTTATAGATGCCACTCCATAGATGATGTCATTTGATGATGTAGTTAATGACAATCAATTTTCAAAAATAAATATTCAAAAAAAATTATGGAAAATTAACTTAAGCTCTTTATTTGGTTTAATTATCCTTAAACAAGATTAGTCAACTTTGATGCAAAACCTTGGCAATTTGTGCAAAAAAAAATCAAATTGGTCAAAATGTCATATTATTGGCTCAAAATGTGATTAGATTGGAATTGGAAGTCGATGTTAGATGTGTTGGAACCTTTATCCCATTTAGGATGTTGTCAATGCAAAATAACAAAGGCATGTGTCTCGTATAATAAATTTGATAGAAAAGAGCAATCTAGAGCACCTAGGTACAAAATTAGCATTTTGACTTGAAATGATTTGATCATAGTTAGTTGCTTCATAAATTATATTACCCAATTTAATGAAACTCTAGCTAAAATTGGCACTTTAATGTATCAATTTTAACTCATTTAATGTGTTTTAGTGTTTTTAAGCCAAATTTTGCATTTTGGTGGAAATTGGTCAAAAGCCTAATTGATGGTCATTAGTGGCCATATTTAGTTGTCTATAGTTTTCACTTATTTGGGAAGATGTTGCAAACCATAGGCAAAGTAATGTCTTACAAAATAATGAGAGATGGCCTGTATGCCAAAAAGAAGATTACGGTTGAATAAAAAGCTCCAAAGAGTGTTTAGTAAGCCTATGATGATGCCCCCTCGAGGGAGTGGCCATCACATTTGTTGATAGATGGTCCCTCAAAAAAGAAGCAAGAAGAAAGGTGGAATTAACCCATGGTTGAGATTAATCTAAATGATAAAATGCTTTCATATATTGATTTAAAAAGGATATTTATTTGTGCAAAGGTAGTTATAATCAAGAATAAAATTCAAAATGATGATTTACCTATAAACGGTTATAATCATTAAGGGGACCTGGATTGTTTTATAAAGATGATTGTGCCCTAATTAGGGTTGATTAACAATCATAACTCAAGGATATAACTTGGAATATATATTAAAGATTAATGGGCATAAAGTGATGAAAGAGATGAATAGAAGAATAAGATTGATCAATAGAAATGATTTAGTTGTACCTACCAATGAGGAGATACTCATCCTTATTAGCAATAATATAACTAAAATGGTCAATGGGTTGATTTGATCAAGGGTGGGAGTATTTTCCAAGGTTCCAAGGAGAGACTTCTATGGCTCCATTTCTTTTAGACCTTTTTGAAGCTAATTTTTATTATGGCACATGATGGTATGTATTATGATAGAACACCATGAAGACTATCCCAAAATGTGCATAAGGACTAACTCCTGATCTAATAAACAATTGAAAATAATGCACTAATGATAAAAACCATGATGATAATGTTGATGTATGAATATGGATGGACTCAAGAATAATGTGTGAAAGGAATCACCCAATACATACATATAGACTAAGTTGAGGCAACAATGTTGAAAGCAAACAAACAGGCAAGAAAACAAACAAATAAAAAACACATAAAAAGCACACAAATAGAAAAATAACTTTAAAATAAACAAACAACTAAAGAGATCAAAAATAAAATTAAAAGAAATCATCCTAATAATGACCATACCCTAGTAAGGTGATTGAGGATAACTAACTAGGCTTAGATAAGACAAATGTTTTTGGTATTTTTAAATATTTGAATGTTTTTGGAATTTTGAGGTATCGTAACTCGATCGAGAATGGCAAGGTACCTACTCATAAAATGGTGAGAGTGTTTAGCTAAGGTTACTCATAAAATGGTGAGAGTATGGCTTAGGGGTACTAAGGTGACCTCAACATTGAGCATAACCTACATAGTCCCAAAATGACATTAAGTCACAATAATTCCATCCACACAAAAGGTGAGGAAAAACCAACTAGGTCACAACAAGTTCTCATATCTGGAAAATGGCCAGTCAAATGAAAATAGTAATAGCAAGGTGAGATGGAAATGCATGATAAATAAATGTTACCCCTAGTTTGTCCATAGGCAATTATAAATAGGACACAATGACATAGATCAATGATACTAATTTTCCCATAGGAGGTTATAATTAGTAGAAAGACTAGTGAAACACTTATTTTCCCATAGGTGGTTATATGCAGGCTCACATAAACCAACTTTGATATAGGATGCAAAATGAAAGATATCTTACCAAATCAATTATCACACTACTTTCATAGACTGTCATTGAAACACAGATTTGATTGATTATTGAAACTTGATCAAAATCCCCTCATAAAAAGTGTGGGAAGAAGCAAAGGAACCAAGAACAAAATAGGATTGGGTAGGATGACTAAAAATAGGCTTTTGTTTAGGTAGGAATGAAATGATAGGATGGTATGGTCTTGCTCTAAGATAATTATGGGTTTTGATAGATTAGATAAAATGGTATGAGGGTTTCCCATAAGTGATGGGGTAAATGGTAGGAATATGTGACAATGGTAAATGGATATGGCAAATAAAGTGGTATGGTACATGTTTTTGGTCTGGGTGATTGTTGGCTTTTTTTTTCTATTTGGCCTAGGTATGGTAAAATGGCATATGATTCTATTGTTCCTACTAAAGTGGAGATGCATGTCCTAATCAACAAATGATATAAATAGAATAATCAATCATGTTAATTTCTATCCCACACCTCATCTAAATAGCTACTCTATCAAGAATTGGCCATAGATCTAGATGTTGAGAATGTTGTTTTGATCTTTATTGGTCATTAATTTTGATTCCTTCAAACATCAAGACAAGGTATCTTTGTAGCCTCTATAAAGGAAAGTGCAGCCATGGATGGTAAATAGGGACAAATAATGGATGGTAGATTTGATTTTGAAATGGAATTGTAAGTGATAATGGAATGGGTAATGATTGGGAAATAAATGAAGATTAGGATGTTCAATCACATGTAATGTTGTTGATGTCAGATTCAACATAATTTTAGATGTGGTAAGATTGCAGACCTCTAAATATTTTCTTGATAAGATCACCAAATTTTTCTATTATTTGATCTTGAGAGTAGCTACTTTTGATTAGGTTGTAGATTGAAATCTATTTTGATTTGATCTTTGATATTATCTTCATCAAGTAGTGAAAGAATTTTGTGCTCAGCTATCAGTGCCTCAATGAGTTTTTCACCAATGAAGTTTTCTTTATTATTCCATAATGCCTTTGAGAAGGTTTCACTAAGGAATATTGAATTTTGACTTTGATTATCTTCAAGCACTTTCAAAAAAGTTTCATTAGAAGATGTTGAGTTTGAACTTTGCTTGTCCCCTAGTGCCTCTAAAAAGGTTTCACTAAGAGAGTGTTCTTATAATATATGAATGTGGTCTTGGCATTCTTGTTCTTCTTTAACTATTATGTTGCCATGTATGTAGTTTAATAAAGTGTGATTATGTCGGTCCTAATTGACACTTGTGGGAGGTGGTATGTCAATGATATGGCTATGTTAGTTGGTGGTAATGGAATGTGGAATGGTGATGGGATGAGACCACACAATATTCATAGAAGATACTAGGATAACTCATGTTGAAGCTAATTTAATCATCCTCAAAAACTATATAAGGATCACAAATGTATTCAAACTAATATGTGAGGCATGCGTAACTAATTTTTTAACAGTCATGAATGTATTATGTTTTTTAATTTGATTCTCACTCAAGGGATTCTAAATCTGATGTTGAAACTAATGTTTTTTCTAATTCTAATGCTAAATCTGATGTCAATTCAAGAATAAAACTTGAATCTAACTCTGATTCTTCATCTGATGGGTACTCTGTTATAATTATTTCTTATTGACTGTTTGGTATTAGATAAGTAACAACCTATGATGGCATAATGGGCTCCATAAAAACTATTTTATCATAGTGGGACTCCTCTAGGATGGAAAAAAGGTCAAGTGACAACTTCTTAGAGACTAGCTTGTCAATAAAAGGCTCTTAAAAAATAGGCATATGGTCAAGGTAATGATTTTCCCAAAGGTGGTTATAATCATTAAGAAGTGACTTAGCAAATACTGGCTCATCAAAGTGAGACTCTTTGATAAATGGTATAGGATCAATACACAATTAATCATAGGTTGACTTATCACAAGTGGTTAGTTCTACAAAAATATCTTGGATTGGTTGATTTTCTTGGCCTTGGTTTCCAATGAGTTGAACAATACTAGTTTTGAACATAGTTTGGTATTCAAATGATTGGATGGGTTGAGGTTTTGATTAGATTACTACCAGATGATGAATGGCCTATGATTAGATAATGGTGGGCATTGGGAAGCATGATTTCTCACAAGGATGAAGTCCTGAAATGGTAATGATAAGGTGGTGCAGAGCTTGGTTGCTTGCATAAGCCAAAGGACTAGGTCTTCAAATGACAATGGGGCATTATGGAGCTTGATTTATCACACAAGTCAAGGATGAGGTATCATAATGGTAATGGGGCATTGTGTATCTTGATTTCTCGCACAAGCCATTGTATCTAAGTCTTTCTCATAAATCATATCATCCCTATCTTGCGTTGGATCATAAGTTGGTTCTTGAATATGTTCTATGTATAAATTATTTTAAATAGGATCTATATCCATATCCCAAATGAAATTATCTAGTCTTCAAATTCCTCTTCATAAACCATATCATCCCAATTGGTAATTCAATTTGGATTTTGTGGATTTTGACTATGTTCCCCATATGGTGCATCGTAGGGAGAATAATAAAACTCTTTAAAAAATCTTTCTCTATAGGAGTTCTTAGTGGGATTTTGTGTGGCCATTCTATCATAAGTTGGATTTTACATGACTCCACCATAATGTAGCTAGATATATCTGCATAAGTGATGAAATATCTAAAACAAAAGGCTTAGAGTTCTACAAACTCTGAAAAACTATGTCTAAAGGACAAATGGTTCAAACTTGGTCTAATTTGGTTAAAGGTGGAGTTGTATCTCCAAAAAATGATTTGATCATGGAGCTGTATCTCTAAAATTGTTTGTGTTAATACTTGGCATAAAATATTCTAACATCAAATGTCATACACACAAAAGGTCAAGCGTCTGAATAAAAACTAGCATGTCAAAGTCAAGGTCAAAGTGTTCCAAACAAGGTCTAAACTAGGAAAGGGAAAAGAGTCGCTAGGTCTTTTGTCCAAATGTGGAGTCAAAATCTAGGCTCAAATAGATTTTTCTAGGACTTTTGGCCAAATGTTGTCAAAATCTAGACTTAAAACAAAGGATTGATATGAATTTAATTTAATCTAACAAGTTTGGAAATAGATTTAAAATAGACCTGACACATGGAATCAAACATAAACATGATCAATTGGTATAAGTCATAAGGCAAAAGGCTCTTATAGAAAGGCTATGTTCTCCCAAACAAAAGCACAAACAAAGATGAGGATAGGCATTGAACAAATAAGTAATCAATAGTCTTCAAATTTGGATAATCAATTAATGGAAGTTATGCAACTCAAAAGAGAAAGATTTGTGTATCAGCCCCATAAATTGAGGTGTAAACAAAAATAAATCAATGTTTGAATCCAAAATTTGACAAGGTTAATTGAAAACTCAACATTAAAAACTATGATTTGACCAAACAAGCTAGACAAGATTGGACAACATGACAGAGAATGAACAAGGTCCAAATGGCTGATGTGACATGGTTTGAAATAAATAATTTTTAGTGCAATGGTAAACAAGTCTTGAAACAAATTGAGTAGCCTACTAGTGTAAGCATGCTTGAATTATGTGATCAATGTTATGTTTAAAAGACTTAAATTAAAAAAATGGTTTGATATGATTTGGGTAGCTTAACATTACCCCCCTCAAACAATAAACACACACATAAACATGTTTAGAAAAAAATTCAACGCACAAGTGTGGTGTAAAATGGATAGCATAATACCTATTTAGACAAAAGAGTGATGTATAAAAAAATTGGTTTTGACATGGTTTACAAACAAACATATTAGTTTTAGTGTCAAAACACCAAGTAAGAAAATGATAAAATACAAGTAAATAATCCAAATTCTTATTAAGGGTGTGGCAAAGTGGGGTTGACTAAAACTAATTGGTTGTCAATTATTTCTAGATGGATCTCATGTCTACCAACTTTCACATTAGCAAACAAGAGAAGCAACATTTTAATTGGGTGTCCACGACACTTGGCTTGTTGCAAAAAGGTCTTTTTTTATTTTTTACAACCACCACATCCATCGCTTGCTTAGTGTAATGTGATGTCTAAAGTGTAGATACATCCCGTGTGCAAATCCAACACTAGAAGTTGGTTTAACTTATCAAACCTTTGATCATAGTGGGAGTGGTTGAAGTTAGTTCTAGGAGATGAAACCCTAGGTTAAAGCTTCCATATATAACTTGTAGGAGGTAATAAGTCCCCCTCACAAGCTAAGATGCAATAAAATAAATAACTAATATAAAGACTTTAGGGTCATTTCAAGATCACCCAAACTATTTCAAGTTTTTAGGGAGTTATTTAGATGATATTCTTTCTATGCCTTGGACTAGGCTCAAATTGAGATGAGATGGTGCTTTTGATCCCAAAATTTCCATAAAGGGTACAAATGGGAGAGCATACATGCATGTCTCTTTTCACTAAAACAATCAACAAGAAATTTTTACAAACAACTGAAGTGATGTTGATTTGTTGCACCAAATTTGAAAATGTTTGCTTAGATTCATTACAAGCCCTTTGGATTTAGTATAAAAATTGAAAATATTGCACAAAATAACCACATGAAGCAATAAAAACCTAACTTCATTTTAAACTAAAATTGAAAATTCAAGACTTAGCTTAAATTCATGATTAAAACACCAAATTGAAAATGTTGTCAGATTTATGATTGTTTTAAGCACTAAATTAAAACTACCTAAGGATTAGATAAATCTTAGGTTCATTTTAGGCACCAATTCAAATGTGTGAGAAACATGACATGTTCATTTTAAGCCAAATTTAAAGTTTACATGATTTTTTATCAAGTTATTTTTAAACCCAATTTGAAATGTGTGTGGTTAGTCAAAAGAATTTAAATCTAATTCAAAAATACCCCCTCAACCTAAAAAAACAATATTATAATGAATTTATTTGAAGCACTTAGGAGTTTGAGTAAATAACATTAAAAATTTAACTCTTAGGTTGACAGTCGAGTTGGGTTGACAGGCAAGTTGAGTTGACAGGTGAGTTAGGTTGACAGGAAACTTGGGTTAGAGAAGTGATTTGGGTTGACAAGAGAGTTGGGTTGGTAGGTGAGTTGGGTTGATAGTCGATTTGGGTTGATAGGTGAGTTAGGTTGACAGGCGAGTTGGGTTGACAGTCCTGAGAATAAAACCATGGCTTAGAAAAAATGGATTTTTACTCAAATTTTTATCTTGTTTGCCTCCACACTCCAAGATCCTGCATAACAATGGTTATTATGTTGCTTTTAGGTACAATTTGACCAAATTTGTGAGGCTAGATCCCATCATACATGCCATTTATGAACATATGATTGTAATAGGGGAGATTATTATTATGTTAATGAATAAAACAAATCAATTAAAAACAAACTAAACTAACACCCTAAGCCTATCTCAAAAGAGGAGCTTAGTTTTAAAAAAAAAATGGGAAACATAAGTAAAACATGAAATAAAGACTTTCCTTCACCTTCCTTGGATGTTCCAAAATGCTTGTTGTAGTGGCTTTCTTGGTTTGTGCTCATGAAGTCTGCATCAATGAAGTGTGGCTACCTCCATCTTTCCTTGGTACCATGTTTGGATTTGGCTTGGATTGGCTTGGCTCAATAATTTTACATTATAACACTAATTTCAATAGATTTTTGAATGCATTTGGGCATTATAAGTTTGGCATAAGAGATCTTAAAATTCAATAGGCAAGGCCTCCTATTTATAAATTTTTGGAATGGTTTAGAATCAACTTGAACCTTGCATCTCAAGATGAATATGTGTGGCTAAGTATTAATTCAATTATGTAATTAAAATTCATAAATATACTCATCAATATTTTGTATAGAGGGGCATTAACTAGGCATGGAAAGTCTTAATGAGGCATGGGAAGCATTAATTTAGATATTTGTGGCATATAGATGCCAACGCACAGATGATGTCATTTGATGATGTAGTTAATGACAATCAATTTTTAAAAATAAATATTCAAAAAAAATTATGGAAAATTAACTTAAGCTCTTGATTTGGTTTAATTATCCTTAAACAAGATTAGTCAACTTTGATGCAAAAACTTGGCAATTTGTGCAAAAAAAATCAAATTGGTCAAAATGTCATATTATTGGCTCAAAATGTGATTAGATTGGAATTTTAAGTCAATTTTAGATGTGTTGGAACCATTATCCCATTTAGTATGTTGTCAATTCAAAATAACAAAGGCATGTGTCTCGTACAAGAAATTTAATAGAAAAGAGCAATCCAGAGCACCTAGGTGCAAAATTAGCATTTTGACTCAAAATGATTTGATCAAAGTTAGATACTTCATAAATTTTATTGCCCCATTTAATTACATTCTAGCCAAATTCAGCACTTGAATATATCAATTTCAACTCATTTAATGTGTTTTAGTGTTTTTAGGCCAAATTTTGCATTTTGGTGGAAATGGGTCAAAACCCTGATTGATGGTCATTGGTGGCCAAATTTAGGTGTCTATAATAGGTGCACAAACATAAATTTAAATCCTTAGTAAATAATAATTAAATTTAAAATATCCTAGTGATAGTTATGTAGATGTCAAAATTTGAGCTCATGAAATAGTTGTTTGCATTCAAAAATTGTCAAAGGGGTCCCTGACTAAGTGTAGGCTTGACAAGTGTCCAAATCTTGGATGCCCAAATCAAATATAATGGTGAGTGGGTAAAGATATAATTATGATCCTAGATAGATCAATGGCTTATTTTCAATCATTGATTCAACATCAATGGCATGTGGATAAGTCAAGGAGTCAATGAACCCTGAGTGCAAAGGTGTGATTGATAAGTGGTACTAGCATGTGTATCCTGGTAGAAGATCTATAGATCATGTTCATTCACATCAATCATATCAATAGAGTGAGCTAAGTTAAGGGGTCAATGATTTGAGTTAGTTTCTAATGACAATTCAAATAACAGAGGCAAGGCCAAGTGACTTAGATGGATGTTGAAGGGTTGGTTTTTTACCAAGGTGAACAAGTATGAATGGGACCAGGCATCAAGCAGAGTATGGACAACTATAGGAAAACTAATGTACTTTAAATTTTTTTTTGCCCATAGATGAACCTATGATTCAGATATGGAAATGGATGGAATATGTGATAATTAAAAGGGGGCCCATCATTGATAAATTAGGTACTCTATCACTCAAGGCATGACATGATTTTTAGTTTTAGGATTCAAAGATTTGATCCTCATGAACATGTCAAGTGGAATTAGGGTCCCAAAGTGGCAATACTTTTTTAGAGAAGTAGTTAATGGCATTTTTTCTATTCAAATATACTTTGTCACTATGCATAACAAGCCCATCTTCTAGTGGTATCTCTCAGCCAATGAGAGGAGCTTGAGGATTATTGAGATAATAAGAGATCCATTTGTTGATGAAGGCACGTAAATAAAAAATAATAAAGTGATACCACCTTACTTCTTGATCTTGATGACTCTTTATCCATTCTCTCATGTATTATTCCCATCTCTCTTTCTCTCTTTCTACTATATATAGAGGCTTTTGATCCAAAAAATGGATCTTCTCTATATTTTCTCTATTCTTTATTTTGGGCATGATCAAACTCTGCTAAGATGGAGCTCATAACCTCTTAATATTAATACAAGACTATCTTAGATTTCATTGTTCTAGTATAGTGTGTACATGTCATATTTACATATGTAGTAGAGTTTTTTCCCTTGTCAAATTATGATCTCACCTGGTTACTAGTTCATTTTGTTATGCAGGTCATGTTTAGTGTTCTACATCTCTTGATCAAACCCTAATTATGGATACTATGATTGGTTAGTGTCTTGATTTAGATCTCTCCTTCATTTCCCTCAGCTTAGATCATTTTTTGAACTTCTTCATGAAACATTGATTTATGATAGATATTTGGAATCTTATTTCTAGTTTTATGCTTATTTTATTAGTGTTTAAGAGTCAATCAGGGTGGATCAACCCATAATTTAGGTGCATCACCACTGTTAATTTAGGTTTCTCTCTCTCTCTCTCTCTCTCTCTCTCTCTCTCTCTCTCTCTCTCTCTCTCTCTCTCTCTCTCTCTCTCTCTCTCTCTCTCTCTCTCTCTCTCTCTCTCTCTCTCTCTCTCTCTCTCTCTCTCCCTTTTCCTTGGTCATTAGTAGGTTTTAGCAGTGGGAATGAGCTAAAATATTCATCAAAAGATCTAGCCTCATTAAAAATCCAAGAGGTCTAACCCCTTTATAAGATACCTATAGCTTAGGGTCAGTCCCATGTTGATCTAGGTTTGGAAGTAGGACCTAAACACTTATACTTCTAGCTAGGGTGTAATTCAGATATATAACAATGTTGGCATGCCTACTGGGACAAAGGTCCAAAAGAGTGGAAAGATCTTGGTTTGTTTTTCTTCTAATTGGCTTTTGAAAGCAAGCACATTAGCACCATTAGTGACTCTAAGTCAAAGTTTCTAGTTATGATTAGACTAGGTATGTCTCATTGAAAATTTTAGTCATTTCTTACATCTCATTTGACATATGAGGTCAATATGAAAAGTTATAGTGAATATTCCTATTATCCACCACCTTATCAGTAGTCCCAATATGATCCTCATGAACCATATGAGCCTAATCATCCCTACCAAGATTTATGTCAAAGCTATGAGGAAACTTGGAAAGTTTCTCATGATGCTTATTATGAATGGAATAGCTCTTACCTTCCTCATGATCCTCACCAGCAACATGAAGACCTATTTCAATCATATATGTAAGAATATTACCCTGATCCTCCATATGAACAACAAGCCCATCATAATACTACTTCTCATCAATCCTATCATGAGCTATCCATACCATCACTTAAGCATATTTTAATAATCCTTGACAAGCATATACTTGAATTATGCTCATAGAAATTTTATGGCCAAGATGTCTTTATTCACTAGATCCATTATGTGAGGGAGTCATTATAGAAAATAAAAGAAGAATGGGCACCTGTTGAGAGAGAAAATTGGAACAATCTCATAGGTGAGATGATGGATGTATGTGGTTACATTCAAAGCATTGAGGATAAGCTAAAAATCCTTGAGAAACAGTAGGTCCAACCTCACCAATCTTATGTGCCTTCATATACACCACCTCAGCCTTTTTATGCACCACCCATTCCTTCTCAAGATACCATTACAGGTAACCCTTTGAATGTTCCAATTTATTCATATGTTCCTTTGACCTTTCCTTTTTAGATATATATCCAAGAGAGTTGTCAAATAAATAAAGAGATTATTTTGGAACAACCTATTGTTAGGATCCTCAAGAACCCCTTATGAATTCCTTCAAGGTTCTAATCTAGAACTAAGTGGTGAATTCATGGTGTAAGTAAAGTGAGGCAAATTTGGATATGATGACCCAAGTTAAAGAAGGATCTGAACCTATGAAAACCTCTCTCATCCCTCCTCAGGAATCTTATTATTTTCCTTTTCTTCATGAAGATACTGACCAAGAGAAGATATTCTAAGAGATTATTGATAAGCAGATCAGAAAGTTAGATCTAAATATAAGGAAATAGGAAGAGAACAAGAATAAAAATGTCAAAGGAGAAATTTTATCTTTTCCTTCTTGGAACCAAATCATGTAGTCAAGTCAATCCAAAGATACTCAATCCCCAACCCTCCCTCCTCAATAATTTAGGTCATTTCCATCTTGGAAATCCTTTTAAAGAAATAGGCAGAAAGAGGAAGTGAGTGGTGATTATGTAAGTTAAACAAGAGTCCATGCATCCTATAATCCTTTCCCCTAAAAATACTAGAGACTTTCCTTCATGGACAGCCATTCAAAAGGCAAATAAATAGGGAGAGGAGGTGAAGGTGATCTAATAAGAGCAACTTCAAGAGCAAAATCAAGTACCTATGGTAGCTTATTTGGACCTCTCTCATCTTGACAAATATTTTTAAGGATATACTATGCCACTCTTTGATAAAGAGCCTCTCCTCTGTGAGGTAAACCAAGAAGATGTAACTAAAGAAGCAAAAAGTCAAGGTGAATTGAGTCACCAGGAAGAAGAAATCATGATTGGGATACCTTTTGGCAAGGACAAACATGCTTCAGTTTTCCATGATGATGTAAATATGGAATAAGTGCAAGATAAAACTAAAGTAGAGGTGAGATACAAGTACATGAAGAAGAAGTTGTTGATGTATAAGAGAAGGATCTCCCAATTGGATAAGTTGATGATGTTTTTCATGATTTCCTTGATAACACAAAAGTTTCCATTTATCATGAAGGATAAGATATCACATGTGAAGAACAAGCTAAAATTAAGAGCATGATCATGAGAATCAATTGAATTGTAGCTTCATGAGAATAAATCTTTTGATTTATTTGATATCTTTCATTTAGTTTTTTTATTTACTTGAATGTAGTCCATTGAAGGATAATAGGAGCATTATCATCAAGCAAGAGGTAGATGTTCTCTCAGGAGATGACATGTTTAAACTTTTCAAACATGGTTATCAACTTTTCTCTTAAACTTTAGACATATCTATACTCTTAGAAGCTGAGAATGAGCTCAAATCACCTCAAGAAGTCATAATATTAGGTTTATCTCCCTTAGAGGTCAACCTTATAGATATTTCAAAGGAGACACATCAAATTGGTCTATATGTTCATGATCAATAGTTCAGGAATGAGGAAAAACTGAAGTTATTCCTACAAAGTCCACAAATTTGGAAGGAATATGATTAGGTCTTGGACCCATGTCTAAAATTGATGCACCTGAAATTAGTAGTGGAAGAACCAATTACTTCCCTAAGAAGACATGATCATCCAATTTCTCATAGCTATAGAAGAGAGTTGTCAAGAAAAAACAAGTATGTTTCAAATATCCAAGGTGCATAAAATAGTTTCCTATTTGATCCAGGTGGAAAATGCTTGTAGATTGAACACATGTACAATTTTTAGAATATTTTTCATGCTTTCCTATAAGTGTTATTTTTTGGCACATTTACTTGTTTTCCCTATTTCATTTAGTAGGTTAGTTTCCTTTCAATAAGTGCCTTGGTCACTATGTCTTGTTATTTTCTTGGTCCTTTATATTTTTTTCAAAAAAGAGGTTAGAGTAGGATTGATAGTCAATATGTTGGATCCAGAGAAGTGAATTCATGCCCAATGGACCAGATAATGAAAATACTATGGGTTCTCAAAGCATAGCAGGCATGCTTCCCTACGAGTCACCAAAGATGTTGGCCATTTTTGGCCCACAAACCAAGCTTGTGCCTAGATGGATAAACTAAATAGAGTTCCAAAGATTTGAAGGTCAAATAAATATTTTGTGAATAAGTTTAGAAGATCCTATAGGCTAAAGAAACTAAATACAAACCCCTTTTTTAGGGCCAAGTCTTTGGGATAAAGTTTAATTATTTTAGGGTTTTTCCATTATTTTGGGCAAATTTTTTAGGCTTTTATTTTGCTAAGCTAATTTCTTTTAGACCCTTTTTTGGATAAGTGTTGAATTCTTTCAGATAAATTATTTGAGATAGTTTTTTGAAGGCATGAATTCTTTCAGACAAAATTTTGAAGCAAAATACAAAGACATAATTTTATCGGGGAAATTATTCTGCAACAATTTTCTTAAAGACCTATTTCTTTCAGAGAAATTATCCACATCAAAAAGGGCTAAATGTAAATTCTCTCAGGAATTTTGTCCAAAGTAAAATCCTAAGGGTCTTTTCTTTTAGAAAAATTGTCTAAACAATTTTCTTGAAGGGTCATTATACAGGAAAAGTTGTCCAAAGCAAAAATCTTGAAGGGTACTTTTTCAAGCAAAAGTATCCCAAACACTTTTCCCAAAGGGTCTTTTCTCAAAAAAGTGAACCAAACAGAAGTTACAAAAGGTATATTTTTCAAGTTAAGTGTCCAAAACATTTTCCCAAAGGGTCTTTTCTTGGGAAAGTGATCCAAACACAAATCCTAAATGGTATTTTATTTTGAGAAAGTGACCAAGATAAGATATCCAAAAGACACTTTTCAAAGTTCTAAAGGGCATTTACAAAAGTTCTGAAGGGAATTTTCATAGGGCAAAGGGCTATTTCAAAAAGGATGAAAGGAAATTCTACATACATAATTATTTTGGGAAAATTTTCCTATGATAATTTCCCCAAAGGTCAATTTCTTTCAAACATTTTGTCCAATACACAAATCCTGAAGACAAAGTTCCATCAAAAGCTGCAAGGCAAATCTTTCAAGGAAAATGTCTAAAACCAAAGGATCCTGTTCAAAAGTTGAAGTCATTTCTTTATAAAAAAATTGTATGATAAAAAAGGTCCAATAAAAATATCCCCATGCAAAAGTCCCAAATAAGAAAATTCTTTCAGGGAAATTATTTCATAATAATTTCCCTGAAGACATAATTACATCAATCAATTTGTTTCAGCAAATTTGATCCAATAGAGTGGTGATAGGTGTTTAAACATCAATTTCAAGCCCTAATAAATAACCATTGAAGTTAAAATATCCTAATGATGGTTACATATATGTCAAAATTCAAGCTCATGAAATAGCTATGTGCATTCAAAAATCATCAAAGGGGTCCCTGACTGAGCGCAGGCTTGACAAGTGTCCAAATCTCAGGTACCCAAATCAAATATAATGGTTAGTGGGTAAAGACAAGATTATGGGCCTAGATATATCAATGTATCACATTCAATCATGGATTCAATATGAATGGGATATGAGCAAGTCAAGGATTTATCAAACCCAAAGTGAAAAGCATGATTGACAAGTGGCATAAATGCATAAATCCTAGCATAGGATCTATGGATCACATTCATTCACATCATGTAGATCAATAGATCAATATGAGTTAAGGAGTCAATGATATGAGTTAGTTTTTGATGGAAATCAAACAAAGGCAATATGAGATGACTTAGACATATGTCAAAGGGTTGGTTTTCAACCAAGGTGAGCATGTATGAATAAGACCATGCGTTGAGAAAAGTATGGAAAACTATAGGAAAACCAATGGCCTTAAATTGGTTTTCCACCTATAGACAAACCTATGATCCAAATATGTAAATGGAATCAATATGTGATAACTATAATGGGTCCCATCATCAACAAAGTAGGTACTCTTCCGCTTAAGGCATGGCATGATTGGCAGTATTAGGATTCAAGGATTTGATCCTCATGAATACATTAAGTGGAATTAGGGTCCTAAGGTGGAAATTTTGTAGTGGAGAATAAGTTAAGGGCATTCTTTCCATTCAAATAGACATTTTCACTATGCATAACAAGCCCTTGTCTTCTAGTGGGATCTCTCGACCAATGAAATGAGCTTGAGTATTATTGAGATAATAGGATATTCATTTGTTGATGAAGGCACATAAATAGAAAGCAATAAAGTGATGCCACCTCAATTCTTGATCTTGATGACTCTTTATCCATTCTCCCATTCATTTTTCCCGTCTATCTTTCTCTGTTTTTGCTATATATAGAGGCTTTTGAGCCAAAAAATAGATCCTCTCTATATTTTCTTAATTCCCTCTCTTGAACATGACCAAACTCTCCAATATGGAGCTCATAACCTCTTGATATGAATACAAGATTTTTTTAGATTTCATTATTCTAGTATAGTCTATACATGTCATATTTACATATGTGGTACATTTTTCTCCCTTGTCAAATTATGATCTCACCTAGTTACTAGTTCATATTTTGTGCACGTCATGTTTAGTGTTTTACATCTCTTGATCATTGCTTGCATGTGGATACTGTGACTAGTTAGTGTCTTGCTTTAGACCTCTCCTTCATTTACCTTAGATTATATCATTTGATGAACCTCTTCATGAAACACTAATGTCTGATAGATATTCAAAATCCTAGATATAGTCTTATGCTTATTTTATTAGTCTTTAAGAGTCAAGCTAGGTGGATCAACCCAAAATTTAGGTGCATCACTGTTATTAGTTTAGGTTTCCCTTTCATGTTTTCTCTCTCGATCTCCCTTTTCCTTGGTCATTGGTAGGTTTTAGTAGTATGAATGAGCTAAAATATACATCAAAGGAGCTAGCCTCATTAAAATCCTAGAGGTTTGACCCCATTATACGATATCCATAGCCCAGGGTCAGTCCCATGTGAGCTAGGTTTTGAAGTAGGACTTGAACACTTCTACTTCCAGCTAGGGTAAAATCTAGATCTATAACAAATACCACTATCCATCTTGGATAAATGCAAGCCCAAGTGGCCAATCTACAGGGAAAGGTAGTAGTTTTGAGATCCTAGACTGCCTTGTTATAGCATACCATTCATAGGGGACAATCTCAGGTATCTATGAGTAGCATGGTTAGGTCATAGGATAGGCATGATGGAGCCTAGGCTTAGAACTATATCTATTTTGTATGTTGTATTGTATAAATTACATGATAGGCATGATGGAGCCTAGGCTTAGAACTATATCTATTTTGTATGTTGTATTGTATAAATTACATGATCTCTCTCTCTCTCTCTCTCTCTCTCTCTCTCTCTCTCTCTCTCTCTCTCTCTCTCTCTCTCTCTCTCTCTCTCTCTCTCTCTCTCTCTCTCTCTCTCTCTCTCTCTCTCTCTCTCTCTCTCTGTGTGTGTGTGTGTGTGTGTGTGTGTGTGTGTGTATGTATGTATATGTGTGTGTGTGTGTGTGTGTGTGTGTGTTGATTTTTATAGTTGTATTTGATCTCATGAGTTGTACATGGTTTTATATGTTGATGCATGGATATTTTTTTTTTAACACATGTATTTTATATTTTGTTGTATATGCTATGGGAAACATATGTTGAGTGTTTTTTTTTATCATTATATGATACACATACATGGTTAAAAATAAAAAGGCAAAAATGACTTGGAAAAGTATAAGTAATCAAAAACAAATTTACTACACACTATATCATGATGATAAATGTGTAATAATAAAAGATGACTAAATATAATAAACCAAAAAAGTGGTAAGAAGATAATAAATGTTTTTAAACCATGTAAAAGATTTGCACCAAGTTAAAACAAATAAAATCACACTATATCACGTTGGGAAGTATGAAAATAATGTAATAAAAAGGAAGGCACATAAAAAACCAATGGTATAAAAAAAAAATTAAGTCCATCAATCATAATAAATCACATTGGGAAGTATAAAAGAGAAACAAAATTGAAAAAATGAACTTAAATTGATCACACTAATTCAAGCTGGGAAGTATGGAAAAAATTAAGAAAATGGTTGTAAGCATACATGCAATTAGAAAATAAGAAGATAAGAATGAAATATCAATGAAGTAAGCATAAAACATAATATATCAAGATGAGAAGCATGTCAATAATATTTAACTCATAATCAATCACTACTTATCTCAAATCTGACATGTAATTTTATTGTGACTTGGGTATTGAAATATTTTGTGAGGAAGGCTTGGTCCTATCCATGGTCTTACACTAAAACTCATAAAGGGAAAACCAATGAGTTGGAAAGAACTATGGAATTTTTTTTCAAAAGATGTTTATAATGTGGTAATTTGTGAGGAAGGCCTAGCCCTACCCATGGTCTTACAATGTAACTCACAAATGGGATCCCTAGGGGGATGATCAATTAATAAAAAGTATTTATCAGAGGGAAATATTAAGAATGTTGTAAATGAAAGAGGGAAAGTAAAAATCAAAACATAGGCATCTTTGAGAAGACCTTATAAAACATGAGGCATAACAAGTACATAGGAAAGACACTAAGTGGTTATTGATTGTAAAAATACAAAGTATACTCATTGACAATAAACAAAAAGTTGTATATACAAATAAGTGAGATACTAAGATCAAATCATGTTGGTTGTATGAAAAATAAAATTACTATGGACCTACCTACCCACAACATGTTCCTCATTCCTCAAGACCCCTTACAGAGCCATTGGTCTATTATGAAGATTGGGTACTTGTGTGAGAAAGTAGGTAGCACTAAAAGCTTTTTAAATTCTCCTTTTCCAATATACTAGCCTACCATACCCTAATGTATATTGACTCTATTATGAGTCCAAATGTGGAGTTTGAGCTCAAATTAGAAAAGAGAGATGTGCTTTGAATCACAACTTTTAGTGTGATTTGACTTTTGAATTTGGTATGTTGCATTTTATATCATTGTCTTTTGTTTAAATGATTTGGCTTTTAAATATTTATGTATTTTAAGATTCCTCCTCCATACAAATTTGGAATAACTAACATGAGGGATAAAATTGATACACATAAATGAGCTTTAGACATTGGCTAAAAGAAGCTAAGTATCCAAATACATGATTGACTAAACACTTAGGCTTCCCTATTATGGATTGAAATCCATGTTTGTTATTTTGGAGTAGTTTGTCTTTGGCTTCATGCTTGCTCAATAGTTGACAGTATTTTGGCACCCTCTAATGGCTCCCATTTTTGGCCTATTCTTTTCTTAGAGCCCCTTCTCTAAATTTTTCCTAAGAATCATCCTCCATTCACTTCTTCCATGTGGTATTTCAGCACTCATCCAGCTCAATGAAGCTCTTGTTTCACTCTGATGGAGTGCCATCTTGACACGTGAAAGTGTTGCACTCTTCAAAGCCTTTTCCTTTTGGGTCAGACCTCTAAATAACACCATTAGTTAATAAGATGATGAGTGGGCCCATGGTTAATTTTTTAAAAGGATAGAGTGTCTGCTTGACATGTGTCACCTCTGCACTCAACCTCTCTAAAGAAATCTCTAGTCTCTCTAGAGAAGAGCAAGCCTAACACATGGCACCCCCACACTTATCCAAGATTAGTTTTAATCTATCAGACTTTGAAGCTACATCATTAGTCAAGGGAAATAAAAGGTAACCCACCATGTTGTTATAATGAAGGAGATATGAGCCTTTCCACATAGCACCACTTCACTCCTCCTAAGCATAATGGTCTTAATATAACAGTGTAACCCCACAACATTTTGGATTTGAATGATAACTGCACTCATGAACTTGAGACCCTCTTTTAGTTGCAATGGCATCATCATGATTAGGAATGTTATAATCTCTAGGTGTCAAACCCATGAGAGGATGTATCACCTAAATATTCTAGGCTCATTCCTTTTAGAAGGGGGAATCATTATCATCATCATTTTTTGGATATATTATATTTTAGCTTTTTTTACATATTCAATCATATTATAATAGACTAGGGATAGTAATAGTTAGGATTTTTCTATTCTACAAACTTAACATGTGCACCTCACATGTGTGATCAGATGCATTATATGTGTCTTTGTGGCCTTATATATTCTATTATCCACCTATAATGAAGAGGATGTTGTGTTTTATTTTATTTTGAGTGGAAAATTGTCTTTATTTGCTATTTATTTTCTTATACTTCTATAGTATGAAACCCTACTTGCATTGCAGATCTTAATTCATGATTTATGCCCTTTATGGTCTATAATATTTAAGGGTTTATGTTATTTTATGCAAATATAGGTTAATGTCTTAAATATTTTAGTGCATCTCCTTAGTGTTATTTTACTATTGTTTTCTTTCATTTCTCTCTATCCCTTTTCATCCCCAAACTAAATGAAGAGTCAGCTTCTAAAATCCTAGAGGTTGCTTTATAAACTGAATCAGGTCGCATATTTGTAAAGCTTTCCATAAGAGGTTGTTAAAACTAAGGTTAGAGTTTTAGGCATCAATAGCTCTTTATTTTTTGGCACACGCAGTGGGACACTTATTTACTAGTCTAGTTGACTAGTGGCAAGAGTTTATGAGCCATAGGCCCATAACAAGGTCACAGATTATGAATAATTTAAGTCTGCTAATGCCACTTTTGGGGGATCTCACTCACCAAATATCCTTAGGTTCTAATGTTACATAACAATATTAACAATAAATGGCACATCCAATCCCACCAAGGAACTTTGTGTCATGGGATAGCGGCAATCTACTTATCCATCCAACACCCCCAACTATATGGGACCCATCCTTGTAAATGTTTTGAAGGCACTTCCCAAGTTTTTAGGAGAATATTTCAAGATAGAATCCAAACATCTCTAATATGTGTCAAATGTGTGCATTGTCCACCACATCAGCACATGGAGTATAGCCTTCAGATTATTAGTAGCCTCTTTCAAAGGGTAGGCTCTTGACTAGTATCGATCTTTGTCATCCAACTCAATCAGAACCTAGGATGACCTAGGTGATAAATTATTTAGGTGATTCAATGAGTAGGTGGATCGATCATCCCTCTTACAATATCTAATAAACATCAAAAGGAGATTGTAAGAATCCATAGATGATTTTAACAATAGGTTCAAAAAAACCTAGCAAATGATCATGTTGGTAGCTCAACCACCCATAGGCATGGCTATTATTTTCTACCTCAAGGCCCTTAATTTAGATATTATAGACCTAATCCAATCACTTGGAGGCTAGATGTTACTAGATGCATATGAAATCATGGTAAGGACTGAGAAAAACCTAATCAATGTGAGGAGGCTTTCTCCTTGGCCACCGACACCAATGTTCCCTAAGATGTCCATGCCTCTGCAAGAAGAGATCTCGAGCACTTCATGAGCCCCACCTCCCTCTATGTATTTGTGCCCACCCACTCAAGAGAGCATGTTTGTTTCATATTTACTAGTGGTAGATATGAATGATATGAAAAGTATTCTATAGAACTTCTCCAATGAGATAATTAATCTAAAAGGGTAACAGGCCATGCTTTGAAGCCTCCTTTTAATAACTACCAAGAAAGGAGACCACCTTACCAGTAGAATCAACACTAGGAGAGGTAAAGGTTAAACTACCAAGCACTGAATCACCAAGATCCAAATCATCAGGGGCCAAGTCATCAGACATAACCCATGAATCAAATGGTTACAGTTCTAGATCCTTTACACATGGTGTCACCAAATATGAGTAGAGATCTAGTGGTTGGTTAGAACAACTTGGCAGATGATTCTAACTCATGGTGATTTCCTTGTAATGATTCCTATGGGCCTCAAAATTATCTAAGGGGAAACCTATAGTAGAATTTTGTTGAGAAATAGTGACAAGGGAATAAACCTAACTTAGCCTATACATATTAATCCCTAGGGATCAAAGATGCAATGTTGATGGTGTAAATGTAAGGGATGTCCTTAGAATAAGAAGAATAAATAGCCCCAGAACATGTGTTGTTCTCTTGGGTAGAGGGTGAATATGTAGTCTACATAAATGAGGTCCCTATATATAAAATCCCATAAGTTTAATCAGACTACTACACTTACTTGAAAAAGAGATTAGTTTAAAGCCATGAAGCTAGCACAAGACCCAAAGTGATTGTTGATAAATTCCTAACACCTCAACCTCCACCCTTGACCTATCCAAGATAGGGTGAGTTAATATAGAATAGGGAAAAAGACCTTGAGGTCATACCTTCAAGGTCATATAATGTGGTAGAGCAACTAAAGAAGGTTTTGACCAATGTTTCTCTCTAGGACATCCTATCCATCCCCGAATAGAAATATTTTTTGAAAAAATCCCTAGAAGAATGAGAAAGGCCCAAACAAGGGAAGCCAATTGTAGAGCCTATAAAGACAAAGGTGAAATAATCTAGCACAAATTCACAACCCTAAATACCCTTCACATTAATTAATACCAAGGAAGGGGTAAGTAAAATAAAACCTACCCTCTTTATTTAACATTGATTGTGGAGAAGAAATTATTACATAATTCCATGATAGATTCAGGCATGAGCATAATAGTAATTAAAAAACAAATATTTGATGCACTTTAATTAAAGTATGAACCCTTGAACAAAGGGTTGATATAGTTAGATGGGAAAAAGGATCAAACCTTGGGTATCATTTGATCTCTTCCCCTCACATTGTACTCCTATCCTAGCATAATTGTATCACAAGACATTTTAGTGATAGACATCCCACCTATTTTAAAGCTATGTTTATCAATGGATTTCACCACCAAAATTAGTAGATACTTATCATTAAACTCATCTCATCTAATCTTGAGAACTAAGTATGGTTTAAATTTAAAAGGTGTTATTTGAACTAATTCACCCAAAGAACATAATGGATGAATTAATGACAAACTTCAACATGATGCACACCTCCTTCTTAAGAATGGAGATGCACTATGTAAAAATGCTCGAAGGAGAGAAGATAATAGATAATAAGAGTCCTAAAGAAGAGGCCCTTGTCTATGATTTCATCATGAATGATCCATTTACAAACTTTGATTCCATGGGCCTCAAGACCAGGCCATTCTAGAAGTATTAAAGGATAAAGGAGATCAGAATAAAAGGCTTAAAGATGAGTTTGAACTCCAAAATCTACATTTTAATGGTATAAAGTGAAAAACTAGCTCTAGAACTAGCATCTAACTGACATCTCCTTTCAAAAAAGAAACCCTTCAAACCTTCCAGTTTTAGTTTGTCTGTACAAATAATGAGGCCAAATACAAGGCTCTATTTCATGGCCTTAGCCTCACTGAATGAATGAGCATTAGATAGCTGAAGGTATTCAATGATTCTAAATTAGTAATGAGGCATGTAAAGGAGTAGTGGATACAAATAACATATGTATGAGGTCTTACCACCACCACATATGGGATATAATTAAATCTTTTTAAGCCTTCAACATTTATATCATCTTAAGAACCATGAATGCAAAGGCCAATAGAATGGTAATAATAGGCTCCCAATTTGATGCAATAATAGACTTGTTCACCAATGAACAAGTGATGCAAGTAATCATTATGCCCACTATCCTATATAATGACCAAAATTGGTAGGTGTTCAAAATTGGTGCTTAGATTGCTATGTTTCTCCATCAATCATGTGATTTCATGGTATAACTATAGCCAAAATTTGAAGAGGCCTATAAAGATAAAATTATATGGTTAAATACCAATAAGCTACCAAAGGGACTCATCACCTTGGAAAATATTTTTGACTATAATGATGCAAGGAGTGACAAATGCAAGTTTGTCATGAATGGGAGTGATTACTACAAACTTGATGTCAAAGGTGAGAGGACACTAAAAATTGGAAAAGAATTTCCCATAAGGATAAAGAGTAGTTAGTATCTTTTTGTGATAAGTACAAAGGAGTCATCACATAGACTTATGATAACTTGAAGGGATACAACTGTGGGATTATTCATCACACCATAGATTTGATGGAAGGGTCCAAGTCAGTCTGATAGAAACAAAGGCTAGTAAACCCAAAAATTGAGTCCCTCATGGCCCAAGAGCTCATGAAATTAATTAACTCAAAGATTATATACCCAATCAAACATTCAACTTGGGTATCCAATCTAGTTCCCATGCAAAAGAAGAGTAGAGAAATCTAGTTGTGCATGGATTTATGGGACCTAAATAAGGCATCCCTTAAGGACCATTACCCACTTTTCTCTATGGAGTAGATCCTCTATATGGTAGCAGGCACAGATATGTTTTCCCTAATGGATGGATTCTCTGGGTACAACTAGGTATGGGTGAACAAAAAAGACCAACATAAGACCACCTTCACTATGAAGAAGGGAATCTTCACATATGTGAAGATGCCTTTTGGCCTTTCCAATGCTAGTGCAACATTCTAGTGAGTAATGGATGTAGCCTTCAAGGGGATAATTAACAAGATCATCCTCATATAACTATATGACCTCACTATTTTTTCTAATAATAAGGAGGATCACTTCAAACATCTACAGAAGATCTTCCAAAGATGTATATAATTTTGGGTATCTCTAAAACCCAAAAAATGTGTGTTCAGATATCCACAAGGCAAACTACTCGAGTATGTGGTTTCCAAGGAAGTGATCATTATTGATCCAAAAAGGATAAGGGACATCAGGGACTTGGCTTTGCCATTAAACAAAAATGGGGTCCAATATTTTCTCAGAAAGATTAATTTCATTAGCAAGTTCATATCAGACTTTGCAAGATTGGTTAGGCCAATCACCCTAATGTTGAAGAAAGACCAAGCCTTCAAATAGTCACTTAAAAGAAGAGAAGAATTCAATGAAATCAAAGATGCCATAGCCATAATGCCTATGTTGGTTAACCCTAACTTTTCCAAATACTTCATTATGTACTCTATGGAAGTGAACATAGCCTGGCCACCATACTAACTCAAAAGGAAGAAGAAGGAAGGAATAAACACCCAATTACATTTTACTTGATGATACTGCATAGATATGAGGTTAAATACAACTTCATGGAGAAACAAGCCTTCATCATTTTCAAGGTCCTTAAGAAGTTTAGGAACCGTGTGGTAGGTAGTAAAGTAATGGTATACATAGCACACTTTAGCATTCATGAGTACATCATGGAAGGAGAAATTATGGATAAAAGGGCTAACTAGATCACTAAGATCTTAGAATATGATATAGATGTCAAGCCAACAAAGGTAATCAGAGGAAGAGGAATCCACAAGTATTTGGCTCAATGTGCATGTGTCTTAATAGAAGAATAGGACACACCAAAAATAGCCTTATTAAACCAATTTAAAGCTGATAGATGTTGGGTGTTCAACCAGATCCCTTTCATATAAGCTGATTAGTATCCTGATGGTCTCCTAGTGCATAAAAGGAATTTTTATAGACTATAAAGGTCTAGTTATACACTAGTCCAAGGGGTCTTTTTAAGAATAACTTTGATGGATATCTCCTTTGATGTGTTGGTAAACCTCAAGTAGAGAATATCCTCCAGGTAATGCACTTCACTCCCCCAAGTGACCACTTCTTAGCTAAGACCACCATGATAAAAATCATATGCGTAGGGTATTACTACTTGACCATATTTGTTGACTACCATCAAACAATCAAAGAGTTCTAGAAATTCTAGTTCTTCGTGGGAAAGAGGAAAAATTATCCCATACCTCTCAACCTAACTATGATCAATGAACCCTTCATACAGTAGGGCCTAGACTTCATTAGAATGATCAATCCCATCTCTAGCATTAGTCATAGATGGATATTGATAGCCACTGGTTACTTCACTTGGTAGATCAAAGTATGGTAAGAGAAGCAACCAGAAATGTGATTCTCAAATTCTTAGAAGAGCTTGTGGCAAGGTTTGGTCCACCCAAAACAATAATTTCTGACAACACAAAAGCTTTCTTTTGGTCCAAAATTATTAAATTCATACTTTGAAATGGTGTATTCCTAAAGTCTTCATCCAATTACTACCTACAAGGGAATGGGTTAGTAGAGTCTATAAATAAAAATCTAATCATATTGATCAAAAGGATGTGCGATGACAAGTAGAGGGAATGGCACTTACATGTGAGGATGGCCTTGTGGGAAGAATATGTCACCCTCATACAAATTATAAAGACTTCCTTGTGTGAACTTGTATATGGGAAAGAAGTGATTATGCTTGTATCATCAAAATTTCCTACATTATAGCTTTTAAAGGTTATTGAAATCAAATAAAATGGAGCAATAGAGGTTAAGCTTACCAAATTATTTAACCTCCAAGAAGCAAAGAAGCAAGCAAGTGATGTGAAGATCATCTAGCAGCAAGTGGTTAAGTGATGGTTTGACAAAAGGTCATTAGACCCAAGATTCAAGACTAGATATTTAGTTCTCAAATATGATCAGTGGGTCATAAAGCTAGGACAGCATGTGAAGTTTGATTGTCTTTGGAGAGGACCTTTTTGCATCACTAGTGATAGGCAAGGAAACACTTTTGAGCTAAAAGATCAAGAAAGTAGTGCATTAGAGATCCTCATCAATAAGATTGACCCAAACCATTATAACTTATTTTCCTCCCAAACATGTATATAATTTGCTTTTACTCTTTCCCTTTGCTTTGTTTTCTTTCCTTATTGTTTTTTCCCCTTCACTTTGTTTCCTTTCCTTTTTCAAATAAGTGTCGTTGGCACAAGTGGATGGTCTAGTCACCATGCATCATCTCCCTAATCTTCCCAAATATTCAAAAACATTCTTTGAAAGATGGTTATCTACCTACCTTGCCAGCCATTAATGTCAGACACCACACGATGCTTGAATCCTCATAATGATCACCATAAATCTCATGTGAGTGGCTCCTCGAGCATGTGTGCCACCCTTATCATTTATGAGGATGTTAGTTTTTGAATTTTCCATGATGATGATGCCTAGTGGCACTAGTATATATATTCCCATACCTCAATTAAACCAAACACTTGACACTTTGAGGTTTCTAAAGCTTTGAGCGATTGAGAAAAACAAAGATCTAAGACTATAGTTGTAAGTAGTGAAGTAGAGAACTATTTATCTAAACTTTCAATAGAAATAAAAAGTGATTTTGGATTGAATTATTCAAAAATGGAGGATTTTACATCTTCATTAGGAAGTGAGAAGCACCCTTAAAAATAGAGATCCCATGGGGTGAGTAGTAGGGGAGACATTCCCCCTAAGCATGTTGTGAGTAAGGCATATACTTCAGCCCCTACTTAAGCAAAGGATAAAGTGATAAATACCAAGAAGGCACCCAAGAGACCCTACAAGGATTGGACATTAGTGATCAAAATTTTGGATGAAATATTTAACCTAAAGTTAGCCAAGAACCCCAAGAGTTTAAGGGAGGGTGTCCATGCTTGAATGCTCGACAGGGTCAGTAGGAAGGAATATCACTCATTCAATTATAAGATATGGGAGTCCACATTGGCACAATACATGATGCCCTATATATAGTCATGCCTAGAAATCATCACCCTCTACATAGAAAGATATGATGCTAGCACTGGCATGATTATTGGTAGCACCCATTTAAGGGTAAAAATTGGTGAAAATGACATCAGGGAGAAGTTTTGTCTCCCATATGACCCCAAAGCTATTATATGTAGCATAGAAAGCCTCTAGAGTATCTGGGACTCCCAAGTCTAGGAAAACATGCATTTCATTAGAATTTTACTCAAGAATGAGGTCATAGAGATGCCTCCTCTACCCATGCCCCTGATGACCTTCCCCACACAACACTTGAAGGAGACCCTATCCATATTGGCCTTCATCTTAGGGATGGATGCCAACAATAACATATATGACTTTTAGTTAGGGGAACTCTTCCTCATGACCTTGATGGAGAAGGGATAGGCATTCAAAATATACTTTATTGAAGCTATTACCACCACTATGAGGGATGAATTAGAGAATTTTTCAATGATGGGTACCTTCTAGTTCCCATCCTTCCTCCTACATCTCATTTTATATCAGCATTCTCAGTGTTTCTCTTTATACCTAAATCTCAACACCTTCAACACAGAAGTCTTCCCCAACATGATGGCCCTAATCACTATATGGATTCATGTCCTATCTATCACCAGGGACTACTATGAGTCTTCATAGCTCTTTATGACTCCATTTCTCATTAACCTTAGCCAATAGGACATTACCTCTAGGATGATGGATTGGTAATGGGTTTGGCTTGTAGGTAGTAAGGTCCCTAATAACTAGTTCTATGGATCCCACATTTCATTCATTTGAGTACATAGGTTCTAAGGATAGCCTTTTTTACTCCCCCACTTGCTAATAAATTAGACCCTAGTCTTAGATTTGGCTCATCAGCTCGATGTGGTGGCCTCCATTTACAAGGTGGGGAAGAAAAAGAAAGGTGTATACAAGCTCCCTTTCACACAAGATGACATCATATTGTTAAAAAGGCACCAGTGATGCCTACTGATAGACAAGCTAGTAGAGCTCAACCTTGATTTGATAAATGATAGATGGACCTATGACCCAATCAGGTACATAGTTTCCTTAAAGATGGCCAACACTCCCAAACACAAAACCCAACCTTACCTAGAGTAGAGGAGGTCACCCATGGAGGAATTTCCTTAAAATTATGTGGACTTGGCCTAGATATTGATGGATGCCCTCAAACCAAGGGACCATTTTTATGAGAAGGTACAAACATATGACCCAATAAATAAGTTATCAAAAGGGATGAAGAAAAAGCTCACCCAATTAGACTTGAGCAAGGAGAAGATAGTAGCCTTCACTAAATATAGGTATGAAATCAACAAGCCACACTCTGGTTTAGATGATGAAGATAGAAATGAAACCTTTAAGAAGCTCTAGGATGAGTTTCATCTATAGGAGGACAAAAAGGGAAAATATTTCTCTCCTAAAATTATGATAGGAAGGAGAGGAGGAAGAACATACTCTTAGGGAGGAGATAGGGGGCATGCCTCTACCAAAGGAAGTAATAGTAGAGGTCCAAAATCCTTCAATGTGGCAACTACCCGTGTTCCTATCCCCTATGGCCCCATAGGAGCACAATCTCCTTTTGAGTACCTCGCAACTGGGTCATCTCAGCTCAAGTAGACTAAGGCACCTATTTCTAGGACTCTAATGGCAACCCAAAAAAAAATCATAGATCCTCTTCTCTCCACCACCACCTCCTTTTCCACTTCCCCATCTCCCTCCACAGTCTCACCCCTAGTTATGGCACTCTCAACTACCCAACTAAGTACTACCTTGGCCCCACTTTTCTCTTCTTCTACCCAATCCACTACTAAACTTTCCATACTTTCTTCTATGATATAGATATCCTCTTGCATGCCTTTCATCACCCCCTCACCTTCATCATTTGCTTCATCCTCCATTGTAATGTAATCACAATTAACCCCACCCTGTGGGCTCCCACCTTTCTCCCCTTCCACCCTCACCATCCATTCACTCACCTCCATAAGAGATGGGTCCACTTCTTCATAGTATCAAGTCATTATTCCATTCATGCTACCATAGGGAATCCTCTTCTTAGGGTAAATAATTCAATCACCAGATCAGTACCAATAATAGGTATATGTAGCAAGGGTATCCTGAGAGGCTCTAATAGAAAGAAAGCAAGGGAGTATGTCAAGGCCTATGTTTAAACTCGCATGAAGTCATATTATGACCCTACATATCAATCCCTCATGATTTCCCATCTAACCCCCTAATTAGTCAAGCCCTAAGGACATATGCAGTTGGGGGACTACACCATACAAGTTGACAGGGTTGAGCTTATGAACCAGACATAAAATTCTATGACCATGAACTATCACAAGGTGGATCAATCGCTATAACAGACCAAGATGGAGCATGTAAAGTTGAGGTCTATAGCTAACCACCTTAGTGTTGAGGCTAAAGCCAAAGATGTGGAGATCAATAAGATAAAGATTGACTTCTAGAGCTAAATATTGAATGAAATATTCTAAGCAAAATCTAACATGTAGATAGATACTAAAACCAAGATATAAGAGAAGGAGATCGAGCTTTCTCAGATTTACCAAAATCTATCTAATTTTTATTGGTCATTTCACTAGTTATAGTAGAAGACACACTAGGAGTCCTTGACAAAGGACTAGGAGATTGAGAAGCTAAAGATTGACCTTGTTGCTTTCTCTTAGGCCATCAAAATCTTTCCCATGATCTAGTAGTTGTAAAAATCTTACTGGGGGAGGATCAAGGGCATGATTACTAACTTGAAGTAAGTTCTCACTTTTATCATAAAATCATAGAGACTGAGTTCTCAAGTTAGTACATTTATTGACCTGGTGATCACCTTTATATCCCCCAAGTTCTCAAATTCATAAAGCCTAATCCAGAAGCTCTACAGTGCTTTGAAGGAAATGTTATAAGCAATAGGGGTGGATAATTAGAGACAAGCATTATCCAAGGTTAATGAGTTTCTTAGCCATAATAAGGTAATAAATAAATACAAAGCATTCCTTAATTCCTTAGAATAGGTGCTTTGAGATAAGTAGGGACACATCAAGTAGTTGGTCCAATTAGGACTCCCCACCCCTTTCTTGGTAGACAATAGCATCCTTACATAGGACCAAATCAAGGCACTTCTAGAGTAGAAGCAAAATGATCAGACCGTATTCATAGCTCTCGATCAGTCACCTAATGTATTTGAGGTGGAGAAGATTATACAACCACTTGGCCAGTTGGAGTTCCAAATGCTGGTGATTGTTTAAGGCATGGGAAACATCTCCTTCAAGGACATGATATATTTGGATAGATCCTTTAAGGTTCTCAATAACAAAACCCAACCTAAGGAGGAAGAATGGGTGCCCTTGTAAGTGTCCCTTCAAAAATTATAGGTTTTCACACCTTCCTCCCATTTTTGTAGTTTTTCTTCGACTAGTCAGAATACCAGAGTTTTGGGTTCTATCATCTACAGGTGAATGCCCCTATGAGTTTCTAGGAACTGTGGATAAAAATCCATGTTTTTTTATTTTAGAGTAGTTTATCTTTGGTTTTAGGCTTGCTTAGTAGTTGATGATTCCTTGGCACCCTTTCATGGTTCCCCTTTTTGGCCTATTCTTTTCTCAAGGGCCCTTCTTTAAATTTTTCCTAAGCACTAGCCTCCATCTTCTTCTTCCACATGGAAACCTAGCACTCGTCCAGCTCAATGAAGCTCTCATTTTACTTTGGTGGAGTGCTAGATTGATATGTGATGGCCTTTCACTCTTTAAATCCTTTTCCTTTTAGGTTAGACCTTCAAATAGCACCATTGGTTAATAGGATAATAGGTATGCCCACAGAGCATTTTTTAAAAGGATAGAGCATCTACTTGATACATGTTTCCTATATGCTCATCCTCTCTAAAGTAATCTCTAGTCTCTGTAGAAAATCATAACCTGACATGTGGTGGCCCTGCACTTATCCAATATTGGTTTTAATCTATCAAACTTTGAAGCCACATCATTGGTTAAGGGAAATAAAATGGAACCCACCATATTGTTATAATGGAGAAGAGATGATCCTTTCCATATAGCCACTTTGCTCCTCCTAAGTATAGTGGTCTTAACAGAATAGTGTAGCCCAACCATATCTAGTATCCAAATGATAAATACACTCATGAACTTGAGACCCTCTTTTAGTTGTAACAGCATCATTATGAGTGAGAGTGTTGGAATCTCTAGGTATCATCCTTGTGAAAAGATGTCTTGCCTATATATTCTAGACTCATTACTTTTAGAAGGTGGCATCATCATTCTTTTTTAGATCTACTATCTTTTATCTTTTTATACATAGACGTATTATAATAGACTATGGATAGTAACAGTTAGGATTTTTCCATTCGGCAACCTTAATAGGTCCACCTCACAAGTGTGATTAGATGCATTGTGTGTGCCTTTGTGGCCTTATATATTATGTTCTCAACCTATAATGAAGAGGATGTGGTGTTATATGTTATTTTGAGTGGAAAATTGTCTCTATTTTCTATTTCTTTTCTTTTTCTTCTATAGTATGAAACTCTGCTTGCATTGTAAATCTTAATTCATGATTTATGCTCCTTTATGGTATATAATATTTAACGGTTTATGCTATTTTATGAAAATATAGGTTAATGTCTTAAATATTTTGGTGCATCATCTTAGTGTTATTTTATGATTATTTACTTTTGTTTCTCTCTATCCCTTTTCATCCCCAAACTAAATGAAGAATCAGCTTCTAAAATCCCAGAGGTTGCTTTACAGACTACACTCAGTCCCACATCTATAAAGCTTCATATAGGAGGCTGTTAAACTTGAGGTGAGAGTTTTGGGAATTAACATCTATGAACCAATTCAACCATTTATATGCTTAGTTTTCAAAAAGAAATAAGGGGATAAAGGGATATCTAACGTAGATCGATAAAATAGAATTACAATGAGATGACTTATTTGCTAAGTGATCACATGGTAAAAAGGATTAATAAGGGGAGAAAGGTTTGTAGAACCAAGTCACAATAATAATTATCCATGTTATGGAGATAAGGTAATAAACAATCATGATAAAAAATACATAGACATCCATGAATAATAAATGAACTCTGGAACATAAGCATGTAAAAATAATCCATAAAAATGAAATAAATGAAACCATATACAACATATACTATGAAATATAAAGATCCATGCAAGATAGATAAGTGAAGAAAAATTTGAAATAGATTCAAATGATATAAGATATAAATAAAATTGGATCACAAGTCCAATCTAAAATCATACCAAAGATGAAAGTGAAAGAATGCCATGTTGTATTCATAAATATTCATAAATATGTCCATAAATATTATCCATAAAATCTGATATATCTCTATGGAGTTGGACTCTAACTACAACAAGAGTCTCATCGATACTTAGGGAAAGTTATGAAAAGACCTCTCATTGAATTTCTTGTACAAAAAATGTAGGTATAGATGAACTATCATGATCATGAGGGCCCTCATGCATAGAATACTCAAGAATGGGAATAGATTCTAGAATAAGAATGGTATTTTTGGGATAGAGAGTGGGTAATACTAGTGGAAAAGGAACCATGGGTGGGGGAGAAGATACAGGTGGTGCATGAGCTATAGGTGAATAAGGAACCATAGGTGGATTGGAAGTCATAAGTGAATAAGGAGGAGCCTTCTTATGTGGATGACCTATGGGAGGGGAATAGTGGATGCAATAATGGTCATAATATAATCATAAAGATGTTGTTGGAGGATGAAATAATGATCAGTTTGATGGGTACCAATCTAGTGCCAAAGATAATATACCTCTCCATATTTGGGAATATACTCAGGTAACAACTCGAGACGATGTATAGCCTTATGTTTGGGTTAAGGAAGGGTAGGATACAAGGTGTAGATATATTATCAAAAAATTTGATAATGGGTAGAGGAATGATTATATGTGTCATGGAAGAAACATATATGCTTGTTAGTAAACTTTATGGGTATACTAATGGAGGGAGTAGTAAGAACTAGTGAAGGCTGGTATAATTAGCAGTCTCTAGTGTAATGATTGGTAACTCTGAACGTCACAGTAAGGGTGAATGGACTATTAGACAGGCAAGGGATCAAGTTAAGGTAAAGGAAGAAGACCATCATAGAGTGGAGGTGAGGCTAGTGGATAAATTAGGCTAGGCTCATATAAAAGAGAATTAGAATCAGATACATCATTAGGCTCAGCTAAGGGTAGAGTGGGAGTAAGATCTAGACTAGGCTCAATTAAGGGAGAAACAAGACACATAGAGGGCATAAGGGTTGTAGGAAGCATATCTAGGGGGAATAAGCTATAGTTATCTTGGTATCTATAAAATGATAGGGACCAATCATGATCCATAAACATGCTCCTAAGAGGCTTTGTAAAAACTATAGGTGTGTTATGTGAACACTCCATCTCTACCCTATGAACAATAATAATAGTAGTAGAATTAGGAACTATATAATATGAAATACAATAATAGGAATAGAAATACTAAAACAAATAAGAATGATAACAAAGGATCTCAACATCTCTATCCTAAACAAGACATACTATAAATGGATCATCTAAATTATAACCATCATCATAACTAGGTGTATGAAGGTTAATGGTGTAGGTAGGTATAGTCTTTTCATTAGAATTTATGTGATGAATAGAATGCTAAGTCTTGATTAATACCATAGGTATATCATCGATAGGTGGTTGATGAGAACATAGCTTCAAGGATAGTGTAAGTTGGGAAATGGTATGAGGAGAAAGATCCAAAGTTTTGATCTTGAGGTTGATCTCATCTAACTCATCATCATCAAAGTCTAAGAGGTTAGGCTCAAGTAGAGTTAATAGTAAAATTAAAATGTTCAGATTCATGAAATGGAACACTCAACAAGGGTTCAAGGGTTAGAATTTTGAATACACCATGTTCTTGAAATTGTTCAAAATTCTAAGAGTCATTGTCTCATTAAATCCTATAGATAACACTATTGTGGTGAAAATTTACATAGTGGCAGGCAGAAGAGGTGACAGCCTTCATGCAATGAATATATGACCTACCAAGAAATATATTTTAGGAAAGAGGAAAATTTAATATCATAACCCTCACTTAAATAGTGATAGGTGGGACAGGTAATAGGGAGCCACATGCAACCTAAAGGAGTCATTTTCCTTCGATCATAACCTTGACATGTGTTATGTGTGTACTTAAGATTGCACTTGGAATATCCAAGAGTTTTAATAAAGTCAAGGGAGGCAACACAATTCCTTAAACCTTGATCAATCAAAGCATGCTTAACTTGGATATCACTAATTTGAATGCTTATAAAGAGTGAACGATCATCCACATGAAGCAGAATCACATCTAAGATCATGGAAGTAATAGGAAATTTGAGGGAAATAGAAGTGTCCATTATTTCATCAACATGTATAGACATCTCTTCGCATTTTTGTAAGATACTATCTTCTAACCCAGATAAGGTAGTTTCACATCCTACAAGGGGAGGATGAGGGATGTTCATTTTGAATAATAGTTACATCAGGGAGTTGTGATGATGCAGAGAAGTTTACATGAGTTCAATAAGGGTGTTTGAGATGGGAGATTAGTAAGTTATGTGAAGGGGTCCCATTCATCATAACCCATGGGGGAATGTTAGATAAAGGCATGTAATATTGGAGGAGTTCCCAAGAAGGAAGAGTAGAAGTGCATTCAAACTTGTTGATAAGATGTGGGTGGTTTAGTTTGGGGATAAATCAATTGATTGTCTTGAGAGGATGGGGTAGTTGATTTAGGTTTATCTATTAATTGGTTTGAAGAAGTGGCATTAAAATGTTGAAGAGTGTTGTTGATGGGTAGAGAGGTTAGGTAAATTATATAAATAGTGGGAGAGGTATTATCCAATTGAGGTGTTGCAATTGGTTCTTGAAAAGAGATAATGTCCTCTTATCCCAACTCTATTAGGTGAGATGGGGAAGAATCTTGGATAACATAAAATGTTTGGGATGCTTGGTGCATGTGTGTAGGATGAGAATCAATGAAAGTAACTACCCTTTGCATACTAGTCATATTTACCACATTCTCTTTAGGATTTTGGTCTATAAGACTTTCAAAATTGTTGGTGGAAGGAGTAGGCTTGTCATTATTATCTTGATGATTAGGAAGAGGGTCTTTATAGATGGTAAGATGAGCATTAATCTAGTTCCAATTTTTATTTTTATTTTTATTGTTTGTTTCATGAGCTTTGAAGGCTATATCATAGGCTTATTGGAATTTATGAATGAGCAATTGAAATTTGGACCAAGGAATAAATCCATAGCTAATTTAGGTAATTTCCTGAAAGTCTCGTGAGAGTAACCCCAACTTACATGAAACCAAAAAAATATATTTGGATCATACCATGATTTTATAGGGCAAGTGGGGTCAAGTTCTCATGTGATAGGACTTTGTAAATGTTTTTGGAGCTCGGCTAAGGATAATGGCTTGTGAACATTAATGTTGCTAATTTTGGAAAATTGAGGATTATGGGTGTTGTCTAGAGGAGAAGCTTGCTCCATAACAAGGTTGGGAATAATAGATTGAATATTATGAATGGTATCATAGGAACTAGTGACACCATCATTGGTAGCATGATGATTTTTCTTTATGAGGAGCATGTGAGTTCCCATAGGAGGTTGGGATGGCTCAAATTGATACATGAGAAAATCTTGGCATTTATCATGGTTGAGGGACTCTCCCAAATTTATTGTAAATAGAGTCCTAACCTAAGATAGAGAGTGTTAGTAAATAGATGAAAGAGATTATTATCTACCATGTTATGCTCACACTTATTAGACAAGGTCTTCCACCATTTGATAAAATCTTGTGTTGTTTTAATTTTAAGTCATTTTCAACTGATAAAGTGAGTCAGGGTATTCTAAGGGAGATCACTAGTTTGAAACTCTTATACAAGGGAATTAACTAGATCTTCTAAGCTAGTGATAGAATGGGACTTAAGTTTATTATACCAATCTAAAGCATCTATGAAGAGCAATTTTGTTAATAGCTTGGTAGTAGAAAAACTATTTAAATTTACCCAATCTTTGTAGAGATTACTAAACCTTTGTAAATGTAAGTTAGGATCAGTTGACCCATTGTAACTAATGGTAGGTGTGATACCTCTTATGTCTATGTTGGAAATTTGAGGTGTAAGAGGTTCATTTTAAATATGCTTAATCATTTTGTTAACAAGTGGTGGTTGTAAAATGAGGTTACCATGAGAATCCTTGAGGGGGTGTGGGGGGAATTTTGAGTTTACGCTCCCCATGGAACCTGGTGAGGTTTATTTTGAAGTTGAATAAGGTGATTTTGCATTTACGTCATTTGATTGGAATTATTAGCTTTAAAAGAGTTCATTTGATTAAGAGTTTAAAATAAGATTCGATGGGTTTGAGTGATATTTTGACTAGTTTACATGGCATATGAATCATTAGCATTGGTATTAGTGGATTGGGTTCTACTATGAGTAGTGGCATGCATGACACTAGTGGCTTAAGAGGAATTGGTAAAAAATGAGGCACTAGTAGCATGATTTAAATGTGTAGCAAAAGATGCGCTATTAGAAGGATTGGAATTATAAGAAAAATAAGCACTAGTGTCATGATTACCATTGGTAGAAAACTCTACACTATTGGAATGATTGAGGAGGGGTCTTGGAAAAAACCCACTAGATGTTAAATCGACCATGTTAGTAGATATACTTGGAATGGAGGTCGAATAAATCAAATAAGAATAAGTCATAATATGAGAAGGAATCAAAATAGAAGGGAGAGGTTGAGAAGTAAAGAATGTATCACCCCTAAATCTATGAAAGAATGTGGGGGAAGGTGAATGGGGCTCTTCTACTTGACCACTTATCATGAGATTGCAAATAGTTAAAGGGTCTTTCCCCTTATTTTAAATAAAATCATTAGCAAAGAAAATCATTTCTAGAATGTACTTTAATTCTAGATGATCTTCTAAGTAGAAAAGAGGGTTAAAAACTAAATATGAATGAGGAGGAGTCCCATAATTAGTAGTGAAAATTAACACATTCATATTGCTTTCATCTAAATTAGAAGCCACAAGATGTTTTTTTAGAAACCTATTTGGAGTGGTAAACCTCATCATATATGTTGAGTTTAATTTTGTGTTGTCCTCAAATACGAAGTTCATGATGAAAGGAAGAAGTGAATAAGAATGATGCAAAGATCAAATCAAAAAATAGGATATAGAGTTTAATTGATTGACTATGCTTTATAACCAAGGGAACAAAAATATAAGGACACACAATCATGCAAGTCAACTATGTATTGTAGTTAGGAAGGATAAATAGGTTGATAATGATACACAATCATTTAGGTCAAATTTATACTACTAAATAGAGGATTGAACAGGGAAATAAGAATACTCAGTCATGAAGGTCAACTCTGTATTACAGGTATGAAGGTGAAATAGTTTTTAAGAGACTGTATCAACCAAGATGATAGTATTCTAAAATAGGAGAAAATTTTCAAGATAATTTGAATCAATAATGAAAGCAAGCACACAAGTAATTGGATTAATGTGACTGATCTAATTAGAATGCATAGCATAAATGTTGCACCAATGTTGTCCAATGCAAGTTTTTTAATACAACACACAATGATCAAGAAGAAAATAACAACTATAAATTAAATGCTAACTAGTTGGTCATCCTAAGTGTTATTAAGTTATAAGAAAGTTTTATTTTAATGTGATAGGGAAGTTGGCTGAAATATAGAACTAGAAAGTAATTTAAGGCTAGTTTTAGGATGTTTGGGCTGAAAAGGATCTGTATTAGTGATGTTGATGGCTTGGTATTAGGGATTACCCCCTCACTTCATAATCTCAAAATGATAAGGGTGCCGAGTACTTTACTAATATATACCATCAACCATGTGTTTATACTTGGCCAAAAAACCAAGTTGGATTCCCCCTTAGTGATAAAATCCTAGTAGGTAGGTCTTGGGAAGACAAATTTGTAATGATTTTTGAATGTAAATTGATTTGGTAGTGTGTGCAAAAGATTAAAATAGTGTAACTAAAATGTTAATTTGAAAAACTACCTATTTAAGATATGTGAGTTACTCTAAACATGAAAACAATTGAAAAGGAGAGGTGAATTAATTACTAGCAAATAGATATTAATTCCTTGATTAAGAATAATATAGAGTTAGTTCAGGTGACAATCTATGCAAATAGTAAAGAACAGAGTCAGCTAGGTTGTTATTATTCTAAATAAGCAAGGTCTTTAATAATAAAGTCAAACTAGTCAACTATGTCTCTTGAAAAAAAGATAGACTATAGAACTACATCGACTAGGTCAACCTAGTTATTTGTACGGTTGCAGTATTATAGATTGAAAAATTTTGAAAAAATTACTAAAGGAAGAACTAAAATTATAGAAAGAGAAAATAAAGGAACCTTGGTGGGCTTGAAGACATTATAGCTTGCAAATTTTTATGTTGTGAGTTTTAAATGCTACTTTAAAATTATACCAACTGGGTTGACTGGTTCAAATAATTTTGAAAAAACCTATGTGTTGAATAAGATATAATAAATAGATTTAACTTATTCAACTATGTTTGTAGACCTATGTGTTGACAGAATAAAATAGTAGACAAAGTTGACTAGTTTGATATGTATTCTAATCTTGGACTGAAGAAGAATACTATGTCAAACTACTTGATCCAATAACCTGTAATTGGCAAATACTTTCATAGAGAGAATAGAGTCATTTTAAAGCGATTGTGTGTTAAACCTATGCATAGAAAGTTATAACTATATTGACTAGTTCAATACAGTAATGCAAATATATAAATATATAATATGTTAACAAAAATGATAGTGTGAAATAAAACCTTTAAGGGTTAGATTCACGTTAGGTTCACCAAAATGTATGTAAATGGAAATGCAACTAATTTATTAAATAAATCATATCTCGAAGAAGATAAAACTTGCTTACACTTCTAATTGTTGATATATTAGATATTCAGGGTCATGACCAAGATGGATCTAGTAGACCTAACTAATGGATCTCTTACCATAATAATATCACTAGGGAGGGTTACAAAGCCTCCAGTCAAGTAAAAGCATGCAATAAACATAACTAGATCATATGTGTTCATATTCACTAAGTATAAATGACAAAATCAAAGTAAATTCTAATCTATTGCTCGCTAAAGCTTATGGCACACAGTGGGGGTAATAAACATAAAAAATAAACATGCATAGAAGATACTCACATCAATGTATATGAAATCCTAATGCATGGTAGAGAAGTACAAATGCAAATCTATATACTCTTAAAAAGGAGGAACAAATATATGAATACTTACCTTTGAAGACAAACCCACCGAACCTCAATCTCTCCCTTGGCCAAGGTGCTTCACAAGAGGTTGTTTTAGTATGTAAGGATTACAAGGATAAATTAGTTCTAGGCTACACAACCTATCTATGCATATAAAATACTTATCCAAGGGATAAGATATGTATCTCCAAAGAAAGTATTGAAACCTTAAGCTATGCTCCTCAAGTAGAAAGGTTGATAAGCAGATGCAAAATATATATCTCTTCTTCTTCTCTTCTTTATAAATGATGAAATGAATATGTATATATAGTTGGATCTAACCCTAAACCCTTTCAAAAATTTAGCTAACAGGGTTGGCCCAATTGAATTTGTATCATTATTGCCAAAAATAAATTAGGTCTTGGTCTAGGTCATAAAAGGGCCAACCTAGACCCTAAATGAGCTTTTTAAATTAGAGTACAGAGTTGATGGGAATGACAATGTATTGTAAACCATCAAAAAGGCTTTTAGGCTTAGGGAATGGATAATGAAGGAAAAAAATGACTAGAGGAGGGTACAAAAGAAGAGCCAAAGCTTAGGAGAATGTTTTTAGGAGAAGTTTGGATTGATAACAAGTGGTAGTAAAGGGACAACAATCTTGTGAAGCACCATTAGTCTACCCACCCCTTTCCTGGTGCACCCCTTAAGGCATGCACTCAAAGAGATGGAGACTCGATGGGTTCCTACAAGAGAAAAAGAATCAGTATTTGATAAATTTTGAAAATATTATGTCTATACAAACACCACTACTGATAAAAAGAAGAAAGGCAAGTTTAAGCCTAATCCGATAAGACCTTATGTAATGGTTGCAAAATATAGGTTTGGAGCTTATAATTTGGATACACTAGATGAAGATGATCTTTATGAATTGATGAACATAATACATCTCAAGCATTATTTATCCTGAGAAATTTGAGGTATTGTTTATGTGGATTGTTTACATTTTTCATCACATATCAACTTTTTTGTACCATACCATTTATCAGTTCTCCTGTACCTTCCCTATTTTCTAGAGTATTTTTTCCCCTCTCTTGCCCACCCTTTTTGACCTTGGTTCTGATCCATTGGTACTTCAAGCACCTTTGGTGGTTAGATTTTGATGATGTTTTAGTAGTTGATTAAGTCTAGTGATTTATTGAGTGCATTTTTTAAGAACAAGGTAGTATCTTGGGGTAGTATGATAGTGGTTTGGCAATTGCATTCTTCATTATTGTCACATTATATCTCGTTATCAATGTTACTAATTATAACCACATTTTGGTAAATTGGTATCATAGAACCTTATTATTGTTTCTTATAGCCTAAGAACAATCCCAATTTTATCCACATTACCACATCATTGTTCTATACTTTGTCATTTGCTTATTTACTAAAATATTGTTACCTATTCAGATGCCTTTTATGTAGGCAAAACTATAGTGGCTTATAGGTAACACTCAATTCACATTAAGCTCAACTCAGTCACCCCTTTGCCATGCTCTCACCATTTTATGAGCATTTTTAAACTATACCCTCTCATCATTTTATGAGTTTGGGTCATGTTATATCTCGTAATTATCCATTAAGTTGAGATAACAAAAACACTAAACATATTGGAAACATTTCCCCACCTTTCACCATTGTAGACAAAACTATAGTGGCCTGAGGTCCATTCAAACTATATAAGCAACTCTCAATGTTTTCTAAGGTCATCTTAGCTACCCTTTGCCACACTCTCATTATTTTGTGAGTAATTTAAGTTTGAATGCTCTTGTAATTTTTTGAGCATGTTTAAGCTACATTCTAGCCATTTTGTGAGTTGGACCATTTTATATCTCATGATTCTCAATTGAGTTGAGATGCCTGAAAAAATCCTAAAATATTCAAATAGTTTCAAAACCCCTAAAAAATTTAAAAGACCTATAAAATCCTAAAAATCACACATTCATGAAAATTGGCATAGAATTTCTATGAAAAATATAAAGACATCAAAATTTTCTGGGATGGACTTTTTTATTTAGCCAGCTTCATTTCTAGACCACCTTGGTCTTTTTCCTCCCATTTTTAGGATAATTACATAGGTGTAGGAGGACTATGTATGTAGCACATGGATACATGGGGTATCTCAGGTTAGCTTAGCCACCTTCCTTTCTCTTTTGACCATCTTTCTTGCCTTAAAGATTATGAGACTCCTAACTATTTCACAAGAAACCACTTTTCCTTTAGTTTCCCCATCCTTATTAGCCTTAGCCATATGATCTTTCCATTTTATGAGTTGATGTTATGAGCATTATGCATTAAAACTTGACACACTAATGACCACTTTGATTTAATTACACTCTCACCATTTTGTTGGCATTTTCCTATTTGAACACTCTCACTATTTTGTGAGCAACCATTGCCTACACTCACTATTTTTTGAGCTCATTCTCATTCTAATCCATAGATGCAATAAACACTATGAGTTTCCACTTCAGTTCATTTGTGGACTCTCCTCATTTGAATTTGAATGTGATTTTAGCCTAGACCAGTGCAATTTATTTGTGTTGACACTTTCATGATTATGAATGCCATCCCCCTCTTTTATTACACACTCATCATTTTGTGAGATCATTCCTATTTTCCTCATGTTTTCTTGTCATTTATTTTCTTTCATCCCATACTCTAGGAGAAATACATTTAACCTAAAGTTCATGTTGGATTTCATGTCCATAAAACTATGTAGGAAATGTCCACTTGCCTAGTGCATCTAGAGTCAGCTCGGCTACTTATTATTTTTCTTTTATTCCCCCCATTTTGTTTTTTTGTGTTATTGTTCCCTATGGCTTAGGGGAAACCATTTGTTATTGTACCCTTTGTCAGTGTCTTCCTATAGCCTAGGGGTAACTTTGTGTCATTTTTTCTTGTGTTTTTTTACCTATGTTGTTGCAACCAAACTTAGAGGTCACCCTGTCACCAAGAGTAACACCTCTATTATACATACATGAATAATTTATATTCTATTTGTACTAACATTGTGATTAACCATTGTTTGTATATTTTTGTTTATTTAAGTTAGTTTTATTTGTTTACCTTTGTGTGTTTATAATAATTTTTTTATTGCACTTTGCTTTAGATTATTTATTTATTTTTTATTTGTTTGTAGCCTTGTTTGTTTGTTGTATTTATTTGTTGCATTTGTTTGTTTATTTATGTTATCTACCTTTGTTTTTTATATTTGTTCTATAATGCTTATCCACCTTATTTTGTTTGTTTGTGTTTGTTTGTTTACTTTATTTATTGGTGTTTTGTTTGTTTGTTTGTTCATTTTTGTTTATTGGTGTTTTGTCCATTTGTTTGTATAGTTTGTTGGTTTATTTTTATTATGTTTATTTATGTTTGCTTGTTTGTTTATTTTCATCTATTTGTTTGTTTTGTTTGATTCATTATTTAGTTGTTTGTTTGTTTATTTATTTTTATTTACCTTTTTGCATTTTTTATTCTATATTTTCATAAGATCATTACACTTTACTTAGACTTGAGTCTTGATTGCCTATATCTTTTACTTGAGTTTTGAATTTGTGTACATTCCTACACCTAGTTTATTGCATTATAATCATTTGGGATTTGATTGTTCATATCTTATGCCTAAGTTATTTGTACTTGAATTTAAACTAAGTTTCCCATGCTTAGGATACACATTGTTATTATTGTTGTCTATATCTATGATACATAATATCACAAGCTATAGCAAAAATCACGTCAAATGATCTATTAGACAATGTAGTGGGTAGTACTTCTCATTCACACTTGGCAAATCCTAGACCTACCCAAACACTACATAATGTAGAGTAATTAAAATCACAACTAAATAGTAATCACTGTTAGTTAGGACATTCATATCCTTACTATTAGGTGCCCTAAATTCATGTATATCCTATGTTAGCTTATTATTACTTTGTGAGTATGGATTTAGTACATCATCCTCCTTTCCTAATTTACCATATTGAGGTAAATTATGTGTACCTTCCCTAATCATATCTACCCTAATGGGGTAAATTAGAATTGTATCATCCTTCCATCCACCCTACTAGGGAATTTTCACTATGCTGATGATTATAATAGCCTTTAAGCAAATCATTATTCTTAATCATCTACCCTACTGAGGAACCTCACTATGCCACTGATTATAACCACCTTTGGGTAAATCAATATTTTCACCCTCATTACCTATATATCACATCATTTCCTTATTTTTAATGGATCATTTGATGACTTTATTGTCACCTAATCCCTCGAGAGGGCATCCAGGGCTCACCCATCACCCTCTAGGGCATTAGACAGGGAATTAACAACTTTATCAATCTTTGATAAGATGTTATTATGTCTATGTTTGGTAATGCCTTCCCAAATAGGAAAAAACTATAGCCACCCCATTTTGGTCACAATAATGTTCCAATTAGACTTCAGATTGATTTTTACCAAATAGTGCAAATTAAGCCTATAAATCACTGAATGCCCTAATTTCATTCACACATTAGATATTATTACCCATAATCATGTTGAAGCATCCCTATTTAGGGTATTACCCTATATATAAAAATATCCTATCACATATTCATCTCTAGTCAAGTTTTGAATTAGCAAATTGATAGATTGGCCTTTTGACCCATTAAGCAGGGCACTTAAACAATTCCTAAAATTCAAAAATGTTAAGTATAATGAATGAACTAAGAAAATCTAATTAAATTCTTAAGTGAAATTTCCATGTGTAATTAGTGAATTTTAATTTTGTAAAAATGAAATTCCAATAAAATTAAGGTCATGATGAGGTAATCATCCTCAAAGTCAAAGAATTGGAAATATCTCCTTTAATGCCTTAAATTCAAAAATGGAGAGCCATGTTTAATAAATGGGATATTTATCAAAAATATTAATTATTTATCCCCTCCTTAACTTAAAAAATTTTAAACTAAACCTAATTATAATTAAATCTAACCTAAGTAAACTTGAGTTATATTTAGTTGGAGAACCTATAAATATAAGTGCCAAGGCCATTATTTAATGAGCTCTCAAGCCAAAGTTATAATGTTAAATTGTTGAGAGACAAAACTTTCTTGTGTAATGTTATAATGAAAAATTATTGATGGATTATTTCATCTTTCCAAAGCCAAATCCAAGCCAAACATATCCAAAATGATAAGGAGAAATGATTCAAGGAGCACCATTGTTAAAGATTCTTTGAGCACACAACTGAACACATTCCTCCAAGACCAACATATAACTCTTTCTCACAAGGAAGGTGGATAATAATTGTTTTTTCTTCTTCTTTTTTGTTACTTACATTATCCTCTTGCTCCTTGAGTATCTAGACTTGAGGTGTTATATTCTTCATATGTTTTATTGATTTTTATCATATTAACACTTGACTAACTCCCCTCTTATATTCCTATCTTATAACTACTAGTTTATACTTCCTTTGACCTCATAAAGGGGGGTATACTAGTGGGGCATGTCATAGAGGCATGGATTTCACACTTTCTCAATTTTAGATTTTAATGGGGGCATGTCAAAAAGGCATGGCTTCCACATTTTTATTTCATATTATAGTGGGGGAATGTTATAGAAACATGTTTTCCATGCCTATATTAATTATTGGTTTCAAATTATAGTGGGAGCATGTCATGGGAACATGTCTACCACACTTTAAAAAATTTAAAATTGACCAAATTACATAGTTATATGATTCAGATACACACTTGCCACAACATTCTATACATTGGTACCCATGTTTCATATTGAGACATATATGAGGTGGATATGACATGCAAAAAAGCATCTTAATTTTCAAAATCAAATCAACTTTTATATTTAAAATACTTATATGGACTTTAGCCTACACTAGGATGGACTTTTATGGATTGTTATTGAGATAATGTACTGCAATAGTTGGTTCACTTTTATCAAGGTTGAGGTGATTACATCACTCAATATTACCAATTTTATGGGATGGAGTGATCAAATCATCCACCTGCACTAGATTTATAATGTGAATTGACTTGGATCACTCATGCTCACTAGGGTATAAGTATGAATGGGTTATACGGTTGACCTAATTTTAATTATTTGGTAGCAACTCACCTTTTCTCCAAGATTGGGGGAAAGTTACCCTCCAATGTGTGTGTGTGTGTGTGTGTGTGTGTGTGTGTGTGTGTGTGTGTGTGTGTGTGTGTGTGTGTGTGTGTGTGTCTATGTGTATATATATATATATATATATATATATATATATATATACACATATATATATATACACATATATGTGTGTGTGTGTGTATTCACTTGTATGTTTTTACTAGTGTCCTAATCTTAGCTCCAAAACTTCACAATAAAGCATCTCTTTAAATCAAATTGCCAAAAGTCAAGATGGTTGTATTGATACATAGGTTTACTCCTAACCTTGCTCTATTTACTTTCAATTATTTCAAGTAATTTCAATTTTAAATTATATGCACTAATTATATACTATAACATGCTCTTAGTTGCAAGTCAGTCACTAGAAAATAACTCAAGTGGGGCTTACACAAATACAATGTGTCTTATACACAGCCAAGTACACATTTTTTTCCTTTAAATTAGCAATTTCATTATTAGATTAAATGGGGGAATGTAGACACTAAATCTAAACTAAATATCACCTCAATATTTTATACTTGGTAAGTACTTCTCATGGTTGTACCCTTTAGTTCCTAAGACCTCCTTGTTATCGAAAGGCTTGCATCTATTATCTCTTGTGCCTATTGTTTATCTCTTAGTTAGACCATATGTTAATTTGATGTCCATTCCTTCTATGTTACTCAAAATTCATTTAACCTACTTGTTATCATCCTATGCAAATTTTTTACATGTACCTATTTTATAGCTTTTTAGACACTTGCATCCTATCTAGATGCCTAATTGATGCTAATGTCATGTGTCAAACTAAGTGTTTAGTACCCTGAAATCATAAAGTTTACAAATGAAATGTATACCTATGGTTAGCGTAAATGCTTATATATGATATATTTCTAAAATGGATTGGTATATATATAATATCAAATTTTATTCATTCCTTACCTAGCATGAACCTAACAAACTCACAAGGCAACTTACCAAAGGTACCCAATCAAGCATTCAAGTGAGCAAAGTTTCCCTATTCTATCTTATTTAAATATTAGTCATAGAGATAACCCATATATAGGTCTAAATTATTAAAGGATCACTCCATGAGCCATACTTTCCAAGTTACAAGGTAGGTCACTCTATGTACTTGCTTATCACACATTACATCTTGATACACACACAATCTAACACATAGGGAAAAAATACATAAGTATGAGGCCTTATTCATAGTATTAGTTATGTAGACAATGCCCATTGATAAACGGGTCCTTGCGGTAGATTAATACCATGTGCCCACTAACCTAATTTTTCCCACAATCACTCCATGGGTAAAAAAGATAGGGTTTGACCATTTGACAAAGAGTGATAGCCTATGCATGAGATCTAAACACACTAAATTTGACATAAAATACAAAAGTTCCTAGGTGGTTTCACCTAGATACACTTGATATTTTGTACTTAATACCTCAGTCCAAATCAAACAGTAGTGTTAACACAACTATCTAGATCTTATGCAAGCATCTGAGGCTCCAGAATGTAAATTTCCATAATCTAGCTATAGTTCTAAGATCACGATCCAGTCCACTTATAACATGTTTATTCCTTTAAATACATGTGCAAAATAAACTAGCTAAGTTTTTTTGTTTATAATTTATTGCAATATCAATTAATAACTATACTTTCTATTTTTAGTATATCTCTATATTATAAATTTAGAATATTATTTATCTAATTTTACAAATTAAATGGCTTGTTTTATATATGTTTATCACCCTTTTCCTTATTCATTGCTATATTTCTAACCCTATACTATATTGACCCATCATAAAATAGGGTTAAACACTACGTCTATAGTAGGCAAATTAATAGAAAACTCTAAAAAATAATATTCTAAATTTATACAACTATAGATTGATATTCCAATAAATTGTAAATAATTATACTTATTTGGTTAACTATGTGCATGCAGGTTTGAGTAAGAACGAGCTAGAAGTGGACTAGATGATGATTTTAGAGTAGTTGTCATATTCTAGAAATTTCCTTCATGTAGCCTCAAACACTTGTGTTGGATTTGGATAATTGCTTTAATGTAGGTATCTAACTCAACTGTAGGAGTGCTATAAAAAATATTTTCTTGGTCTATATGTGACCAATTATACCCTTTTAGGGTTTCTATCACCTTTATTTTAATGTCTTTAGAGCATGGCATAGGTTGTCATTCTTTGTCAAATGATCAAACTAGAGCTCTTCACCCTTGGAGTGACTACGGGAAAAATGGGTTAATGGGATCGTGATTTCAAGCTAAACCCAAAGACCCCTCTATTAATGGGTTATGCATACATATCCACTACTATGAAGAGGGCCTTAAATTGATGTAGTTATCCCCTATGTGTTGGTTTATGTGTGCACAAGGGTGAAATATATGATAAGCAAAGACATGCAATGACCTAGATTATAACTTGGAAAATATGGATCATGGTTTGCTATTTGAATGATTTAGACTTTTAGAAATGTTGTTTCTATGATAGATATGGAAATAGGGATAAATAGGGTAGATTTACTTAATTTAATTCTTAATCAATTACTTCATGGTATATTTTCTTGTGAGTTTTTTCTGATTGCTAGGTGAGGTATGAATGAGAGTTGATCTTATATGTATACCAAATCCCTTTTATAAATATCTCATTTTAAAACACTTAAGATGACCTTTTAGATATGTTCATTTTGCAAATTGGATGACTTTGGGCACTAGACACTTTAAAAATGAACACTTGTGTCAACACATGTGTCCATTTGGAATGCAAGTGTCCAAGACCTAGAAAATAGGTACAAGTCAAAAATTAGTAGTGAAGGATAAACATCAAGTTTAGAGAATTTTTTAAAACATAGAAGGCTTAGGTCATTAGAATAACAAGGATCAGACTAATAGATAAGAAATCAGGCACAAAATGATAGGGAATGTGAATATATTTGCAATAAGAAGGTTTAAAATTGAAAGGTACAACCATGATAGGTTTTTTTTAAGTGTACAAGCTTGGGGTACTATATAAATCATATTTTAGTATCTAAATCACATGATATACTATAAGCCTAGGTTAAATAGTAGAGGTAGGATATGAGCTAAGATAGTTAGGAAGTCTAAGGGCAGGAGGAATAAAAGGAACCATCTAAGCCCTCTAACATTTATTAGTAATAGGTGGCAACTTAAACTGATCCATGCAACAAAAATCATTGTATAACTTCTCATGATTAATCTTCTAATTAATATTGAATTTTATCTATTCTTTTAAATTATGCATCCATTGACTTACATGTAGTTTAAATATTTTACATACTATAGGAAAACAACATGTAAATGACACCAAGAAAATTTGAACAAAGAAATAATAGATAGATTCAGTCATTATGATGATGATAATTATAAAAATTATAAAATATATAATCTAAAACCCTAAAAAAGTGATAAAATGATAGGAAAACCCTAGGAGAAACTAGGTTTTACAATATTCAAGAATAATTGGGTTCACCAATATGTTTTATCAAAACTTGAGATTGAGTGTCAATCTAATTATGATAAATAACTGAGTAAAATTAGAATGTATAAGATATGCAATAAATACACATTATTGATTTGAAACTTACTATTTTTATCAATATTCTAAAAGGTGAAAGTATTAAAGACAAATAACTTAGCTTGAATTTGGATCTGAAAGACTACAATAGATATTGTGTAATTGACTATAAGACAATGTGATGTAATTATTAATTCTGAGCATGTCTCCATTTGATTATGGAATAAGGTCACAATATTTGGACAAGTTTAGCTTGTGTTTTCATCTATAGAGTGTGTCAAAATCCTTTAGGGTTTTTCCTCTGTATGAATTTGACTGGTGTGCCTTCCTATATAGGTTTTATGTGTGTGATCAGATTTGTTTGATTCACTATAGGAACTGCTATCTGCCTTCTTTTTCATTTTAAAACCCTATCTCAATGGCAAGGAGAACCAAATGTAGTAAAAGAGGGAAATGGGTTAGGGGCCAAATTTGTGCTTCACCTCAACACCCTTTATGTGTAACACTACCTACATACAAATACTTCAAAGAGGGATCAAACTCCATGTCGTTCTCCCATGCTACAATGGTGTGTTTGAAATACTAGTGAAATGATATATGTTGGTGTAATCCTAGTACAATTATGTGCTCCAACAATGAATTTTAACCTTGTTATTGTATTTAGACTTATATTTAGGCTACTTTGGTTTTATGAACTCAAAATTAAGAACAATAGGTGCTTTCCTCTCAATGTGTACTTAGATTAATTCTAGTGTTTTCAATATAGAAGCCTCTTTCCCACTAGTGAACAAATGAATAAAAAATGTGATTATATAGTGATCCTTTTGAATTTTTTTAATTGGGCTTGTGAAATGTTTAGGATGACCCATTGGGGTAAATTTGAATTTATTCAACTAGTCATTATTGGCAGAAGGATGAAATTAGTTGATTCATAAACTTCTAGCTAGTGGAATATTCCTAAAGGAGTAGCCTTATATGAGGAGTAGAGATAACTAAATTAGAAGTATGAATTAGTCTAACAGTGATTCTAGGTTTCTAGGAATGATGAATAAGAATAAATAGTATCAGAGTTTCTTTTAAGTAGAAGTTCATCCACATAGAATTAGAATAAAAATGGTTTAGAACCATGAAATTGAGCATAGGTTATGTGCATAAGGTGTGGTCATAAGTGCATTTTTTTAGCATTAAATGTTAATTTTAGTGAATACACTTTGTTGAAATATGCCCTACTTTATGTTCTTGCATTATAATTATGTACTCTTTTGTAATGATGATCATTGTACTATCTTTTTGGAATGTAAGACAATCATAATTAGTATTGACTATAGCTCCCATTAATATTTACCATGATATTTCAAGGATTGAATTATATTTCTCTAAAGTAGGATCAATTTGAAATAGTTTTGAACATGATTTAGGACCAAGAGTGATTGGTAATGTGATAGATACTATATAATGCTTTAGTTTTTTAGCTTTATTGAGATGTTGTGTATCATACCCAAGCTATCTAAGAAGGTCTAGGCTACATATATTAGCTTCATACAAGCTGATAACCACAATCATTGGTGCGTTTCTTACCATCCATGATTGGTTTCATGATGAGAGGATATAGATAGGAAGAGTATTACTTTGTTGTCTCTTTTTTAATCATATTTTTAGGAGTAGCCTTAGATATTGAATCTTGTTTTGAAATTTTTTTATTGAGAAACCTTTTATGAAAATAATTTGATTCGGATTTGGTAGTTTGACCTTTGAATGTTGCTCTATTTGAGATTTTAATTACTCTTTTTTCACCATTTCCTTGGGGGATGTGATCATTATATTAGGAAAACTATTAGAGTTAACTGATTGTGATATAACCTATAATATAGTATTGTAACTATTTGAATTATTTTTTATATCCTATTGATTAAAAATGAGTGTTTTCCCCTTATTTTGTATATATTAAATATCTAGATATCCTCCCACTCTAACAGATGTAATAAATAATGAGATAAGTATTCATATTCATCGATAGGATTGAAATTTAACTTTCATAGTTGATCATCCTTTAGATTTTGTGTATATTCATCATAACTATTATAATAGTCCTTAATTTAATAAAAGGAAACTTTAGAATTGACCAATAATGGTAATTTTGTAAGAGGTTCTTATAATTTTATTGGAATTGACATGTTCTATTTCTCTTCTTTGATAGGATCTTCTAATTATGTGAGAACTTGTACTTTTTATGTAGCCTCTTTCATAAGCTCATTTATTTTCTTAGGAATTTTCACTTTTTATGTATCTTCCTTGATAGGATATTATATTTTTTTAGGAATTTGAGAGACTTGTTGTAGACACATAAATTTAATCATTAAGTGTTTTATAATGTTTAATCTTTGCATCCTTACTTTACTTGGTTTGTTTGTCATTTCACTAATTCATAGTCTATAATAGATTCTTTATTGTCTTACAAACACTATAAATATCATATAAATATCCTTATTTCAACCCTATTCAACCCATATGTTCCTTTTGAACCTTTTCTAGTAGTCTTTATCCTTCTGGGATAAGTCTATACTAGAATGGGCAGGGCCACACTATGGCCTTATCCACTAGAGTGACCTTATACCCTACACTCTCGATTACTTTTCAAATCAAGACATTTCACAACAACTCTCAAACACATTTTTTATATTTTTATAGCAAAAATATTTAAAATATTCCCATACATAAGCACATCAAGGCTTCTTCAAACATATATATTAATCACTTAGCAATTCTACTGCACACTAAGCAAAAGAGCAATATTTCTTCCAATTTTAATTATGTAGCATTTTAACAGTTATAGGCCAAGTTTTAATATATTTTATTTTAAGTCAAGGGCATCCATTTTTAATCATTTAAATCACTCTTATATCTACAATCATATAATTACATAATTATGGATCACGTAATCACCTCAAGAGGGAGAACTACATTGGATTTAAGCACATTTAGGCCATGAAGGCAACACTTAGATTATGTGAGGTTTTCTAAGGATAGCTTAGTTATTCCTCTTACCTATTTTCCCCCTTTACTTTTGATCTCCTATTTGGTTTTTTGTAAGAATAATTATTTGTCTTTTGTATACCTTTTATTGTGGCATATTGGCACACATAGTTAATCAGTAAACCCTCACAGATAGTCGCACAGGCCCAGATCAAAAAATCAAGCACATAGTCAACCAAAACATGGCTATAGTCAATAAACAAGGCCACACTGTGACCTTATCCTCTTTTTGTGGACTTGTCCCAAAAAAATTTAAATCCTTGCATTCAGTCATGACATAGTGTATAGGTCCTTCTAAGCATTTTTTAGTTACAATCAACCTACACAATCAACATAAATTATGTTTTAGGGATTTTTGCATATCTATAGGCCTATTTAATATTTTTATCTATTTTCTTATTCTATAAAAAAAAATTATATGTTTAAACATTTTTATAATTAGGGGTAAGAGGGAATAGACTAATCAATTATGGAATAAGTTATTATAAAGTAAATTGATTAAATAATTTAGATTTATAATATTTTAATAAATATATTGAATTTGAGAATATGATAAATATAGAAAAGTACGATGCCAAACAATATTCTAAAGTAGCAATGAGAAGGAGAAATAACACTTAGATTATGTAATGATGCATAGGTACAGAAGAAGATAGTCTCATGATTCAACTCAATTCATCATATTTTGGAAATTATCTTCTATCAGGTAGGACACTAGTATCAGATTGTAGAAACTAGCTTTGACACTTTTGTCCTGGTTTTGATGCTTTTGTCAAGCTCAAAATATAGATCTTTTTCTATAATAATTAATTTCACCTATTAGGGTTCACTTTCACCTTGTAGGCTATCAGTTCATATCACGTGTATAGATTCAAAAAAATAGTATTTTGCTCAAATACCCTAGGTCCTCTAATTATGGCATGTCACCTTATAAAAAAAGGGTTAGTGGGCTCAAATAAAGTTGATCTTACCTCAAAGACCCCTTTTTTAATGAGTGTTGCCTACATTGCCATATAATTTGAAGAAAGCCTTTGAATGATGTAGTTCTCCCCTTTATGTGGACTTATGTGTGAAAATTTGTGAAATATATTATATGTGAGTGCTTCTATTGATCTATCTTTTAATTTTAAAAATGTTACTCATCGATTGCTCTTTTAATGCTTTAGACCTATAACAACATTGCTCCTATGAATAATTTGGAAATAGAGAATAATATGGTATTATAACTTGATTATGCAAATGATTTTTAGTAGTTTAGTGTGAGTTTGAGAGGTGCTTGATTGATCTATAATGAATGACCTTTGATTTGTATTTATACCAAACATTTTGAAATAATCTCATGGGAGGGTTAAAGAAGATAAATAAGCTGACCCATACATATTTTGATATTTTCAATTTGGCCATTTAGAAGGCAAGGCCCCTAGAGTTAAATTGTGGAGACTAAAATTGATACTAATGTCATAATCTAGACATTAGTGTCCTACAGGGTGAAGAGCTATTCAGGATCTGTAATTATCTACACAAGATGGAAATTAGGTTTTATGTAGATTACAGGCTATAGGTTGTTTATGTCATCAAAATTTTAGGATCAGACTATAGGATAATGAATTATATATAGTAAGATGGTGAACATGAACCTTTTGGTAGTGGAAGGTCATAAACTAAAGGATTGAGCCATGATTGGTATTTTTCAAGTATACAAGACTAATATGTCATATAAAATTCAACTTTAGTATCTACAATACATTGTATTTCACTATCAAATCTATATATTCCTGCATTTCAATTTAATAGTTTAATTGTATTAGTTTAGATTTATTCAATTCAAAATAAATTAAACCCATATGTGATATCATTTGTAGTACTTGATTCACTTGCTTCATAAGTATATAATTATGAAAATGGAATTAGTTACATAGGTGATATAATAGAGATTTTATCATATTGTGATTTTATAATTTAAAAATATCAAAAGGGTGCATCATCAGTTGGAATTGTATACTCATGTTTATCATGTAAAAAATTTAATGCATGTGTGTGTGTGTGTGTGTGTGTGTGTGTGTGTGTGTGTGTGTGTGTGTGTGTGTGTGTGTGTGTGTGTGTGTGTGTGTGTGTGTGTGTGTGTGTGTGTGTGTGTGTGTGTGTGTGTGTGTGTGTGTGTGTGTGTGTGTGTGTGTGTAGAAGGTATAACCTCCATTGCAAGAATCCAAGTTCTTCCCAAGAGTAGATTATATTGTAACCAATTGGATATGATTTAAAAAATAGTAGATACCATTTTAGGGCCCAATAGTAAATCCATTGTGATAGTTTTAAATATATGTTTTGGAATGGTATTTAATCCATGTATAGTATTCTCATATTTTTTAATATTAGGCTTATTGAAGCTCAATTTATGTATTAAGCCATAACTATAAATATTTATCCCAAAATAATTGTTAACAAATGCATACTTGACCAACTTTCCATGTACTTGAATTTTAATGAATAATGGAATATTTTTATCAATGATATGCATGGGAGGTTTATCTTATTTATAAAAATTAATAGTATTGTCCATATCCTTAAAGGTATTCATGATAGAACAAAAAAAAATTATGTATCCATATGAAGAGTGGTATCTTATAAAATTTCATATAAGATATCCTTGTAAGCTAATGATTTATTTAATAGCTCTAAAATAGAAATATTGGCTAGAGTATTATGTAATTGGTCAATGAGATCATAACCCTTGGGTTGAGAAACTTGCCTTGAATAAGGTGCATGAGGTTAAGGAAGAGAATTTTGATTAGTAGAATTAGGTTGGGGAGGTAAAGGTGGTCACCCTCTTCTAGTTTTAATAATATGGACATGGGAATCTAATACGAGCCTTGGATGAATAATGGGAATATATTGATTAATAGAATTAGGTTGAGGGTGAACAAGAGGAAGCATAAAAGGTTTTTTTCATTATCTTTGACATTTAGTTGTGATAGAAAGTAACTCATATTAGGTTTTTTAATAATAGGTATTAGTAACAAGTATGATCTTAGGAGATGGTCTGGGTTGAATTTGTCCATAATGTAGCTCCGAAAATTTGAATGGAACCACCAGTGTTTGGTAGGTGCTAAAGCAAACCACTAAGAGGCTAGAAGGCTTAGGGGTTATATGGGATATAAGATGTCTATAGTGGCTATCTAGTTTGATGACTTACACTGACATATAGATAGACAGTTGGGGATAGCACAAAAAAATGCACAAAGTACATGAGCTCCTCTAATGGATCTAACCATAGTAAATCCAGTGGTTAAAACTATATTAAGGATTTCATAAACAAGAAAGAAACAACAATACTAAATGAAATGAAATAGCCAATGAGATATAAATATAACAACTAAGGCACTTTCAGGCCAAATAAAATACATTTTAGGAAAAAAAGACATTTTCAATCAAGGGTTCAAGAGCGTGCCTATTATAGATTTGAGTTATCTTTCAATGCAATACTATTGTTTTCTATCAATACAACATTTCTAGTTTTAACGAGAGAGAGAGAGAGAGAGAGAGAGAGAGAGAGAGAGAGAGAGAGAGAGAGAGAGAGAGAGAGAGAGAGAGAGAGAGAGAGAGAGAGAGAGAGAGAGTTTGCAAAATTTATCTAGTTTGACTAATATGCAAAGGAGAAAGCTTCTAAAGAGAGAAATGGCATATAATAAATGAGTATTTTAGGCAATGAAATTACTCTTTGAACATTCACAAATACAAGGAACTTTAAAAACTATGCTAAGCAAGAAATACAATAACTAGTTTTCTAAAACAAAATAAACCCTAGCATATATACTACTGCAAATAAGCAAAGAGTTTCACTTTGCAAATCAAAGTGCCCTCATATCAAAATCAAACATATGTGTAGACTTTATACCAGAAAATTATCCAAGATAGGAGGTAAGAGAGGAAGAAGATCAGGCTATGTGTAGGTTGAGTCCAGACCAAGAGCCAAAGTTATGGAAGAGATGAAAGAGAAATCCACCAACCTATGGGAGGCACTGTAAAGAGCACAAGTGATAGGTGAAATGGAGTCTTGAGGAGGTAAAGAGTAGTCCCCAATATTTAATAACACTATCAATAGCAAAGATAATCACCAATGGAATCAGTAGTAAAGTAAGGCATCCCTTTTCACAAGGAAAGGAATTGTGCCAAGCAAGAACCAAGAGAGGTTCAGGGAGGTAGCCAAACTCTCAATGTAAGATGATCAATGAAGATGATCAGAGTAGAGATGTAGTAAAAGTGGAGTAAGACTGAATATCCCATGTGAATGAATGAGGAAACATGCCTATATCCAACCCTAATCCATCAACAAGTCAAAAAAAAGTCATTTATGACTTTTTTGGATCGAATCCATGACTTTTCATGTATTCTACCAAGGTTGTAGCTTTTGTGAAAGAAACACATGGACTATCCCATGGGTTTCCTTCCTAAGTCATGGCCTAGGTCAAATAGGGGCCTAAGCTAGTCAAAGAGCTCCCAAAAGGGTCTTGGGGGGCCTTTAAAGAGCCCTTCTATCACAAGAAAGGTCTAGAATGGTTAAAGGATGGGACTAATGCATGAGAGAGGTCTAAGAAAGTGACCCATGACTCTAAGTGGGATAAATAGGGTCAGTAGTCTACACATGATCTGATGTGTAATCATAAGGAGGAATAGGGTCACAAGAAGTATGACTACATATTCCCTTGAGTTATGAGCAATCAGTGTTTGAATTAACAAGGAGTGTTGTGAAGTACCTGAAAGCCACACCAAATCAAAAGAAAGCAAGAACTAAAAATATAATAGAAAACATTACCTACACTTACTAGATAAGGATGGCAGTAGAAATATGTTGATGATGTGATCCATAGGTGAAAGTACAAATGTTGCATGATCCAAATTCTAAATTCAACTTCAGCTCTATCTCCTAAAAAAGGGAAACACAAATGATATCAAATCAAATCATACTATTCAGAATGACATTCACCAAGGCATCAGCCCTAGTGTTCTCCCTATAAGGGATGTGGGTGAACTAGACATCCTCAAAGAAGGAGAGAAAATCATGTGTCACATCGAAGAGGGGGAGTAACTCAAAGCTAAGGATGACCTAAACATCAATGAGTTGAGACACAGATAAGAGTGAGTTAGAGAAAAACTACACATATCACATGCTTAACTTATGGGCATCGATCAAAGCACCAATAATCACATGATACTTGGTGGCATTATTCACCTCGCTAATCAATAAATGGCCAAATGAAACAAGCTCATGGCCCTATGGATCATCAATAACCCAAGTCATAGTTATAGGTCCTAGGTTGCCTCAACTGCCACCATTTGTGTGAATCACCACTAAAAGGTACACCATGATGGGGATTAAGGACACAAGATGAGCAACTACAAAATGGGGTATCTCAAATTAGGATGGTGTAAATGAGTTGCATGGGGAAGCCAATAATGTATCTAAGCCAAAATCATAGTAATTGACTAACACTAGCCATGGGAAGAGGTAATGAAGGTAAGTAGAGGGAATTTCAAAGAAGATGAAGACCAGTCAGCAAGACTACAGCAAGTCTCAAACTTCTGCAACTAGATAACACCTATAACCTACAACCATGAAAAAAAAGAGAGAGGGAGTTAGAATAGATTGACTACATGAAAATAGATAAATGACTAACTTAAAGAAGCATAGAAAGCAACTTTTATTTTTGGGTACCCATGAAATGGGGAATGGGGTCGAGAGGTTAATTAGGACCAAAAAAGGGGTTCTAATGACCAAAATAGGGCTAGAGCGGGCCCAAAGAAGCCTCAAATAGAAAAAAAAATGTTTTTAATATACTAAGAATGTGCCAAAACTCTTAAGATGAAGGTCTTGTGATCTAAAATGCATTAACAAGAAATAATCCCAAAAAGGGCCCACTAAAAGGCTAAAAAATAGGCTAAAAAGAGGGGAAAAGAGATAAAAGAGGTCATTTTCATTGAGAGAACATAAGGAGATCCCATGACCAACCCAAAGCCCAAGTGGAGTGAACAAGGACACAAGAGTATACCAAGGATGTATAGGATGGTCCAGGTAAGTCCTTTGAATAAACATTTTCAAATTTATTCAAATTTCTAGGGTTTGGGAGGCCCTAATGCCATTTTCGCTCATTCAAAATGATTCAATGGGTGAATCAAATGAAATAAGGGTGGAAAATGGTGGTCTTGGGCATATTAAGAGAATAAGACTAATGTAAGGCTCTCCTATGGTCTAAAGAGGGAGAACTAGGGAGCGTAAGGGCTCCCCAAGATGTCCCATGCAGAGTCATGGCCTAGCTAAGCTAGGTCACAACTTTATAGTGGGGTAAACCATAAAAATTATGGCCTTCCCCACTGCAAGGTTGTGGCTTTTCCCATAAATCCATGGCTTTGGGTAGCAAAGGCCTAGGCAGAGCCTCGAGAATCCCAATAAGGTGTAGAAACTTTCAGAAGAGGTAGAGAGCAGAGAAAAAGGGGTAAAATAAATGTAAGTAGATAAAAAAACATGTTTTTTAGTCAATCATACCTATTTCATGGCTAGTATGCTAACTTGGTTGCATGTTGCTTACATGTGTAGACACATAGAGGAGTGAGCATATTAGAGGAGGGAAAGCCTTCACAAGAGAGAGAGAGAAATAGGTATAGATGGATAGGTCATGTGAGGTGTCTAATCAAGAGAGAGTCCCATCATGGCTAGTTGAGGAGGTGGATACTCTACCTATAAAGGCTCAAGCATGTATGTATAGTGTAGGACTTTAGCCGTTGGTATATGTACCATCCCTATGTTATTCTAGAGACATGGTTAAGGCATTTATCACCACATGGGTACTTAAGAGGCATGTGTTCTAGCTATGGCTTGAGCTAGAGGTCGTCCTTAACATAGAGGATGTCTATTGGCTCTATGAGGTAGAGCCTCTAAGTAGAGAGATAGACCTGTCACTAGCATAAGATGCAGTGGTAGTAGAGATCTACTTGGTGGGACCCCACACTCAGTAGAATAGCCATGGGGTTTAGATTACATAGCAGTCACCAAGGGTTCCACCACTTAGGACAATGATAGTGGTAATTTTGGTTGGGAGGCTCTATGCCAACCAAAATATAGGATGACTACCACTATTAAGGAAAGGAGTTGTCCAATGCATATAGGGAGGCCAGAGATATGCCTAGGGTCAATACATCCTAGGTGGACTATACTAGTAGTTAGATCACATCTATTGCATAGGGGTGAGTAGATTGACATAGCCTAGCTTACTCATGATTTGGCCCTACAAGAGGCTCCCACTGATGAGACTAAGAGAAAAATACAATAGTGATGTATACCTAGCACTAGAGGTAGGCATAGTATTGGCTATATGGTTCAAAAATAGGGTTGGGCCCATGTGAACCACCCTAGATCTAGATGTAGTAGTGAGCTATGTCTGTGATCCATATGGGTCTATGATATGGTTAGAGGATGTAGTAGTAGAGGCCTATGTGGGCATGGAAGAGGTTCAAGGTCTATAGGGTCCATACCTTCATCCCAAGAGGTAGGCACTAGTGACAAGAGAGAGACATGCTCAGCCCAAGTCATTTAGAGCTAAGCATGATTGGCAACTATGACAAAATGAGTAAGGTAGTGGTGTTGGTGAGGACCATAGCCACCAGAAGGAGCACAACTTATAGGGGTTCCAAAAGGACCATATGCACTACCACGTAATACCAATGTATTTTCTAGATAGCAGTGTATCTTTATGCTCATCCCAAGTGAGAGATATATAGTAGCTAACATATATGCTCTATGTGTGTGTGCAAGAGACCATCCTAGCTAGACTAGTCCTCATATGGACCTACTACTAAGGGAAATATTCCTTGATGTGGTAAGCATAACACTGATAGAGATGCTACCACATCTACTGGTTAGGGTAGAGCCACATACTCAGTTCTAGCATGTAGGTGCATGAGCCTCACTTGAGCTAGTGAGGGCACAATACAAGATTCCATAGTTAGAGGTTGAGTCAACATGGCATGAGGCATCCATATTTAACTATAGGTAAATGATGGTAGATAATAAGGCAAGACTAGTGAGATCCAAGGTTGAGATCGATTAGCTATGAGCTAAGCTAACTCAAGAGTAGACCAGAGGAGCTAAGGCACCTAGAGTGAGGGTAGACTGACTAGTTACACTAGAGGAGATTGTAGCTTGACTAGTCAAGAGATAAAGATCTATATTTCTACCTAGATTATGAATATCATAGATACCACCCAGTCATAGGCTAATTGGATATACACATGTAGCCACACCCATGGCATATTTTAGAAACTGCAAGCCCATATGATGTACCTAGAGATAAACATGTATTTTTTGAAATATATATACATCCCTTTCTCATGATTAGCATATTTTTGTATATAATTTTGTGTGATATGTATGTTTCATTTGATGTGGACTACTAGATACAATGTGATTAGATAATAGACATTACTAACTAAGAACCCACGTGCACACACATATACAAATGGCATGGAGGTAGTGGTGAGAGAAAAGAGGAAAGGCTCACCTTACCACCATAGGTGACTTTATTAGAGGTCTATGTGGGCCCTATACATGGAATGTCTTGAGGTAGAACACATTGATTAGATGTCATATGGGCTTGCCTTTGAGGGTTGAGAGATGATATGCCCCATTCTTGAGAGAGGCAGTGATAACAAAGGGACCAAACCAATTGTGAGCAAGTTTTCCCTTATTATAGTGCTCTTTGTCAGATATGAGGACTGTATCACCTACGTTGAAAGGGTGAGGGCATACCAACTTTTGGAATTAGGTGCATTAATGGTGTTGGTAAGAATGGTTGTGCTCAAAAGTGTCCAAGTAGCACTCATCTAACTACTCAAGCTTGATGAGTCAAGCAGCATGTTCTTCCTCATTAGAAAGAGCTCCAAAGGTCTTAAACCATAGTGAAAGGATTAAGACCTCCAAGGGAATAATAGCCTCAAATCTATACATGAGAGAGTATGGGGTTGCTCTTATGGTCATGCATAATCTAGTTTGATAGGCCCAAAGGGAAGGATAGAGAATGAGATGTCAGACCCTCTTACACTAAGCTATGGTGTGGAGAAGCATCTTCTTCAATGTTTTATTTGAAGATTATACTTTCCCATTTCCCTAGGGGTAATGGATAGAGGAGAAATTGATCTTGAATTTTAAGTGTTCAATGAGTTCACACATCTCAAGGCTTTGAAATCCTGGATCATTATCATCCATGATCAATGTGGGAACCCCAAACTTTTAAATAAATTGATTCAGGACAAACTTGATGATGGTCTTCCCACACATGCCACTAAGAGGCATGACCTCAACCCACTTCATGAAATAGTCAGTGATGGTGATGAACCAATGATGGTTATCAAAAGAGGTTGGTTTAAACTCTTTAAAAAAATTGAGAGCCCACATGGAGAAAGTCTAAGGAGTAGAGATAGGGTGCAAGAGGCCTGTTGGGGAATTGATGGCATCCCTAGTGACTTGGCACATCTTACACTTCTTATCATATAGGATGACATCATTAATAATAGTGGGTCAATAGTATCCCATCCTAATAATACATTAAGTGATGTCTTACCTGCCTAGGTGGACACCACAAATGTTCCTATGGGATTCTTCATGTGCAAGAGGAACATACTCAGGGATGAGGCACTACATCAACACACTATCAAGACCTCTCTTAAATAATATTCTCCCAATAATGGCATAGGGAATGATAAGCTTACATATCTAATATCATTCTTGAGGAGTGTCAATGGGGTAAGACTAGTTTGTAAGGTAATGGACAATGTCTTGATACCAAACTCACTCAAAAACTTCAGTGTGATCGATTGAATAAATCATCTGATTAGGAAAAGCACCATCCCCCAAATTTTCACTAAGATTTGGTAGTGGGAAATCATTGAGATGATTAGCCATGGCCAAGCCCTTATTGGAATTTTAGTTAACAATGTGGAGGTCAAACTCTTAAAGAAGCATGAACTACTTCATAGTCTTGCCAGCCAAGTGTGTCTTACTGAGAAAATAGTGAAGTAGATCAGATTGGACAATCACATTGGTAGTCTGACCCAATATTTAATGTCTCAACTTCTTTTTGTTGAAGATGAGGGAGAGGCACTGCTGCTTAACTAGAGAGTAGTTGAGCTCAGGGCCAATTAGTGTATGAGAGATTTAGTAAATAGATCTCTCCTTACCAGTGTCATCCTTTTGACATAGCATGCCCCTGATGGAAATATTAGTGATATAAGTGTACAAGATAAACTTTCACCCCTTAATGGGTGCCATCAAGATGGGAATATTATGAAGCATTCACTTCAATTCCTCGAAAGCCACTTAGACTTTGGTGGACCTCAAGAATAGCATGTTTTTATGGAAGAGATGTGTGAGGGGTATAGACTTATAGGCATAGTCCTCAAGAAAATGTCTAAGGAAGTTGAGTCTTCTAAGAAAAGACTACAAAAGAACAAGATTTTGTGGGGGAGGCATCTCAAGGATCACCTTGATCTTCTCAAGATCCACTTTGATGCCCCTTTATGAAACAAGGAAGATGAGAAGCTTTCCAACAAAAACACCAAAAATTCACTTCTTAGGGTTGAGACTGATGTGATACTCTTGAATATGATCCTGAGGTCTCACACATTCTCATCTTGCTTATGATATTTATTGAAGAGATCATTAACATAACACTCAACAATCTTGTGGATGAGGTCATGAAAAATATGGGTCATGGCATGTTGATATGTAGCCCCAGCATTCTTTAGACCAAAAGGCATGATGACATAGCATAAGGTACCCCATGGGGTAGTGAATGTCATCTTGTGTTTATCCTTGAGTGTAATTTGGATCTAATTATACCCAGAGAACCCATCCATGAAGAACATGATCTCAAAACTAGTAGTGCAATCAATAATATGGTCGATCAAAGGAGTCAAAAAATTATCCTTTGGGCAAGCCATATTGAGATCTTAGAAGTCAATGCAAGTCCTAATTTCTCTATTCTTCTTAAGAACAATAAAAATATTGGAAACCCATCGAGGGTAGTCAATAACCTGAATGAAACTAACTCAGATGAACTTTTCAATCTCAGCCTTGACTAACTAGGAGACTTTTGCTACCATTAGTCATTGCTTTTGGTGAATATGGTAGGTTACATAATTCATAATTAGGTTATGTATAATGATGTTGGAATATATACCCTTCATATTGGCATATTCCCAAGTGAATACATCCAAAAATTCATGTAAGAAGGTGACCAAAACATCCTGCTCCTTGAGAGCAAGGCTGGCACTAGTCTTAACAATCTTAGGCCTTGGTAAAATGCTAAGGTTAACATCCATGAATCCTTCAACATCCATAGTGTTTCCTTCCTCAAAGCACTCTAGAGTGGGAGGGAAAAACTGGTCTAACACTTTGGGTTCAACTAGGAGGACATTCACTAAGGAAGTGCTTAGAGTTGGAATTTCATGAGAGAGATCACCAAACTAAGGTCATCAAGGAGATAATGGTAATTATGGTAAGCCTGTATGATCTTGGTATAAGCCTTTCTCTCCTTGAATAGTTTGTGTGTCATAACATGAATGAATCAATACTTGAGATCAGACTTAGCTACTCTACTAGTCTCAATGGGAGACATGTTGAGAGAACATATACTCATAAGGGGGAGCTTAGCATTTGTAGAGATATATTAAAAGAGATCTCTGAATAGATATGGGTTGGCATAACATTATGGATCTAAAGTGGGATTCAGCTTATGCATGATGAAATTCAAAGGGATTAATGTGGATCGATACTCAATCAGGTCATAATGCTCATCCTTGAGAAAATGAGATTCAGAATGGAAGGGCATGTGGGTACCCATAGAGCCATGTGAAGAGACAGCCAAATACTCTCTTGAGGGATTTTTCTATGTATATCAATGCCCAAGGATCTAGGTTAGTCTCTATAGTATGAACCTCACCTTCATGAACAAACTGAACCATGTGAAACATGGCCGATATGATGGCTTGCATGGAGGTGGTCTAAGGATGGCCAAAAATCATGTTGTATGAAAGATCAAGGTCTAACACATAAAACTCAATTTGGAACACTTTAGGACCAAACTTGATGTGAAGCTTCACATTCCCCACCAACATAACTGTCATTATTGAAACCAACACACCTATGGTGGGAATCATAAATTTTCTTTTGACTAATCTTGAGCTCATTGAATACACGTAAAGGCATGATATTCAATGTGGTTCTTTCATCAAAAATGTGCCACTTAACGTAGAAATCATCAATTGAAGTCTTGATGTAGAGAGGTAATTGAACCCTCTTTACCAAAATTAAGGCATCTAGCAAAGAGGTTGGGTCAAAAGATAGAATAGGTGAATAAGGGTGATCATGTGTATCAGAGTTAAAAAACACTATGATATCATCCTATAGTGGATCCTAATGAGAGAGGCCAATTTCATCAAAGATGAGGCCCCTTTGTTCAAGACAAAGGTGAAGTAGGTCCCAAATGGAGATCCTAGCTAAGAGGCCCTATAACTCCTTAATGATAGAGTAAGGACACTATCTATCTTAGGGAGGGATATTACATTAAAAGTTGAACATAACATTGGGATTCCCTACCCCCATGGGCTAGACAAAAGGCCCATCACTATTAGACTCTCTGGTGGGGTTAGTGGGCGAACCTAAGTGCATGTTGACAAAGCACTTATAACTAGTGGGAGTGAATTCAATAGCATCAAGGACCTTTCTACTCTCATGCTTGGCTTTCCCTCTCAGGTTAGCCTGAGAACAAGAGTTAGAAGAGGTGGAAGAGCAAGAAGAAGAATGTGGGTATTTAGCCTTTAATTTTTAGTTTTTCTTTTTCTTCATCTCCTTATCTTGGTCTATCAAAGGCTCCTTGAAGATATCCAATTATTTTTTGGGTTTTATAACAGGATAAATCTATGACTAAGGTGAGGCTTTCCCACCAGACTATTGGGTGGCATAATTGGCATCATCACGCCCCTTCATCTTATGGTACTCACAAAACTTGGTAGGGTCATAAGGGTACACCATTCATTATTTTGATGGGATAGATTCCTATACCTTCTTTTGAATTTATTTTTTTCTCATGGTGTTTACCTCGTAGCCTTCCTTCTTGTCCTTCTCAAGAGGAGAATCAGTGATACCATCATCGATCATGTTATAGTTGTGATCACATGATGAGGATGACTTTTGGGAAGGTATGGGTTACATACCCCCATGCACCTCAAACACTTTGATATTAAGATACTCATTAATAGCTTCATCATAAGAGGTGGGCTCATGCTTGAGGACCTCAAGGTGAAACTCCTACCTCAATGCTCACATGAACATATCATAAAGCTGGTCATCTGAGAACCTAGTTTTGCATGTATGAACAAATGAATGCCATCTATGTATGTATAAAATCAAATTTTGAATCACCCTTGGCCTATGTCATGGAGGTGAATGGCTAGATTCTAAGGTTAAAGGGTCTATAAATATCAAAATATTGGAGTAAATCATCTAGAAGGAGTTAAAAACTAGAGAGAGAATCCAAAGGTAGATTTTTAAACTAAACTAGAGCTTCAGCTCATAGTGAACAAGTGAAGAGCTTTAATAACATGCCTTCATCCTATTTCTAATCCATACAAACCATCATGAATAATATAATATGCTCCATAGGAGTGGAGTCCTGAGTCCCATTGAAATTTTGTAGTTCATGGATAAGAGTAGGAAGGGGAATAACATGCACCCAAAGGGATAGAGGATTTCAATAGAGATCCTCATAAGCATGGTTAATATCAGGATGGTGATAAGCTCTAGGAGGGGGATCATGATGGTAATGATGTTTTATATGCCCATAAGCATCATCATGACCATAGTTATAGAGATCATGACGTTGAGGTGGCTCTTGATAAGGAGGCTGGTCATAATGGAAATCATCTCTACCACAAGGTGGGGAATGACTATGAGAAGTGTGACATTCCCCATGGAACTGATGGAAATACGTGGCATACTCATGAAAATGGTTGTAATTATTAAAATATCTATGATTTTGGTCATGTGCCATCAAATGGGGGTCCACTGATGGTCGTTGAGACTCCTAATACACATCCTATGGATCTCTAGTCTATACAATGGAGATCAAAATCAACATGTTCATCAGAAAATCTAAATGAAGTGATAGGAAGATGAGAATAAACTTCATGGTGAAGATATCTTCTCAAGTGGGAATACCTATGATCCATAGCATGGACATAAGGATGTTTTTGTGGGAGAGTTTCCTATCATGAAAGAGGGATGAAACTCGTGTGAGAACTAGTCAAGGCACTTGACACTAAATAGGTATGACCTCTATTTCCAAAAGATGCACACCATCAACTCCTCAGGTGATAAGGATGCACTTAATTCACATGAATACATCTATGGCAATCATCAATGATTGTGTGCAACTCATCTGGTCTTAAATGATTAAGAGTATCTTCATCACCACAAATAGGTGAATGAGATGCAGCATGAGGATGAGCAAAAACATCCTTAGATGAATAAAGGTTGGATTGGTGAAAAGGAGATTAAGTCCATTGGTTATATTCCTACTAATATTTTTCCCTTTTAAACATGAGAGGGTGTAGACTACCATACTGGGTCAAGGGAGGCTCCTGGATCCTACGGTGCCCATGGCATTCCATTACAACCATGACTTGCTCATGAGTGAGCTTAGGGATGAGACCCTAAATCTAACATAAGTGACATCCCAAGGGTGAGAGGTTACCTATGAATGAAATAAAATAAGATAAACATAGAAGATAATAGAAAATGCAAACCATAGGAGAACCAACAGGGAGAAAAACATAAAACCAAAGTAGAATACAACCACCAAGGTGAGAGCTAAAACACAACTGAAAGTAAAGCCTAACAACTAACAGAGGGGAGTTGTCTAAGAGATCCCTAAATGGGATAGAATTAGCATGAAACCATATGTGAGGTCCCATCGAGCATGCTAATATGTATCTCTATGAATTTGAATAGAACCACCAGTGTTTGGCAGGGTGTTAAAGCAAACCACTAAGAGGCTAGAAGACTCAGTGGTTCTATGGGTTATAGGAGGTCTATAGTGGCTATCTGGTTTGCCAAATTTCACCAAGCTATAGATATACTTTTAAACCAAGTTGGGGCTATCATGAAGAAGTTCAAAAAGTACATGATCTCCTTTAATGGATCCAACCATAGTAAAGAAAGTGGTTAAAACTATACTAAGGATTGCATAAATAAGAAAGAAGCAATAATATCAAATGAAATAAAATAGTCAATGAGATATAAATCTAGAAATTAGGGAACTTTGAGACCAAATGAAAAATGTTTTGGGAAATAAAGATTTTTTTAATCAAGGGTTCAAGAGCATGCCTATTCTATATTTGAGCTATCTTTCAATGCAATACTATTATTTTCTAGTAATACAACATTTCTAGTTTTAACGCGCGCGCGCACGAGCGAGAGAGAGAGAGAGAGAGAGAGAGAGAGAGAGAGAGAGAGAGAGAGAGAGAGAGAGAGAGAGAGAGAGAGAGAGAGAGAGAGAGGAGAGAGAGAGAGAGAGAGAGAGAGAGAGAGAGAGAGAGAGAGAGAGAGATTGCACAAGTTTTCTAGTTTGTTTAATATGCAAAGGATAAATATTCTAAAGAGAGCAATGGCATACAATAAAGGATTATTTTAGGCAATGAAATTACTCTTTGAACATGTACAAATACAAGGAACTTCAGAAACTATGCTAAGCAAGAAATCCAAGAACTAGTTTTCTAAAATAAAATAAACCCTAGCATATATACTACTATAAATAAGTAAAGAGTTTCATTTTTTCAAGGAAAATTTCCCTCATATCAAACTCAAAGAGATGTGCAGAATTTCTACCAACTGATTAACTAAGCTAAGAGGCAAGAGAGGAAGAAGATCAGGCTATGTGTAGGTTGAGTCCAGACCAAGAGCCAAAGTTGTGGAAGAGATGAAGGAGAAATCCACCAATCTATGGGAGGCAATGCAAGGAGCCTAAGTGACAGGTGTAATAGAGTCTTGAGGAGGAAATATGAAATCCTTGAGCTTTAGTAACACTATAAATAGCAAATATAATCACCAATGAAAGTAGTAGAAAATTAGGGCATCCCTTTTCACAAGGAAAGTAATTGTGCCAAGCAAGAACCAAGAAGGGTTCAGGGAGGTAGCCAAGCTCTCAATGTGAGATGATCAATGGAGATGATCAAAGTAGAGATGTATAAAAAATGGAGTAAGAGTGAATATCTCATGTGAATGAATGAGGAAACACACCTATATCCAACCCTAATCCATCAAAAAGTTAAAAAACTACCCATTTATGACCGTTTTAGTCTAAATTCATGACTTTCATGCATTCTACCAAGGTCAAAGCCTAGGCAACATATTTCATGAAGGAAGTGCATGAACTAAGCCATGAGTTTCCTTCCTAAGCCATGGCATAGGTCAAATAGGGGCGTAAGCTGGTCAAAGATCCCCTGAAAGGGTCCTGGGGGGGTCCCTAAAGAGCCCTTCTTGCACGAGAAAGGTCTAGAATGGTTAAAGCATGGGACTAATGCATGGGAGAGGTCTGAACAAGGGGCCTATGACTCTAAGTGGGACAACCAAGTTTAGTAATCTGCATATGAGTCAATGTGTAATCATAGGGAGGAGTAAGGTCATGGGAAGCACGATTACACATAAGAGGTAGACTCTTCTTTGTATGTTAGGCCTCTTCTTTCAATATTATTTGAAATGTTTAAGAGAATTAGTATAGGATTTGATATTGCAATAATAAAAATTGAAAAGTGCATGAGGGTCTATATTATATATTTTCTCTTCCTGATTAGATTTACATTTTATCCACACAACGACATAATTTACAACATGTTGAAAGGGAATACAAGATGGAATAATGAATTTCATAATTATATGAAACTTATGAAAGAAACCTTCATTAATTAAACCCATGATAAATACAATACAATAAAAAATCAAGGTATAAAGGGTAATATAGGTAAGGTTTTGAATGATTGTGTGGCCTCATAAATACACATGTTTGTTAATAGATTAGTTTTGACCATATATTTCAAATCACTAGCTATAGAGGCTAAATCATGCATATAGCCTGCTATCTCATCTCCAAAGATACAATGAGGGTAACTTCCTTAGGTGATACTCTCATCTTAGGTGCACCACAAATAAAATAGCTAAAGAGGTTTCATATGGTGTAAACAAAGGACCCCAGGCATTTACAATATACCATGAGGTATGGGGAAACTAAAATCCATGTATAGCACTATCTAGGACTTAGGTATTGGGAGAGTATCCCTCGCTTCTTAGTGTTGGTAAAATAGGTCACCAATTACCCAAAAATGACATCTCTCTATGTATATAGAGAATGCTTCTAGAAACAATGATGTGCACATTTTTGGATAAAAATAATAAATGTTTCAAATCACACTCATTGATCCATTATCAGGATGAGAATATAATGATAGTTGATTACAGACTTAGGTCTTAATTTATAAAGATGTTAGGGTAAGAGGTAAATTCTTAGTTTTAGTTAAGAAAAAAAAAAGATTAAATGTAATAAAATAAAATAAAGTGAAAACTAAATAAAATTAAATAAAATAAGAATCAAAGTATACATGTATTTAATAAATAGGTGTACAACCTTACAAGCATAGACGCTGAAAAATGTAGCGAGCACTAGAAAATAAAGAGAAGAAAAATGGAAAGATTTGTGTGTAAAGATCAAAAAAATTAAACCTGAGGTTGAAATAAATGCTTTTGTGTCAGATGTTATCCAAGGTAACAAGACAATTTCTTTAGTGTTGGATTAAAATCCAAGTTCAAAGAAAATTGACTAGTGGTGTCGGATGTATATACAAAATTGAGGGTTATTTATTTTAGTGTCAAGAATTTACAAGAAAAATGTATGAAATCGTAGGACAAATATCAATAAAAAATAAGTAGTGTTCTAATAAAAAATTATAGGTTCAACAGAATGTTTAATGGTTATTTTAATTTAATATAATAAATGTAATAAACACTAAATGATTGAAATATTGATTTAAATTAAAAATATATATAGAAACTAAATGTAAAAATATTAAAATTCAAAAAATGAAATGAGCTAAAAATAGTAATTTATAATATAATATGCAAACCTAGCCCAAATATAAATTGTGATGATTGTGCAAGTAGACTGTTGATGTAAAATTGACTAAGAAGACCTATAAATTGTGTCACACCTACAGACAAAAATCTAGAATGTACTAGGATAAGGTCACACTAGAGTAGATAGGGATGCACTACAACCTTTTTCTTTTGTTGTGGTCATATATGCATTAATTATGTGGAAGATTTTCCTATTTGAGTACCCAAATCTATCATAGGCAGTTGATTGGTTGCTTATGGGTGTTAAGTTGTCACATAAAATAACTTGTAATAACAAAACCGTAGTTCCTTCTCATAAACTCAATAGACATCAAATGTAAAAGGGAGAATCAGGCAAGATGAATAGATAAGCTATCCTTAAAAAACCCAATGTAATTTTAGTGTTACTTACATATCCCAAAAAGTGCCTCAGGTTAATGTAGTTATCCCTCCTCGAGTGAGTTTGTGAATCTTGATATTTTCACTATATGGATTCAACTAGTAAATTGACTTCAATTCTTGATAATGAATTCCCTTTAACTATAATAATATAGGTTCAAACTTAGACTATGACTTAGAATAAATCATAATTTGAATTAGAAATATTAGAGCATTTTTGCTCAATGTGTAAGAAAATTGTTAAGTAATTGTGAGATGTGTATTGAATGACCTTGATGTGCTTATATAGCAGTAAATTTTAAAATATTTTAGTTAACCATATTTTCTAAAACCATAAGAGGGATAACATGAATCATATCAAATTTTAAAAGTAATCATTCAAAAGCATGATATGAGGCCACACTAGTGGATTGGGCCAAGTTGTGGCCCTATCTAACCTACTGCAATTTTATCCCAAAAGGCCATAGATTGTTGGAATATGGATGACAAGAATCTATAAGTATAATAGGGATATTTTAATGATGTTTTCAATAGTTGAAATATATTAAGCATAATAGTGAAGGATATCATAGAGACTAAAATTTAATGAAATGGTGAATAGGTCAAGTAAGGTACAGATTTCAATATTAAACATTATCAAGCACTTAATGCTTAAATTTTAGAGCCTATAAATGGATGTAGCCTACAAATCACTTATCTCAAAATAATTTTTAATTGTATCTTGTGATAAATATAAAATATTATCATCACATGGAGAGTATGTTATCATATAATATTGTATGTAATTGTTTTTTAAGTAGGTATGTAACATATTGAATGTGAGGCATACAAGTGTCATTTTTAGATAGATTTATTAGTAATGTATGCAGTAAAGCAACAATCTCTAAAGTAGTCTATGCAATAGAAGTGCATGATATGTATAATGGCACAAATAATCAAGCTCATCAAGCACAATATGTAATGTCGTGAAATATCATACCATGAGGCCAAGGGCCACATACAATGGACATGAATAATTTTCCACAATCAAGGCCAAGGGTCACATGTAAAGGCCATTAAGAATGTTGTTAATCAAGTGACATGTGAAAATATTTCACAAAACATAGGGCTAGGTGCCACAAGTAATGGACATGTTCAAAAGTTACAAATACCAAGCAAAAATCTCATATAGATGTTTAAGTATATTGCACATAGGGGCCAAGGGTCACACAAAATAAGCAAGTAATGTTTAACCTATCATGAAATAAAGTAAATAGCATAGGCAAAGCATATAACAAGTCAATAGTTTATTCCAACCATATGCATCCATGTGATATTACATAAAATTAGGATATTGATTTAACACAATGTAATATATGATCAATAATAAGGTACATGTAAAATATGTAGATTGACATGGTAGAAAGGTCATAGAAAAATAAAACCTATTATAGTTTAACTTTTAGAGTTAGATGCCCCTAATATAGGCATGGCCATTGCGTAGAAGAGAGTCCAACATTTAAGAATCCGTGTATGGTATGTCCTACATTACACTCACATACATCATGAAATGCATGTGTGTATAGAAAAGAATATGTTATCTACCATAATGTGTGATAAATAACATATGTAAAGAAGTAACTAGAATCTCATGTCATGCTTAAGTCCTATTTTTTATTTTTTGAAAATATTTTTAATGCTTTTATATTTTTTCAATATCTATTTTTTCTTTGAAATTTTCCTTTTGATTTTTTGAGGACTAGCTTGTGATACCATTAATGGAAAGACCATATTGCATTCTTGGATCATAGATGTTGAATACGAATTTTCATGGGTGAAAATTACTACATGTAGATACATATGAATATGAAAAGGCATCAAGTGTCATAATATAATTATCCTGATTATTATTCATAGAATACTTTGTATGATATATAACTCGAGAAGGTGTAAGACTTGGTGGAGTTTATTGAATAGAAGGATAAGGTCTCATTGTTTGTGTTCACTATCAAACATACTAAATTTTCTAAGGTAATGTCTTAGGATGCATTGTAGAACATTTAGAATTTTTTAACCTTGAGTAACTCTTTGATATGAAACTTAATACTTGGGAAGGTGTACCACTTTCCTTGAACTGACTATATAGAAATATTATGTATAGGTATTACAATTTATTTTGCACTAAGCTATTGAATTGGATTAATGATTGTCTTTGTACTATACTTTTGAATATGTACTATTTTTTTTTTGTACAATTCTCTTAAATAGGTCCTAAAGCCAACTATGGTGGTGGGGGGGAGGAGGAGGAGTTGTCATGGACTATAAAGGGTTGTCATATCAAATGCCTTAAAATTTGACCACTTGATTAAAATTAATTTAATTGAGGCATATATTTACTTTAGATGTTAATGCATAGAGTTTATGTATCCAAAGGTATCCTAATAACACATTAAAGATCCCTCTACTTGGCCAAACTAGAAATGGATTAGTCACTATTACTAGAAAGATTTGGAGATGTATCACTATATGCCCAAGAGTGTTTTGTGTATTTCCATTTAATTCTTTGAATATTCTTGATTTATCTTGTAGATCTTGCTATGTGTATCTAATATTATGAAGAGGTGTCATTGTACATGCATTTTCACTTGACCTATTATCAACCATGACATTGTGTATAGGTTGATTGTTAATGTGAGCTCAAATAGAGAGAGCATGCTTATTTAAATCATCATCATTTATTTCATTGTCATCAAATGTGATCACAAGGCATTATTCTAATGTATTTGTAAATGTACAAATAATTTTATTTATTGGATGCCCATAAGTTTTAGGACAAAGATGTGCAGTGTACATATGATGTACTTTTGAATTATCTATATTTTATGTTGTACCATGATTTGGAAAAATATTACTAAATATTTTCATCTTTACATTGTCATTTTGTTGTGGTCTAACTTACTCTATGGGTGTGCTTAGATTAATAGTATTATCATTGATAAGATCTTATATATTTTTCCTTAGGCTAAAACATTTATTTGTAGAATGCCCAACACATTTATGATAGTCACAATATGCATTACTATCAAATCCCTTAAGTTAAGGCTTGGTTAAATTAAGCTTTAATGGTGGAGGTAGATATATAAGATTGCAATCAAGTAATTATTGTAACAAGATATAAGGATGTTGTGGTAAACTTGTAAATTATCTCCTTGGTGGAGCTATCAATTGAAGTTTGTTTGATGGTTCTTATATTGTATTAATCATTACCTTTACTTCATTATTTCATTAATTAAATTTGACCTTGTAATTTGGCTTGCTTTGAAACTTGATATTTGAAGTAGATGGAACACTTGGTGCAGATTTTAGCTTGTTCAACATTATGAGCTTGACTTCTCTTTCTTTGACTATATGGCATAACTCATCAAAAGATTAAAATTTATCAAACATGATGGACTCATGGAGTTGTGCTATCAATATTTATGTGAAGATATATTATAATTCATTCTCTGGCATGTATTTTTTCATCTTAGCTAGTATAGTTTTATACTGAAGAATATATACACTAATTGACTCATCTAACCCTTGATTGAGTTTTGTAATTTGTGCATAGGATAGCTTTTCACCAATGTTGATATCAAGTATGATAAAAATTGATCTTCCAAAGGGTTGGATGCTCTAACTAATTAAATTATAAGATCATAGAACCATATAGGGCATAGTCTTTAAGGCTTCTTGGAAAGAGCTTAGTTAGTAATTTTTTGGTGTAAACATAGTTCAAGCATGTTATGTGGAATTAATAAATGTGTTGTTCAATATCACCTTAACCTTCATATAGTTTTAGCTTAGGACATACAAATCTTATTAGTGATGGGTAAGAGGCTATCTCAAGTGCCAAAATATTGTGAAATAGAGCATGAGAATCCATTGAGTGATTTGCTCTAGACATAACTTGATCTAATTAATATCCTTTACCATGTAAGGCTTAATAGTTTTCTTAAGAGAGTATGATTTAGGAAAAGTTGAAAATAGACCTTGTGTGGTGATCAAGGGAGATGTGTATGATGCCCTTTTAGAAATAGGAATATTAATCTGTTGTAAACCAAGTGATACCCCCATACCTAAGGATGATGTCACATATGTAAATGGAGGTGGTGATATATGAATAGAAGTAATAATAGTAACTGGAAAATTTGAAGTAGATGGATTAAAAACTCTGAAAGGTCTTTATTGTTATGGATCTTGAGATGATATAATCTTTGTTTGATGTGCAGTCTTAGATGTTAAGAGTAATTGGACAACTTTGTCCACTTGTTGTGGACATTTTCTAAGTCCTTGAAGAAATTGGGATAATTCTTTGAATTTCTCAAGATCTAATCCATTAAGTTCATTGGGATAAATTCTATTAGATCTTTTAGGATTATATTTATTATCACGCATAGTTTCATTATCTTGATTATCATGGTCATCACTAACACCATCTTTAATGTGCATATAATTTTAGAGAATTGCACTATCATATTGATCTAAAGTGTTTATGTTATGTATTTTAAAACATATTAAAATAATTTGAATATGCTATATAGGATTTCCACTTAATCTAGAACTATGCCTTAAAGGGATAAAGGAGATAACCTTCTTGATTGGCACGTAAAGATGAAAAATAAAAAGGAAAAGGGGTGTAACTAGACATGGTGTATTTACTTTGAAGGATCTCAGATATATTGATCCCAATCATAAAATAATGAACATGACTCAAAAGGCACTAACTATGGATGATTCCACCATCTCGTAGCCTGTATTATCTTATATATGGGGTACATTGAGAGCAACTTCAAGTGGATAACCACTTACCAGTGCATTATAATAACAAATGGTTGAAATATTCCTATGGTTGAAAAATAAAATCCTAGGTGTTTCCAAAATACATTGAGGTACATGAAAACTAAAATTCATATATAGTGTTTTCTAATGGCTTGAGCATTAGGGTAGTACCCCTCACACCATGCCTCAGGTAAAACTAAAGATTTTTTTCCATAAAAACAAATCCTATGAGTTTTTAAATTGTCAAAACATAGTTTATAGGAGAATAACAAAAAAAATGAAATTTGAAAAATGAAATTGAAAATTGAAATTGAAATTGAAATTTGAGAAACCAACTCATAAACGCAAGGGTTAGAAAAAATGTTTGGGTCCACCAATATTTTTACCCTATATTTGATAAAGCAATAAAATTTATTGTAAATAATAGGTGTAAAACTTGAGTATATAAAAAATCTAAAGAGGTACAATAATCAACAATTATGATTTGGAAATTTTGCTAAACATGTAATATTGATATTTTTGGAAAACACTAGGAAGAAAAAAATTTATAGCTCAAAAGAAAATTTATGTTGACTATTTTAAATTTTGGAAAGTGTAAATAATTAAAAGAGGTAATTGTGCACATTTAGGATTAGAAAAAAAATAGAACCTACTTCTGGATAGGTGTATTGTGGAGAAAATGCAAGCCATTCATGTTCATTGACTATGAACTTTTTGTTAGGAATATAGAATGTAGAGCAATATTAATGAAATAAAAATAAAAATAAAATGAAGAAAACACAACATAAGAGAGACAGATTTAATGTGGTTCACCCAAAATGGGAAACATCCACATACAAATAGCTAGTTTTTCCTTATTCAGTCTAACAAATGAAAGGATAAACTTGTAATACATCTATTGCAATATCCTCTTCACCCACACACAGTATTCCACCATGATTAAAATTACCTCACATCAAATCAAGGATACATATTAGGGCAAAAATACAACAACATAATTTCTACCATTAGATCTATGACCTAATAATGAACAATCCAAATTTATTATGATTTACAATGCATTTTTAACAAAAAGTTTCTTGAGGGTTTCTACATATGAACACCCTCACCCCCTAAATCTCCATGGTGAACTTAGTTAGAGGGAGTTTCACCCCACACTCCCCCTTTCAAAAACTAGGTATTATAATAAAATTAGGCTCCACCATCTAACACTTTTCCCAAATGACGGTGATCAATGAATGACAAGAAAAGATAAAGAAGCATAACCTTGATTGTGGTAGATCAAAAATAAAATTTGAATATATTTATGGAAATTATTGTTTTAAGTGGATAATATTTTAGGTTTCTTGAGCCACTTGACCATTAAAACCTAAATCTAAGATATTGAGTAAGCTATGTACTAAGTTATTTATCTACTAGTTTTTCAGATATAGAGCAAGTTATCTACTTGAGATACCTTTATATTAATGGTAAATTTTATATATATATATATATATATATATATATATATATATCAAATTCATTTCCATTAAAACCTAAATTTGAGATATTGATCAAGTTGTCTACTAAGCACGCTAAGATATCAGAATTTAGATTGTGCCCCAAAAAAATATTTGTTTATCTTTTTTTGTCCTTAAAACCCTAAAGGCATTTTGATAAAATTAATACCTATAAAAAAGGAGGGGAGTTTAATGGAATAAGATAACATAAATCACTCACTTAAGGATTGACTATTGTGTACATATTTGATACTCTGAGGAAGAAAATAAATCCCATGTAGTTATACCACTTAGAGTGATTGTTTAATTATGATCCTTGATTATGTATATGTAAATAGAAAATGGATTTAATACTTGAAAATGATAGCTCTTAACCTTATTTGGGTTGATTTTTACTTGGATTATAGCTACTCCTTGTGAGTGATCTTGAATTTGTAAAAAACATGACATATTTTCTAAATGTGCAATAGTGTGTAAGCTTGGAATCAAGTGAATACCAAGTGGTGGTAATGAATGACCTTTGATGCATATATATAGGCAAACCTTTTGGTAATTTCCTTTAATTTTACTTATGAAACATTTGGGAAATCCCAAAATAATGTTTTAAATTTCAAAAATTACTCATTATTTGGCACATGATGTGATGGACCTAAGTGGATAGGAGCATGACAATGCTCATGTCTTCCAAGGGTGGACTTGTCCTGAAAGATCGGGGATACTTGTTTTGAGCTAGGACAATCTAAGGGTGATTTTAAGTAGCTTGAGAATTTGAATTTTAAATTTCCATGTAATAGTAATATAAAATAAAGGGATGATCATGCATCTACATAAAAGTCTTAAAGGAATGGAAAATAAAAGTCATGTATTTGTGTGCAAGTCATGTGTTTTAAGATGTCTCAAGAATTAGCATTTCAAGTACATGTGACCAGATTTACCCTATTTTTGAAAAAAAAAAAAATACATTATAACTAATAGGTGTAAAACTAGAGTATATGAACATATTAAATAGCTACAATAACAAACAAATCTAAATTTGATAATTGTTAAATTTATGGAAAATTGTTATTTTGGGAAAACACTAGGAAGAAAATAACTTAGCTCAAAATGATTTTTTTGTTGACTATTATGAATTTATAAAAGTGTAAATCTATAAAATAGTTGATTTTGCATGTTTGGGATTGGGATAGAATCAAAAAATGCTTCTAGATAGGTCTACTATAGGTGAATAGTAGCACAAGTTGTTTATGTTTGTTGACCACAAACTTGTCCTAGCTGACTATGATCAATGATTGATAAGAAAAGAAAAAAATAAGTAGAAATTTGATGGTGGTAGATCAAAAATAATCTCTTGATATTTATATATAATATCATTGTAAGTAGACAACATCATATGACACTTAATTTTGTTGACCACGGACTTATCCTAGTTGACAGTAATTAAAAATTGATAGTTATGCTTTATGCACTTATGTTTATTGAATAAGATGAGATATCACAATTCATATTGTGCCACAGATAAGTATTTGTTTGTATTATTTTATATTTAAAACCATAAGGTCACTTCAATAGCTTGAAAATGTATAAAAAAAAGAGGGGAGTGTAATGGGTTGAGTTGACATCAATCACCCCCTTGATGATTGACTATTTCTTACATATCTAATATTATGAGGTAAATTTAACCCACGTTGTTCTCTCACCTAGAGTGATTATGAAATTATTCTCCTTAACTATGTGTATACAACTAGAAAATGAATTTGAATATTGATAATGATAGCTCTTGACTTACTTTGGAATGCTCTTGACTTGGATTATGGCTACTCCTAGTGAGTGATCTTGAATTTGGAAACAATAGGGTATATTTTCTCAATGTGAAATAGTGAGTAAGATTGAAACTAAATAAATACCAAGTTATGGTAATGAATGAACTTTGAAGTGTATTTATAAGAAAAAAATTAATGACACTTTGATTGATTTCCATCCTTGGAGTTTAGATATAGAGGAAATGGTCAATTATTAATGGGTGTAATTGGGGTCAACTCACCCTACTAAAATTTATCTATTTTTATAGGTTTCTAGCCCTCTCAATCACACCTAGGGTTTCAACATAGAGGTTGTTTTTTTAGGTTATGTGAATCATCAAGGTTTGACATCACATATACAAGGCTTTCAAATATAAGTGAAGGTGATGTATGGTCATAAAAAACAATTTCCACATAGATTTTTACTGATTACTACAAGTTAATGTCAATAGTCGATGCTAACCTGTAGCTAACATAACTGACCCTATAGAGATAGAATCATAGTTATAAAACCTAAAAATTTATGGGCCTTCTTCAATATGTTTTTCACTATCAAAAGTTAGTCAAAGTCAAATAATCTGTCAAAAAAGTTAAGTACTTATCCCTTTGTGTACTTACTATATTTAGCATATTCTATTTATCAAATCATTATAATAATTTTTAGTATTTTACATTCAGATTAATATTGGAATGCCATATCTTAATATATAAATTCACATACTAGTTTCTATCTTGATTAAATTAAGAAATTAATCGTAATCTAATTTAGGATAAAACATATTGGTGAACTTGAATATTCATAAAACCATGCCAAACCTTAAGTTTCCCTTTAGGGTTTCAAATTTCAACATTGTGATTCTATTTTCAAGCTTGATTTCTTATTATTCCTTAATAATACACATTACCCATGGCTATATTGGATGAACATTATTTTTATTTTTTAATGCAAGTCATGAATATAATATTTTCATATTTTTCCACTTGGATATGTTACATTTTGATCAATCATATAATCAAGTGGATCAAATCTAAGAACACTAATAAGGCTAAAAATAAAAATGAACAATCTCAAGCCTTTCTCAAATCATATTGTTGCAACATCTAATCTGAGTTGCCTTTTATTACCACTAGATGCCAAATGGCATGCATAAATCCTTTTGTTCCTTCTCCCCCTAGACTTCTAGACTGTACTAGATACCATCATACTCCCTTTATTCACCCACATCTTATTTTTAATTATGTAATCTATGTTGTCAACACTAGATGAGGTAGGGTACCCCAACATGTGTGATAGAATGATGGTAGTGAACATGTTCTTCCTCAACCCCTTCCACCTCCCATGAATCAAGTCAATCAGCCTAGAGGGTATGACATCATATACTAACTAAATAACACCTGTGCCAAAATTTATAGCCTAGAGTTATTCAAAAGATCAACATTTTATACATACATCTTATATAATCTTTGCAAGATACAACTCTCACTAGTGATACACAACCTACATCTTTTACATTTATCATGAATAAATTCAAGGATATAGGAAAAGTCATTAATTTTAACAAGGAATAATTACCTCCTAAGAACATCATAATTGAAAATATTCCATTATTCATTCAATTTGAAATTCCAAATACTATTGTGTTTATCATCAAATGCATGGACATCATGTAGATAATTATTGGGCATTACAACAACGAGATCAAAATCAAGGCATGCTTGTAGTGCTTTAATCACCAACCAACCATGATAAAAATAGGATCAATATAGTTACACAATGAAGGAAGTTCATTTTAGTTGATCATGGACCCATATGTAGATACCTTAATTAGTTCAAACATAGTTTATTTATGGACCATTCCTATAGCACTTGTATTTGTTTTCATTTATCCCTTGCCTTTTGATTTTGTATCCTAATCCAAACATTTGTGACACTTAGCTTACAGGGATTCTAGTGCATACCCTTTTTGACATCTTAGTAGCTCATTCTTGCATATTGACTATTTATACATGTTAGGGCTTCTATTGAGCTTACATGACCACATAGACTTACATCTACATTATAAATTATCACACATTTATTCTTTCCCACATGAGGCATGTAGATCCTTATTTCCACATATGATATTGAGATACATTATTATGATACACATATACAATGGGGTTATATTATTTGCTTTCACTTCTTCCATATTGTCATGCTATCATATTGAGTGCACACTATGCCTTGACACATGTTGTGTATTGTTTAGATCCCTCCCATTCATATATTTTATAAGCCTTACTACTTAATCTTACTTGATTATATTTATGTACCATAAATACTAGAAAAAATCAAAAAAATATAAAAACATTTAAAATAATCAAAAAATTATAAATCATAACATGAGCACTACATGAGTTACCAGATTACATTGTTTACATATGATATTTATCACATGACTAATATATGGCATATTTTTTGCATACACACATGAATTGTACAATATATGAGTGTGATTCATGACATATATGTTACACATGGACATATAGATGTTGTAATTTCCTGTACCTAGTGGCAATGCCAATATTAGGGGCATCTTATTCTACAAGTTTAATTATCACAGATTATATCTTTCTATGACATTTTTACCATGTTAAGCTATTTAGATTGTTTACACATGTATTTTTAGTTACTATATATTATGCAATGCTACATGGATATATTATTAAACTATGATGTGGCACTAATACATATGGATGGTGTAGACTAGTCTTTACTTGTTTTATGTTTCATTAATGTTGTTACTCTCTTACATGATAGGCTAGTTTGAGCTTTTCAATTATGTGTGTCCCCTTAGCCTTATTTGTGATATATTTATGTCCCTTTACATTTTTCCCTTAGCCTTTTTTTATGCCATAAATTTAACTCCATTGTTCATGGCATATTTATGTCCCTGGTGTGTGGCACTTAGCCTTGTTTATTGTAATGTCTTCATGTCCCTTGTATGTGTCTCTTGGCCTTATGTGTTATAATAAGTCTTGATCTTTTTGCACTTGTTGAACCTATTAAGATTGAGTGGTACCATGATCCATATCATGCATTATTACTATATAGTCTTATTCAGTTATCTTTTTAATGATGGTTAATATTGTGTGCTTCATTGATACATATATATAGACATGACACCTATATGCCTTGCATTACATATGATACATACATGCCTTGATGGCATATAAATTATTATGATGACCTATTATCCACATGTTCACATGAATATATGTGATGTTATGTTTATACATGACATGATAAAATTAACTTTTCTTTTGAGATGAGTAACTTACATGACACATCCCTCATCTCAAAATGAGGGCATTACAATGGTCTTGTCATAGATACAGTCTTCATGAATAGAAAATAAAATTTTGGGAATCATAGTACAAATTTCAGATATTTAGAGTGATTCAGATATTATATGAGTTTAATTACATGACAAATATTGGCACATCAATATAAATTATGGGGGCATATGCCATGCATATTTAATTTATAGACACTTCAGTACAAATTCATAAAAACTTGAGTGTGTATGAAATATAATATGTACACAATTTACACAAACAAAAATTATAGGTTTTTCACATATACATACATTTGAGATACAGGTTTTCATGCTCAACATATAGATGCATAACATTTTATATTAGTTGGTACATATTCAAGGGGCATGATAATGGTTCATGGACATATTATGAAATTTTATAGTTGCATAGTTCCAAATGGGAATGATATTAATTTATGCACATTTACACATTTTGTAATGAATACTATTACAGTTGTTTATTTGTAAATCACTTTTCAATCTGCATTGAGTAGTGAGTAACCTTGAATCTAAAATCTATCTACAATGGTTTATTCATGTTTTTAAGATTAATGTATGTTGAGGTTTAAAGACCATCAACAACCATGGCATTAATTATAGTGAACACATTGTGTGGTTACCCTAATTATAAGATATAAGTAGTTATTTGGGTTAGTAAATTTTGTACTTATCCCCAAATTTATGAGGGTTGGGGCATGTTTTCTTCCCAACCCAAAAAATAATGGGGTTTGATCAACCTCAATTTCCCTAGGGTTCAACAAAAAGAACCAATCTCCAAGTGCTTTAGTGAAAAACACCTTTATCCAATGTTTTAACAAGGAAACATCATCTCAAACAAATTGTAAGGGCAACACAATTTTCACCAACACATAAGTGTACTTCTTCCTTGTGCCTTAATTTTAAATCTCAAGTTTAGGTTTTAAATTTCAATTTATGGATATTGATTTCCATATGTTTCTTGTAGGTTTTTCTTTGGAGTGACCTGCATAATTGGAGCTTCCTAAAAAATACAAAGTGTGTTATACACACTCAGGTATACCTTTTCCTTCTACTCTATAAATTCCATTATTAGAATAAAAGGGAACATTCATAGACACTAAAATCTGGTATTAAGTATTTGATAATGACATGTTTGACATACAATTACTATGCATGACTTGTGTGCACAAATATAGTCCTAACTTTCCATATCACCCTATCCTAATACTTTATATGGGTCTGACCCTTATGTTATGTTATTACACACCTAAAAAATCCTCACTCCATGTTTTAAACATGCATACTATCTTGCACAAACATTCCCAAATGATTAGTTTAGTCCTCATGTGCATGAGTCACTACCGTTAAACTAGATTAGTGTCACAAGTCGATATTGACTTAAGATTGACAATATTGACCCTCTTCCAACAATAGTCATTTTAAAATCTAAGACATTTTTATGGGTTGTCCCATTCATTTTGGATAGTGTATCATGATAAGTTACCCAATTATACCCATGTATATAAATTAAGGCCTCACTTAATAGGGGACTTAGCATTTAACTAGTGCACATCCATACATTATTCCACATTGATCAAAACTACCATAGTCCTTCCAAACTCAAAACTAATCACTATGAATAGTCACAAACCAAGTCTAAAGCATACTAAATCTAGGTCAACATAAGCACTATCAAGTATTAAATCCAAATTATTATTTGCATTCCTATAATGAAGTAGCATAATCGCATAATCACACTAGGTTGGATAATTATGTGTAGCTTTATTTCCCTCCTTGGAGTATTAGATTTGTAGGTAGTGGTTAATCATCAATGGGGGTGTTTGGGGTCAACTCAACCCATTACACTTTCCCAATTTTTGCAACTTTATATCCTTCACAATCACACATATGGTTTCAAGGTGAAGGAGGTTGATTTTTAGGGTTATGTGCATCATCAAGGTTTAACAATGCACATACAAATATATTAGATACAAGTGAAGGAGATCGTAAGGTCAGAGATAAATTTTTTTATGTAGGTCACACTGACCACTATAGGTTAGTATAATCAATTGATACTAACCCACACCTGATGAAACTAATCTTGCATATATAAAAAAACAATTCCAAAACTTGATGAATCAAATGTCTACTTCAATTTATTCTCCATTGTCAGAAGTCAATCATAATCAAAAAAATAGTAATAAAATCTAAGTACTTATCACTTTTTCTAATTACTATATTTAGCATATGCCACATGTCAAAGCATTACTATAGGTTTTATTATTTTACATTCAAATGTATTCTTAAATTTCATATATTGGAATTTGAATTCACATACTAGTTGTTATCTTAATTAAATTAAGTAATTCATCGTAATCCAAATTGGGAAAAAATAGTAATCTAAAGATACCTATAACCTCTTCAAGGTGATAATAGAAACAAATGGTTACTACTCACACTTGAATACTATTTTAGTAAAACTTTGAACCAAAACAATCTAAAATAATGTAATAAAAATCACATTAAAACATGTTCTTTCCCCACACCGAGTGGTTCGCTAAGCACCTAAGTTCATTGTCATAATTGTTAATGATGCATATATAATGTTCTCTCTTTCATTTTTCACTATACCACACCTATTTTTATCCCTTCAATGACACTCTCCCTTTGTATTGAGTGTGATCTATCTTGCATCAAAACTCTTCATGCAAATAAGAAGTTAAACTAGTCAAGATACAAAACCATCTACCAAAATATCATAATTGATTCATATGTCAAATATTTGTGACATTATTTCAATTTAATTTGCATAAATACTGAGAAAAATAATTTAAAGTTAATATAATAATCATTAAATCCTAATTATTTAATAATATTCAACATCTATATGATCAATCCTATTAGCACCCATGCCAATTAGGTCAACAAAAGACATATAAAGTCTAATAGGATAAAACGGGATGTGAAATCATGCCCTTTGAAGAGACATCATCCTAATGAATACATAAAATAAAACTAGTCATTCTTTTATCATGGTTTTATAGGATTTAATATAATTCTTGATCTGCATGTGAGGTTTTCAAACACAAAAAATAGAAGGGGTTCTACTAAGATCACTCTCGAATCCAAAACTTATAATAATTTCCAATCAATTTCCAAAAGACACTTCGACAAAATAATGTTCAAGCAAAACACACGCAAGACTAACTAAAACTAAGTGAGAGTGAAGGTTAGGGTAAGTTCAAAGGTGACTAATTTTTAAAAATCTTGCTTTACTATAGTTTTTACCAACTATTATTTTAATATCCTAATTTATTATCCAACTTTAAATTTTTATGCAAATTACCACAAATCTATTACAAAAATTAAAAGTTCATGAGTCTAGGTTTAATATTTTGAGTTCAACTATTTATCTTTATCACTTCACATGACTTGGGTAAGGATTTGTTTTGGAACTCCTCCTTAAACTGTGATTTTTAAATCATTAAGGTCTATATAAAAATGAATTCCTTTAATTCTAGGGATTCCACCCCCTTCAATATGATGTCCCACACATCAAAATGACCTTATCATAAAATTTTAATGGAAACTATCTAAGTCAAAAATATCTTTAAAGAGCTTAGTTATTTCCATGCCTACAATATTCATGTACATTTCTTTAATAAGGTTTTTACAACATTCCTTTCTTTTCCTTAAAATTATATCAAAATTAAGTCATTCTTTACTTAGGAATTCTACTCAACACTTTTATCATGCGTTAAGGTGGGTGAAGATAATAAAATCTAATTATATGTAGCATCTTAGTATTGTACACCTGACAAATACCAATCAAGGCTCTACCCTTCTATCCTAAACCATTTGATTATTAAAAGGATCGCATTCTCCATCTCACTATGCCTAACTGCTTATCTTATAGTTTGACCCTATCATTTTGATGACCTAGTTCACCTACACTACAAAAATCTTAAAATATGATTTATATACTTCATTGTTAGTTATAAACCTTCAACAATTTTCTATCATGCTAAATGCAAACACTTCATTTTAATCACTTCATATTTAAAACTACAATCAAGAGTGACTTTCTATAATCACACACAAATTTAACTAAAAATCACCAATGGACCCAATTTACCTACACAATTATCATTTTAACTCAAAATTATAATGACACATCAATAATTGGGGCAATGAATTGTATTACAATATTAATTCTATCAAATCTATCCTAAATCAAACCAACCTTTGGAAAATATTAATTCAGGTTAATTAAATGAATATTTGATTGACAAATAAACATTGTAAAAAATTATTATTCATCTAATTATTGATTAATCCTACTTAATCAAGCCTAATCTTCCTCTAATAGGAAATTCCATAGATTTTGGAAATGTCCTATTTTCCTGAATTTAAAATTCAAATATCACCTCAAAAATGGATGACATCATAAGACAAAATGTGCAAGCAAGCAAAGGTTATGACATGTCTTACACTTAACTTACACACTCAAGACAAGTTCTTACCCACACAAAGGGGTTATCATTTAAATCTCTTACACCCCTCTTACATACTCCAAGTCTCCATTAATGTATTCTCTTACACTTTCAACCTCCCATATTGATGAGGGTTAGGATTGATTCTCAACCCTCCATCTTGAGATGAGATGAGCAGTTCACAATGATTCAAGAAATCTATAAATACAAACCTCATCCCTCTCATTTCATAAGCTTTTTGAATACAAAGTTATTATCCATAAATCTACCAAGAAGCTTCACATTTCTCAACATTGATGAGCCAAAAATCAAGTGTATACAAGGAGAGATGTTGCCCACATGTGAAATCAAGCATTGCTAAAGACTTCTGGCCTACAAGCCAAGCTCAAGCCTCTTCACATGTCAGTTTGAAATAAAATATATAAGGAAGGTATAAACTTAGTATTATGTCTTCTATTTAGTATTTGTTTCTTGTTTTACATAGCTCACCCTAGGGAATAAGCTTAGTATGTTAATTCTTAAAGTTTCTTTTTTTATTTTTGTCACTAACAAATGATATAACCTCTTTAAAATTCTTGTTCTACATAATGGCATGTCAATGGGACATAACGCACCCTACAGCCTCTTCGAGACCATTCAAGTTCTTCTAATTGAAAAATTCACCTGGTAATTAGGTAAATTCAGCTATCATTCTTCAAAAATCCACTAATTTACATCCTAGGCCAAAATAACAAAATCATTTCTGTGTAATAGTGAAATTACAGACAACTTCAACGACATCATCTCTAGTAATGACAAAATCATTTTTTATTCTTTTTAACCATTTTTATATGTAGGTCAAATCAATGAAATTATAGACAACTTTAGCAAAATTATCTCTTGTAATGGTGAAATATTTTTCTTTTTTTTTAAATTTCTTTTATTTAGGTCAAACTAGTGAAATTACAAATAACTTCAGTGAAGTCATCTCTAGCAACGATGAAACCATTTTATGTTATTTTTAACCATTTCTTCTATGTAGGTTAGAATAATGAAATTATAGATAACTTCAATGAAATCATCTCTAGCAGTGGTGAAATCCTTTTCTATTTATTTTTAACTATTTCTTATGTGCATGTTAGAACAATGAAATTGTAGACAACTTTAGAAAAATCATCTCTAGTAGCAATAAAATCATTTTTTGTTCTTTTTAACTATTTCTTTTATGTAGGTCAATATAATGAAATTGTAGACAACTTCTACAAAATCATCTTTAGCAGTGATGAAATCATTTTTTATTCTTTTTAATTATTTCTTCTATGTAAGTCAAAATAGTGAAATTACAAACAACTTTAGCAAAATCATCTTTAGTAGAGGCAAAACAGTTTCTTTCTATTTAACTCTATTTTGTGCATGTCACATCAGTGAAATCATTTTTAGCAGAGGTAAAATTATTTCTTTTTATTTAACTCTATTTTATGCAGGTCACGTCAACAAAATCATGGTCAAAATAGAGAATTCATATTTAAAGTAATGAAATTGATTTATGAGCTTTTTATTTGACTATTTTTTATGCAGGTTAAAAATAATGAGTTCATTGGTTAGAATGATAAAGTCATCCTTAGTAGTAGTGAAATCATTCTATAGAAAAATCTAAAAACTAAGCAAACTCCTTTTTAATGTCCTGGTTGGTTCAAAATCATATTTTTAAAACTTATATCACTTGTGTCATAGGACCATAGAAAAATAAGTGGTGTTCAACATCAAAATAAAGCAATATTACTTCACAAAACATTTCTTTGGGGCTTAAAAAGAATTCACATTTTATTTGGGTTATAAAATAAACTTGTTTTTTCCCAATATTTTTCCTTTCATGCAAGTCTTATTTTTCTTCTTGGAGACTGAGTGTCTTGTGAGGATCTTTGTGCATATGCTTTCCCCTTTTGGGTGACCCTAAAATGCAAGGTTCCTATTTTTTTAGCCTAAAAATTTGCCTATTATGCTCTTCACTTTCCCTCTTGGGGAGATCATATGAATTAGAATGATAATACCTTCCTTTCTATTTTGAATGTGTGGGAAAGTCCTTAGGGCATGACGACCAATATTTGATCCCTTGGTATTTGTACCAAACCTATTATTTGATAAGGTATATAAATCAAGGTTACGTCAGTGGTATCTTAGCTAAAATGTCCCTTAGAGCTTGATTTCTCTAGTAGCACTTCAATAAAATTTTATGGATGAAGTGGTTGTAAAGGGACAAGACCCTTTAGCAAATGTCTCATTAAATTCTTATGTCCAATTTATGGATTTTTTGTGCCCACATACCACAAGGTATATTGGGACCATCTAAAAATCCAAGTAAAAATTTTAAGGCCTTATTTTTCTACAGAATATTCATTGATGTAGGGTTGTAAAAGTGATATCCTCCAAAGATTTCCTTACTCATACTGACCTAATTACATAAGGGTGGAATTAAAACACCACCAATAATTACAATAATTATTTAAATAATCTTAAATTTTATAAATGCTCTCTCAGGTGAGTATATCAAAGGATCAAATGAATGTGAAGAAAACATGTGTCGATTGTTAAAATTACCTTGTAATGTTTATGTGTTGATGCTTAACTATTGTGTCAAAATATTTGTTTATACTTGAAACTAAATCTAACAAAAAATAAGCCAAGTCTAAATTCCAAACATATTCCAATATATACTCACAAAATGAGGTGTTACTCTACCAAAATTTTGTGTCAAAAGTTACTCATTCCATGTCAAAAATTATCCAAGTGATTACCATTCTTGGATAAACCATCATCATTATGCCTCCCATTTGGAACTATCCCTAATTACAATTCAAAACCAATTATAATTTTATGCCAAATTCTAATTCTAGTCTAAGCCAAGTCCAAATTCAAACAGGTTAACCAGTTCAACCCAAGTCAAATCAAATTAGACCTTTTCCAAAATTGAAACACAAGTTAACCCTTCTTCCAAATTTCAAAATTTAATCAACATTCTAAATAAAATCAAGTTTAATTTAAGTCAAATGATCAAAACAACTTCAAGTCAAACATTATCTAAAGTTACATGTCCAATCTAAAGTTCGCACAGCTTCAAACTAAATCAACATTCTAAAACAAATGTGTTCAAAGACTAGGTCAAATTTTATAATCAAATAAACAACCTTTTAGAACAACATTCCAAACTAAAATTAAACTTTTTGAAATCATTTAATGTACCATGATTTGTGTACCCTTTTAGAAACAAGTTTGATTCACACACCTTTCCTATTTGGATACTGACATTGACAAACTTTGATTGAATTATTCCACTTTGACATTTACATTAACAAACCCAATTTAAACATTTAACATTTACCAAAGTAAAAATTTAAAGTCCAAATCAGGTCAACTTTGACCAAGGTCCCATCCAAGCCAAAATATAAATCATCTTGAACCATGTACCATGCCAACCAAAACCAAATATGATTCATCTTGAACCATTTGCCACACCAATCAAAGCTAAATTTGCTTCATTTTGAACCATGTACTAATACAATTTTATACCATGTCAACCAAAGCCAAATCATGTTCATCTTAAACCATATACCAATCTAATCAAAGCCAAAACTAGTTCTCTTAAACCATGTACCAAGGAAATTCTATACCATGCCAATCAAAGCTAAATCAGGTTCATCTTGAAACACATACCAATCCAATTCTGATCAGTTTCATCTTAAACAACATTCCAATTCCAATATGGTTCATCTTGAACCATGTATCAAATTAATTTTGTACCAATCTGATTAGATCAAGTTCATTTTGAACCATGTACCAATCCAATCAAATCCAAATCTAGTTTATCTTGAACTATGTGCCAAACCAATTAAAGCCAAATTTGGTTTGTCTTGAACCAAGTACTAAATTAATTCCATACCATGTCATTTCAATCTAATCAGGTTCATCTTGAACCACATTCTAATCTGATCAAATTTGTCTTGAATCCCATTCTAATTCTAAATTAGGTCATCTTTGACCATAATAAATTTCAAAGCCACATATTGGAACAATGCAAAACTAGGTTTATCTTGACCAAATCTAATTATCCTAAATCAGTTGCATGCCAATTCAAATCACTTATTGTCTTTCCATTTAATCCCCTACACCTATCGATTGGGAATGATAAAGTCATGTCATCCACATCCTTTCCTTCATTTAAATCATATCTAGGCCAATCCTCCATGTTTGGGGTGAAATAAAATCATAATCATTTTGACCAATTCTAATATATGCCGATTTTCCCTATTTGGGGCATTTTCTAAACAAAATTATTCTACCTTATTTAGGGTAATCCATTACAATCAAGAACCATTTCACCCATTTTAGGAGGCTAATCCAAACCAAACCAATTGCCATTTCTCCCTTTTTGGGGCCAAATCAAGCCAATTGCATTAAACTATTTCAACCTTTTAGGGTCCAAGCCAAGTCAAACCAATAACATTAATCCAATCCACCCTCTTTAGGGCCAATTTCTTCCAACAAATACCCCTTGCATGTATCCTTGTTTTTGGGCATTAGTCTAAAGTTAATTCGAGTCATCGTGTCTCATGATACTAAACATGTTCTACCATGGCCAGTCATATGTCAAAATATGTTAAATCAATTCACCAAACTTAGCCAATAGCTATCCTGCATCACATCTACTTTAGACACTTCATCCATTAGTCTAAAATATAATATGGTCTTAAATTCATAATAAACACAATAGTCTAGACCTATTATGCCATTGTCCCTCTAAGGGCCCTCATCTATTGACAATCTAAGTATTCCCAAGTTTGATAATTACTTGATCGAGATATCTCATGATCCCCTTACCAAACATGATCAAATACATCCACTTCCAAAGCAAGATCAAGATAGTCAAACCATTGTTGACATTTTTATCAAATCACCCATCTTTGACCAAACCTAAACCATTAAGCATCCACCTATATTTGATGAAGGACCTTTATCTAATGTAAGACCCATCTTTGATGAACCCATATTCAAAGAACCTATTATTGATCAACATTTTATCTTTCATCCATTATCCAAAGTCCCCCATTTTCAAACATTCCTTCATCCCAAATCCTTCATTTCTTAGTGAAAGGTGAATAAGGTACTCATGGATAATGTAATTCAACAGGTCTTCATTATAGCTACTTTTACATTAGAATCATGTTCCATTTCATAACTAATATCAGATTTGGGTTCTTTTCTAGAACCAATATCATATTTAACATCAGAAGTAGAATCAACATCAGCCATAACATCATATTCAAATCCTCTTGAGTCGGAATCATAATATATTAATGGTTGTTATGACATTAGATACACACTTCTATTATATTTGATTAAAAATATTTGTGATCCTTCCATGGTTATTAAGGATGTTTCCTTTGACATCAACATAATTTCTCCTAGTAGCCTCTATGGGGGTTGTGTTGCCTTTCCCCCTTCTATTTTCATTACGTATACTTCTACCATTAGCCATCCTAGCCATTATATTGATATACCACCTCATAGAAACTTTGATTGGGACTGACAAAATCACACACTGTTGAACTCTTTCCATGCGACATCTCAATGGAAAAATTTCATGGGAACCAAGACAACATTCAAGTAGAATAACAATCTCCTAGTGAAACCTTATTTGAGGTACTAAGGAATAATCAAATTTTAAACTCAACATCTTCTATTGAAACCTTGTTTGAGGCACTAGATGATAATCAAAATAAAAAATTATAATTCTTTAGTGAAACCTTGCTTAAGGTGATAAGGGAAAATCAAAATGAATTATCAACATCACTTAATGAAACCTTATCCACGGCATTATTGGTAAATCCAAATTTAAACAATCAAGAAGACTTTGTTGGTGAAAACCTATTCAAGGTGCCATTAGGTGATCTAATTAGTTCCCCATTACTTGATGAAGAAGTTATTGAGTCAATATTAGGCCCACCACAACTAAAGTCAAGTTGAATCCAAAATCAACAACAATGTTTGTGACTTAAAATCCCAGTATCTATTTGTCCTTCAACCATTATAAATTCCATTTTAATCGTATTATTCATTGAAGACTTATATTACATTATCTAATCAAACCATTTATCCCATGCCTACCATTCTTTACCCTTCTTGGCAACACTCTTTTTTATAGAGGCTAGGAAGACATTTTGTCTAGAGGTTTGGAGGAAGTAGAATCAACAACCAATGAATATCACAATAGTATCATCATAGCGACATTAATAATAACATCCTGACAAAGCAAACATTATGAGTGGGTATCTTTTAGACAACAAAAGGTCCATTCCATACATCTCATAATCATCCATTGATTTTAGATATAAAAAATAAAAAAAATCAATTAAAAAAGTTAAAATCAACAGAGAAAGAGAAAAAAAATGTCCAATGTTAAAAACCATCCTTATGGCACCTTGGGTAAGTACCATGATGAAAATTAGGTTTCTGGCATCATGCATAAATATGTCATTGTCTTCAAGTACCTTGACACTTGAGGGTAGCCCTATCTACATTATATATTATTCCATTCAAGCTATTCAATCCTATTCAGCCTAGCCCATCTTATTGTGACCATTAGTCTTCCCATATTTACCTTGTTATGAAAGTGGAAGGTATATTATGACTTGTTTGGGAAATATTTTGGCCTATTACCTGCATGACACTTTGATGATTAGACACATTTAGTTCTCATGTGATATGGTCCATGGAGATTCATAGTCATTTCTCTCATTGACATCCATTATTATCCATTAATCCTGATTTTCCATTTTTCCTACCTCAACCTACTATTGATTAGTAGTATCTCTCACTATAGGTTGAACTACATTGACTTGAGGCATGTTTGGACTATGTAGGCAATGCTTAGTTTTTGAGGTCAGCTTTATCATCCCTATTCCATGCTTTTAGCATTTTATGAGCATTCTAAGACTCGCTCTCTCCATTTTATGAGCATTTTAATCCATACTCTTTCCATTTTTCAAGAATTTTTAAGCCATGCTCTCACCATTTTGTGAGCAACCTAAGACATACTCTGGTCATTTTGTGAGCATTTTATGCCATGCTCTCAGTTTCTCATGAGGATTTTATCCTATGCTCTCATCATTTTATAAGTTAGAACATTTTGCATCTCCTAATCCTCTATTGAGTTGAGATGCCAAAAACCTAAAAACATTTCAAAACAATCCAAAAATCCTAAAAATTACAAAAGGGCATAAAATTTGCATGAGAGATATAAAGCCAAAAAATTCAAAAACATTTGTTTTATCCTAAATCTAGTCATTATTCTTGATTATCATTGATCCACTTATGTTAGAAACTATTGGTATGTGTCCTTCCCAAATCTATTCTACTGGGGTAGATCCATCATTAGTTCCAATCATTTAAACCACCTTGGGATGTGTCTTTCCCTTACATATATCCTTGTTTAGGGGCACCATTATATTATCATTATCATGGAGCCTATGCATGTAGATTTTGAATTGGTTAAACAACAAGATATTTTTTATTTCTTTTATTTTTGATTTGTTTTTATTTGCTTATTTATTTTCTTATTTGTTTCCCTTTTTTATTGTCAACTTAACTCAATCCATTATGCCAATAGGGTCATCATCATCATCGTGCTTAATGTCATGTAGTTTTACTTGAGTCCATCCTTTGACATACATCGACATCACCATCATGGTTTTATCATTGGTGTATTTTCATAAATTATCTATTGGATTAGGGGTTGGTACTTATGCACATTATAGCCTGATCATTAGGATGTATTATATCATGGTGCATATCATCATGTGATACATAAAAAAAAGGTACTAGAGGTTTAATCACCAATGTTGCAACAATAAATCTCCTTGTCTACCAGCCTTGCCACAATCAACTAACCAACATTATTAATCTATATGTTACTCATGATACATCTACAAATGAGTGTATATAAAAAGTCATAATCATTTCCTTCATTCCATTTCTCCTAATTTTTGGGTGAACTATAGTGACTTGAGGTCCATTTGAACTATGTAAGAAGAACTCAGTTTTTAAGGTCAACTTGACCACCCTTTTTTCCATGCTCTTTCCATTTTTTGAGCAATTTAATCCAAACTCTTTCCATTTTATGAGCAATTTAAGCCATACTCTCACCATTTTATGAACAACCTGAGTTATACTCTCACTATTTTATGAGATCCTTTGTTACGTTATACTTACCAAAGTATTATTGTAAATACCTTCTTCCAAAAACATGAAAACCCCTAAAAATTTAAAAATCCCAAAAATAACCTAAAAACTAAAAAAGTTCAAAAAGGGGCTTAAAATCTCCACGAGAGATATGAAGCTGCAAAATCTTTGATTATTTTATCATCCTATTCCCTAGTTGTCTTTGGACCTATTCTTGATGGTGTGGTTTGCCATATTTTTTGGGTGGGAACCCCTTATCTAACCATGATCATTTCCAATTTAACATTACCATTCCTTCATTTACACTCCCATTTCTTGGAGAACTACATCAGCATGAGTTCCACAAAGACTATGTAGGCAATGCTTGGATGCACGGGGCATCTTGGGTCAGCGCTCTTATTATCATTCTATTTTCCCTAATTATATAAATGATTTCATTTTTATGAGATTATACCTTTCATATTATTCCTCTTTAATCAATCTCTTACTTATCATCATTCTTCTTTCCCACCTCCCTTGGAGAACTACATTTTGCCAGAAGTCCATCTGACTATATAGGCAACATCCACTTGTATAAAGAATTTGAAGATAACTCAACCACCACTTAATTTTTTTTATATTCCCCCATTTCCATCCAAGTAGTTATCTCATCCTATCAATTATCCTCTATATCTTAGGAAAAAATAAACAAGATTAACACCTTACTTTCACACATGCATGAACGATCAACTAATCACTTGTTTTTTTATCTTTGATTGTGTGTGTTTGTGTATTTGACAAACCTAGTTTATTTTTATTTCCTTTCTTTACTTTTACTTGGTTTCCTTCGATTTAGGACATTATATTTTACACTTAAGACTATATCTATTATATCCTTTTCTTGAGTTGTAGATATTTGTACCTAACTTTATCTTGGTTTATTGCACTATTCTTTGCACTTATGAATTGATTATTAATATATAGATCCTATGTTATTTATATTTGCATTACAATAAATTTATTATGCTTATGTCATACAATTTTTTCATGATTAATTAATAATTATGATACATATTTTCATACTACAAAATCAAAATTCAAGTGCTAACAGTCTCATAAGCAATGTTGTGGCAATAAATATCCGTATCTATTATCATAAAACCAAATAAATGAATCTCATGACTAATATATATGTTACTCATGATACATATCTATTTATCATGGTCTTGATATGCATTGATTGTCATTTATGTCAAGGTAATCTTAGTACATAATGCATTAATGACAAAGTGATAGGTTCCAAGTGGATTTGAGAGTGCATATCATGTGTGCAAGAATTTGAGGTGATTGACCATGTTTGAGGGGTCATATTAGGTTTCAAGAGTTATTGGGTCACATATGGAAGTGAAATGTACCATTATAATATTCTTGTGAAGGTCTAGATGATCCTAGTCATCTTGGTAGAACTTCTTAAGTAGGCAAATTAATGACATCATAATTAACATGTGTGAAGGTTTCAGACGAAAGTGGTCACATTAATTTTTTTTATTTTCTCCTAGTTTATATGTTAAAAAATTTAGGTCATGACAATGTGTATATCAAAATTTATGTTGGTGCAAAGTTGGTTTCCCAGGTAGATTTCACTGTTTTCCATACCTAGCCAAATTTGCAATATCAAGTGAATAAAAGAAAACCAGTTTTTGTTTATAACTTTTGATAATGGATTAATTTGATGGTGGTGTAAAAATAAAAGTGTTATATAACTTCAATTTATTTCTATGAAAAATTATTAGGATATTTTAATGGTCATGTAATTGCATTTATAGCATGTGAGAATTGACTATTGTTGATTGTGTTTTTTCTAAATAAACCAGGATGCAAATAAATGATTGTAGAAAACAAAGTATCTATCAAATATTATTAGTATAAAAATAAAAAATTAGTTAGACTCTATATATATCATCCTAAAAGTGATTTGTATTTTTGACTATTAGTACAAGTGTAGTTATTTCAGGTCAAAGTTCACTTTTGTTGACTATAATTATTGCAGGTTTGAGTAGGCTTCTTGCATTGGTGTCTATGAGCCTTTAGAGGATAAATGAAGGTTTATTATGGATTGTATGGTTTTATTTATGTCTTAATATTTACATCCTATGTTTATTTTACATGAAAATTTTATATTTAGTTAGTTTGAGCCTCTTCTATGAAGACATTGTTTTTGGGTTGGTTAAGCCTAATAGGTCTTTAAGACCTAATGAAGGTTTCAGAGTATGAGCAAATGATTCAAGGACTCTTGAGCATGGTAAGAGATATTATAGTTTTTATTCAATGTATTTGGAAATATTAAGTCATTTTTAATAGCTTTATGGACCATCTTGGTTCATTTGTCATTCATTGAGTAAACAAGGGTAATTGGAAAAGGTCTCCATGAGACCTAATGAAGGATTGAGGCCTATTGGTGTCTTCACAAGGTAAGCAAGTGGTATAAGGATTAAAATACATGAATAATGTATTTAATACATATTTTTTATGTATCTAAAATTTATGTTATTTTTGGTGAGGTCTATTGCATTTTAAAAAGGTCTTAATGTAACTTGTGCCTAATGGAGGTATATTTGCTTAAGCCTTGTGAGGGGGTTAGTGTCATTTAAATCATGGTGGACCTATTGAATGGATATGTATTATATGTAACATGTCCTAATATATATTTTTATGTTTATATAAGTGGGATATAATAATTAAGGTTTAAATAAAGTGTTTTGGCTGACCAAGATTGATTGGAGAAAGAATAATCCATATGTAGAAGGCCATTTTGGTCTCATAGTGCTTATTGGACAATTAGGTGTGTGAAATGAATTATATATGAATTTTCAGAAGGGAAAGAGGATATGAAAACAATCATAAAATCATTTTGAATATGTGAAAATGGTATAACATTAATTTTTTTAGGTCATAAGCAAGTAAGAAGATTTGTTTCAAGGCTATTAGGCATATTTTGCTTAGTTGGCCTAATTGGGCTAGTTAGACAATTGGAGAGAGAAGCAAATGGTATGAGATTTTGTACAAGTGTTTAAGGGAATTATAATAATAATAATAACATTTTTAACATTTAATTAATATCATATATTAGTGCTGAAGGCAATCAGTAAGTTTGTGTATTGATTTAAGGCATAATTAGGCCTAGTTTGTCTAAATGACCTAGAGTGAAGATGTGCATTGATTATATGTTGAAAGAGTAATGAATAGGTTGTGTATTACTGATATTTATGATGTTTAAATATTTTATTTACATATAATAATATCAGAGTGTGAATGAGTAATGGATTCAAGGTCATGAGCATATGTATGAGGAGTGTAGAAGAGAAAGAGTTATTGTATGCCTATGTAAGAGGTAGATTTGTGTTTGTATGAACTACCATCAATTGTATGAGGTAAAAAGGTAGGTTTGAAGTTTTTATAAGAATATAATAACATAAATAGGTGTGTAAGACATTATTTTATAATTTTGGATCAGTTTGGAGGTGATTGAGTTGGTGTTTGATCATCTAGGGGGTTGTAGCCTCCTTGCTAGTTAGTGCTAGCTAAAGGTCAAGTGGGTGCTTGACTAAATTGGGGGGTTGGTTCTCCTTGATCATTTGGTGATGATATAAATTAAATAAATATATTTATCTTATATTATTCCAAATCTTGTTTCAAGTGGGTTTTCTTCCCCATTAAGTTTTCCCATATAATTCATGTGTTATGTGTGTTTTATCTTGCATTGTTTCTTTGTTCATTGCAATGAATGGTTTATATGATTCATGAATGTATATTTTAAATGGTTAAGATTTTGAATACTTGGAATTGAAGTTGATTTTATTGTATCACTATTTCACCCCCCTCCCCTCTCAATGATTTTGCTTCCAATAATTGGTATCAGAGCAGGTCGTTTAGGAAGGATTGATAGCTTGAAGGTGGTCTTTGAAGCACAAAATGGCTAAGTAGCTAAGGAAAGAGAATCAAGATTTGATATTGATGGTAAAAGTTCTTAAATATTAGATTATTTATTTTGAGATAAGGTGGATTAATTGTAAATCTAGGGAAGATGAATATGAAAAGATCATCAAAAAACTTAGAGAGTAGGTCAAGTCCTCTATGGAATGTGAAGGAAAGGTGAGTCATCTTCAAACCAAGTTTGAGATAATGATGTAAATAGTCAAATAAGATCAGATGACTATTCATGATCTTAAGAATTAATTAGAGGATGAAAATTCAAGTCTTAGGTCAAATAAGGCTGAGTTTGATTAATGGAAAACCGAGCGAGGCTCCTTGAAGGTTGAGCATAAAAAGCGAGTGGTCAAAATGAGCAAGGTTGAGCATGAGAAGCTAGTGGTCAAAATGAGCAAGGTTGAGAAATAGGAATTGAATCAAGTTAATAAGGATGATATAATGAAAAAAAAGGTAATAATACCATCAAACAATCCCAATTCTATGAGGTTTATCAATTCATCTCATAAATAATGTTATGCTTGTAATCAGTTTGGTCACATTGCAAGAGATTGTAAAAGGAGAATTAACTTGTCAAAATGAGATAACAGCCATCATCAAGTAAAAGGTATGAATCATATTATTTGTTTTAAATGTCATAGATTTTTTCATATTTCAAAATAGGTTGAATGAGTTCTCAAGGTAAAATAAGGTGTATGGAGCTCCTAGTGTGCAAGGAAGAGGTCATACATGGATATGGAGACCTAAGACTATTAAGAGAGATAATATTGAGACAAAGGATGAATTGGTTGCTGAGCATATCAATCAAGATGATTTTTTTTCTATGGTATATATGAATCCAAGACAATAATGCTATTTATCAGGGTATGTTGACAAGGGAGTCAAAGAGAACATGGATGAGCCAATCAAGACTATGAGGAGGCTTAGAAAAGACAAGCAAACTAGTGAGAGTATGGAGACTTGGAAATCTCCTAAGTTTTAAGTGTTCTAAGTTCCTTGGTAGGTGAGGTGTATTTATTAGGATTCATAGATTCATTACATAATCATTTGAAGCATCATGGAATGATGTTGCAAGATTGATAAGTGAGAGACTATTCAATGGGTCAAGGTATGTTTTTTATCTTGATATGCATATAGTTGAGTATGGATTCTTTCATTTCATTTCAATATTGTCAAATATGTATATCACATATTCAAATTTATGAGAAAATATTTTAATATCTGAAATTATTTATGGAAGAATATCTTATTTTGAGTGTCCTTGGTTGGCATAAGGGTTTTATCACTAGAAACCCTTGACATGGTGTATCTTGGATTATACAATGAGTTCAATCACCAAAATTGGTGAGTATGTGTAAAATAATGATATGAGAGTGTTAAATGAGGTTATGGTATGCTAAGATTAAGTCCCTTAATGTAAAGGTATGAGAATTTCAAGTTATGTATCTTTGTTTGTAATGTACCTCTTTGAAGTGACCCAGGAAAGGAGAATCCTTTCTTGTGCAAGAGAGAGGTTATTGAAGGGCCAAGCATGGGAAGTTAATTTCATCTTGAATTAGAATTAATGCATGAATACAATAATATTTCATCCATATATGTCTTAATTAGGTAGCTTGTTCAAGTTAGCTTGAAGAGCTCTTATAAGCATGGATTCAGGTAAGTTTAGTTGTTTTTCATATGAGAAGATTTTTTTAGAATGTTCTTATTATTTACATCAGTTGTGGTTGTTTGCTTCATATTAGAAGGATTTTATACTATTTAAATAGGTCATTTGGGCCAAATAATATTAGAAATTGATTCTATTATCTAATGAAAGGATGTTGGATAGTTGTGGTAACCTATGTGTGGATGAAGATGGCTCCATTCAAGGTATGTTCTTGTAAAAGAGTTTGCTTGTGTATGTTTTCAAGATTTTGGTTTTGATCAATTATAATATGGATTTATGGGGAGATAACTTAGGTTTCTTGAGGATTTTGTGAATTTTTGGCATGATTTCTATATGCTAAGAATCAAGGAGCAATTCAGATAGAGGTGTGTTCTCTTTAATTGATAAAATGCAAGGTATGCATAGAGCGAGGGGGAGCATTTATGAGATGTTTCAATTCCAATGATATTGTATGGCTGATTATATTTTCATAATAGGTTATATTAGATGATCATGATGTTAGGGGGAAATTTCTAGCTCTATGATCATTTTGATAGGTCCAAGGATCAAGTTGGCATGTTGAGGAAGAGACACTTTGTCATTATTGTCAAAGGGGGAGAAAGTTCATAATGAAGAAATTGTTCAATTTAGGAGAGATCATTTTGAAAGGTTTTTTCCATAAATTAAAAAGTTTGAGATTGTTTAGCATGGTCTTGATATGCATTTATTGTCATTGATGTTAAGGTAATCTTAGTACACAATGCATTAATGACAAAGTGATAGGCTCCATTGGATTTGAGAGTGTATATCATGTGTGCAGGCATTTAAGGTGATTTACCAAGTTTGAGGGGTCGTATTAGTTTTAAATAGTTATTTGGTCACTTATATAAGTGAAATCAATCCATTTTAATAGTCTTTTGAAGGTCTAGGTGATCCTAGTCATCTTAGCAGAACTTCTTGAGTAAGCAGATTAATAAGAATTCACACATGTGAATGTATCAGAAGAAAGTGGTATCATTGGTTTGTTAATATTTTTTCCTAGTTTATGTGGTATAAATTTCAAGTCATGAAAATATTTATAGAAAAATTTATGTTGGTGTAAAGTTGGTCTCCCAGGCAGATTTTACTATTTTCCATACTTAAGCCAAATTTGCAATATGAAGTGAACAAAAGAAAACTAGTCAGTAGTATTTTGTTTATAAATTTTAATAATGGATTAATTAAATGGTGGAATAAAATTAAAATTGTTATATGATTTAAAGTTATATATATTAAAATTTATTAGGATGTTTAACTGGTTGTATAATTGCATTTATTGCATGTGAGAGTTGACTATTGTTTATTGTGTTTTTTTTAAATAAACTAGGGTGAAAATAAATGATTGTAGAAGACAAAGTATTGATAAATATTATTGGTATAAAAAAATAATAATTGAACTCCATATATATCATCTTAAAAGTGATTTTGAGTTTTGAAAGTTCATACAAGTGTATTTATTTCAGGTCAAAGTTGACTTTTGTTGACGGTAATTATTGCAGGTTTGAGTAAGCTTCTTGTAGTGGTGTTTATGAGCCTTTGGAGGCTGAATGAAGGTGTCTTATGGATTTTATGGTGTTATTTATTTATTAATATATCCATACATATTTGGATTATACATGTAAAGTTTATATTTTGTTAGTTTAAGCCTCTTCTATGAAGATAGTGTTTTTGGGCTAGTTAAGCCTAATAGGTCTTTAAGACCTAATGGAGAATTCAGAGTATGAGCGAATGATTTCAGGACTATTGAGCATGGTAAGAGATATTAGACATTGTATTAAAAGTATTTGGAAATATTAATTCATTTTTAATATCTTTGGGAACCATCTTGGTTCATTTTTTATTCATTAAGTAAACAAGGGTAATTGGAATAGGTCTACATGAGACCTAATGAAGGATTGAGGCCTATTGGTGTCTTCACAAGGTAAGAAAGTAGTATAAAGATTTAAATACATGTATAATGTATATAATACATATTTTTTATGTATATAAAAGTGATATTATGTTTGGTGAGGCCTATTTCATTGTAAAAACGTCTTAATGTAACTTGTGCCTAATGGAGGGGTATTTACTTAAGCCGAATGAGGGGGTTAGTGCCATTTAAATCATGGAGGATATATTTAATGGATATGTATTATATGTAACATGTCCTAATCTATATTTTTATGTTTATATAAGTGGGATTTAATATTTAAGGTTTAATTAAAGTGTTGTGGCTGGCCAAGATGGATTGGAGAAAGAATAATGCATATGTAGAAGGCCATTTTCATCTCATGGTGCTTGTTGGAAAATTAGGTGTGTGAAATGAAATATATATGAATTTAAAAAAGGGAAAGAGGATATTAAAACCATAATAAAATAATAATATTTGTTTCAAGTCTATTAGGCCTATTTTGCTTAGTTAGCCTAATTGATCTAGTTAGAGAATTGGAGAGAGTAATGAATGGTATGATAGTTTGTATAAGTATGTGAGGGAATTATAATAATCATAATAACATGTTGAAATTTTCATGAATATCATACATTGGTGTTGAAGGTAATCAGTAAGTTTTTGTATTGATTTAAGGCATAATCAGGCCTAGTTTGTCTGGATGACCTAGAGTGAAGATGTGCATTGATTATATGTTGAAAGAGTATTGAATAGGTTGTGTATGACTGATATTTATGATGTTGAAATATTTTATATACATATAATAAGATTAGAGTGTGATTGAGGAATGGACTCAAGGACATGTTCATATGTATAAGGAGTGTAAAAGAGAAAGAGTTATTGTATGCCTATGTAAGACGCATATTTGTGTTTGTATGAACTACCATCAACTTTATGAGTTATAAAGTCATTTTTGAAGGTGTTATAAAAATATAATCCCATATTTATGTGTGTAATACATTATATTATAGGTGTAGATCATTTTTTAGGTGATTGAGTTTGTGCTTGATCATCAAGGGGGTTGTATCCTCATTGCTAGTTGGTGCTAGCTAAAGGTCAAGTGGGTGCTTGACTAAATTGAGGGGTGGGTGCTCCTTGATTAGTTGGTGATGATTTAAATTGAATAAATATATTTATATTATATTATTCCAAAGCTTTTGTCAAGTGGTTTTTCTTCCCCATGAAGGTTTCCCACATAATTCATGTGTTATGTGTTTTTGATCTTGCATTGTTTCTTTGTTCATTGCAATGAATGGTTTATATGATTCATGAATGTTTATTTTGAATGGTTAAGAGTTTGAATAATTGGAATTTAAGTTTATTTTCTTGCATCACTAATTCACCACCCCCCCTCTCAGTGATTGTGCTTTGAACAATTGGTATCAGAGCAAGTCCTTTAGGAAGGCTTGACAGCTTGAAGGTCGTCCTTTAAGCACAAAATGGCTAAGCATCCAAGGAAAGAGAATAAAGATTTTAAATTTATGGTAAAAGGTATTAAATATAAGATTATTTATATTTATATAATTTGGAGTAAATTTAACTCTAAGGAAAATGAATATGAAAATATCATCAAAAAACTTAAAGAGCAGGCCAAGTCCTCTATGGAATGTGAAGGAAAGGTGAGTCATCTTAAAACCAAGTTTGAGATAATGATGTAAATATTAAAATAATATAATATGAATATTCATGATATTAAGAATCAATTAGAGGATTAAAATTCAATTTTGAGTTCAAATAAGGCCAAGTGTGATCAATGGAAGACCGAGCTATGCTCCTTGAAGGTTGAGCATGAAAAGCTAGTGGTCAAAATGAGAAAGGTTGAGAAAGAGGAATTGAATCAAGTTAATAATTATTATAGAATGAAAAAAAAGGTGATAATACCATCAAATAATCCTAATTCCATGAGGTTTATCAATTCATCTCATAAACAATGTTATGCTTACAATCAGTTTGGTCACATTGCAAGACATTGTAAAAGGAAAAGTAACTTATCAAAATGAGATAATAGCCATCATCAATCAAAAGGTATGAATGATATTATTTATTTTAAATTTCATAGAGTTTTTCATATTTCAAAATATTGTAAATTAGGTTGAATGAGTTCTCAAGGCAAAACAAGGTGTATGAAGCTCCTATTGTGCAAGGAAGAGGTCATACATGAATATGGAGACCTAAGACTATTAAGAGAGATCATATTGAGACCAAGGATGAATTGGTTGAAGAGCATATCAGTCAAGATGATTTGTTTTCTATTGTAGATATGAAGGGAATACAATAATATTATTTATCAGGGTATGTTGACAAGGGAGTCAAAGAGAAGATGGATGAGCCAATCAAGACTATGAGGAGGCTTAGAAAAGACAAGCAAACTAGTGAGAGTATGGAGACTTGGTAATATCCTAAGTTTTAGGTGTTATAATTTATTTTTTAGGTGAGTTTTCTCTATTAGGCTTCATAAAGGCATTACTCAATCATTTTAAGCATCATGGAATGATGTTGCAAGATTGATAAGTGAGAGACTATTCAATGGGTCAAGGTGTGTTCTTTATCTTGATATGCATATAGTTGAGTATGGATTATTTCATTTGGTTCAAATATTTTCAAAGATGTATATCACCTATTAAAATTTATGATAAAATATTTTAATATCTGAAATCATTTATGGAAGAAGAACTATTTTGAGTGTCCTTGGTTGGCATAAGGGTTTTATCATTAGAAACCCTTGACATGGTGTATCTTGGATTGTACAATGAGTTCAATCACCAAAATTGGTGATTAGGTGTAAAATAATGATATTAAAGTTTTCAATGAGGTTATGGTATGTTAATATTCAGTCCTTAATGTAAAGTTATGATAATTTCAAGTTATGTATCTTTATTTGTAATGTACCTCTTTGAAGTGACCCATGAAAGGAGTATCTTTTATTGTGCAAGACAGAGGTTAATGAAGGGCCAAAATTAGGAAGTTAATTTCAAATTGAATTAGAATTAATGCATGAATACAATCATATTTCATCCATAGATGGCCTAATTAGGTAGCTTGTTCAAGTTAGCCCTAAGAGCCTGTATAAGCATGGATTCAGGTAAGTTTAGTTGTTTTTCATATGAGAAGATTTTTTTAGCATGTTCTTATTATTTACATCAGTTGTGGTTGTTTGCTTCATATGATAAGGTTTGTATACCATTTAAATATTTCATTTGGGCCCAATAAGATTATAATTTGATTCTATTGTCTAATGAAAGGATGTTGGATAGTTGTGGTAACCTATGTGTGGATGAAGATGGCTCCATTCAAGGTATGTTCTTGTAAAAGAGTTTGCTTGTGTATGTTTTCAAGATTTTGGTTTTGATCAATTATAATATGGATTTATGGGGAGATAACTCAGGTTTCTTGAGGATTTTGTGAATTTTTGGCATGATTTCTATATGCTAAGAATCAAGGAGTAATTCAGATAGAGGTGTGTTCTCTTAAATTGATAAAATGCAAGGTATGCATAGAGTGAGGGGGAGCATTTATGAGATGTTTCAATTCCAATGATATTATATGGTTGAGTATAGTTTCATAATATGTTATATTATATTATCATGATGTTATGGAGAAATTTCTAGCTCTATGAACATTTTGACAGGTCCAAGGATCAAGTTGGCATGTTGAGGAAGAGACCCTTTGTCATTATTGTCAAAGGGGGAGAAAGTTCATAATGAAGGAATTGTTCAATTTCAGAGAGATCATTTTGAAAAAAAAAATCCATCAATAAAAAAGTGGGAGATTTTTGAGTATGGTCTTCATATCCATTGATTGTCATTGATGTCAAGGTAATCTTAGTACACAATGCATTAATGACAAAGTGATAGGCTCCAAGTGGATTTGAGAGTGTGTATCATGTATACAAGAATTTAAGGTGATTTACCAAGTTTGAGGGGTCATATTATTTATAAATATTTATTTGGTCACTTATATAAGTGAAATAAATCCATTGTAATAGTATTGTGAAGGTCTAGGTGATCCTAGTCATCTTAGTAGAACTTCTTGAGTAAGCAGATTGATGAGAATTCACACATGTGAATGTATCAGAAGAAAGTGGTATCATTGGTTTGTTCAGATTTGTTCCTAGTTTATATGGTATAAATTTTATGTCATGAAAATATGTATATCAAAATTTATGTTGGTGCAAATTTGGTCTCCCAGGAAGATTTCACTATTTTCCATACATAAGCCAAATTTGCAATATCAAGTGAACAAAAGAAAACTAGTCAGTAGTATTTTGTTTATAAATTTTAATAATGGATGAACTAAATGGTGGTGTAAAATTAAAAGTGGTATATGATTTCAATTTATATCTATTAAAATTTATTAGGATGTTTGACTAGTTGTATAATTGCATTTATTGCATGTGAGAATTGACTATTGTTTATTGTGTTTTTTTATAATAAACCAAGGTGCAAATAAAGGATTATAGAAGACAAAGTATTGATCAAATATTATTGGTATAAAAAAAAATTAATTAAACTCCTTATATATCATCTTAAAAGTGATTTTGAGTTTTGAATGTTCATACAAGTGTAGTTATTTCAAATCAAAGTTGATTTTTGTTGATTATAATTATTGCAGGTTTGAGTAGGCTTCTTGCAGTGGTGTTTATGAGCCTTTGGAGGATAAATTAAGGTGTCTTATGGATTTTATGGTGTTATTTAGGTATTAATATTTCCATACATATGTGTATTATACATGGAAAGTTTATATTTAGTTAGTTTAATCCTCTTCTATGAAGACAGTGTCTTTGGGCTAGTTAAGCCTAATAGGTCTTTAAGACCTAATGGAGAATTTAGAGTATGAGCAAATGATTTGAAGACTCTTGAGCATGGTAAGAGATATTATAGTTTGTATTCAATGTATTTGGAAATATTAATTCATTTTTAATATCTTTATGGACCATCTTGGTTCATTTTTTAGTTGTTGAGTAAACAAGGGTAATTGGAATAGGTCTCCATGAGACCTAATGAAGGATTGAGGCCTAATGGTGTCTTCACAAGGTAAGCAAGGGGTATAAAGATTGAAATAAAGGGATAATTTATATAATACATATTTTTTATGTATATAAAAGTGATATTATGTTTGGTGAGGTCTAGTTCATTGTAAAAAGGTCTTAATGTAACTTGTGCTTAATGGAGGGCTATTTGCTTAAGCCTAGTGAGGGGGTTAATGCCATTTAAATAATGGTGGACATGTTGAATGGATATGTTTTATACTTAACATGTCATAATATATATTTTTATGTTTATATAAGTGGGAGATAAGACTTAAGGTTTAATTAAAGTGTTTTGGTTGGCCAAGATTGATTGGAGAAAGAACAATGCATATGTAGAAGGCCATTTTGGTCTCATGGTACTTGTTGGACAATTAGGTGTGTGAAATGAATTATATATGAATTTGAAAAAGGGAAAGATGATATTAAAACCATAATATAATCATGTTGAATATGTGACAAGGGTATAACATTATTTTTTGTAGGTCATGAGCAAGTAAGAAGATTTGTTTCAAGGCGATTAGGCCTACTTTAGTTATTTGGCCTAATTGAGCTAGTCAGACAACTGGAGAGAGTAGTGAATGGTATGATAGTCTGTAGAAGTGTGTGATGGAATTATAAGAATCATAATAACATGTTGAAAATTTCATGAATATCAGGCATTGGTTTTGAAGGTAATCAGTAAGTTTGTGTATTGATTTAAGGCATAATTAGGCCTAGTTTGTCTAGATGACCTAGAGTGAAGATGTGCATTGATTATATGTTGAAATAGTAATGAATAGGTTGTGTATGATTGATATTTATGATGTTTAAATATATTATTTACATATAATAATATTATATTATTAATGAGGAATGGGCTCAAGGTCATGAGCATATGTATAAGGAGTGTAGAAGAGAAAGATATGTATGAGTGTGGAAAAGAAAGAGTTATTGTATGCCTATGTAAGAGGTCGATTTGTGTTTGTATGAACTACCATAAATTTTATGAGGTATAAATTCAATATTTAAGGTGTTATAAAAATATAATACCATAATTATGTGTTTAAGACATTATATTATAGGTGTTGATCATTTTGCAGGTGATTGAGTTGGTGCTTGATCATCTAGGGGGTTATAGCCTCCTTGCTAGTTAGTGCTAGCTATAGGTCAAGTGGGTGCTTGACTAAATTTAGGAGTGGGTGATCTTTGATCAGTTGGTGATTATATAAATTGAATAAATATCTTTATATTATATTATTCCAAAGCTTGTTTCAAGTGGGTTTTCTTCCCCATGAAGGTTTCCCACATAATTCATGTGTTATGTGTTTTTGATCTTGCATTGTTTCTTTGTTCATTGCAATGAATGGCTTATATGATTCATGAATGTTTATTTTGAATGGTTAAGAGTTTGAATAATTGGAATTTAAGTTTATTTGCTTGCATCACTAATTAACCCACCCCGCTCTCAGTGATTGTGCTTCCAACAATTGGTATCAGAGCAAGTCCTTTAGGAAGGCTTGATAGCTTGAAGGTGGTCCTTGAAGCACAAAATGGCTAAGCATCTAAGGAAAGAGAATCAAGAATTGAAATTTATGGTAAAATGTCTTAAATATTAGATTATTTATATTGAGATAAGGTAGATTAAATGTAACTCCATGAAAGATGAATATGAAAATATCTTCAAAAAACATAGAGAGCAGGCCAAGTCCTCTATGGAATGTGAAGGAAAGGTGAGTCATCTTAAAACCAAGTTTGAGATAATTATGTAAATATTAAAATAAGATAATATGACTATTCATGATATTAATAATCAATTAGAGGATTAAAATTCAAGTATGAGGTCAAATAAGGCCAAGTGTGATTAATTGAAAACCAAGCTAGGCTCCTTAAAGGTTGAGCATGAAAAGCTAGTGGTCAAAATGAACAAGGTTGAGCAAGAGGAATTGAATCAAGTTAATAAATATGATATAATTAAAAACAAGGTGATAATACCATAAAATAATAATAATTCCATGATTTTTATCAATCATCTCATAAACAATGTTATGCTTACAATCAGTTTGGTCACATTGTAAGAGACTATAAAAGGAAAAGTAACTTGTCAAAATGAGATAATAACCATCATCAATCAAAAGGTATGAATGATATTATTTGTTTTAGATTTCATAGAGTTTTTCATATTTCAAAATATTTTAAAAATAGGTTGAATGAGTTCTCAAGGAAAAACAAGGTGTATGGAGCTCCTACTGTGCAAGGAAGAGGTCATACATGGATATGGAGACCTAAGACTATTAAGAGAGATCATATTGAGACCAAGGATGAATTGGTTGAAGAGAATATCAGTCAAGATGATTTGTTTTATATTTTAGATATGAAGGGAAGACAATAATATTATTTATCAGGGTATGTTGACAAGGGAGTCAAAGAGAAGATGGATGAGCCAATCAAGACTATGTATGAGGAGGCTTAGAAAAGAAAAGAAAACTAGTGAGAGTATGGAGACTTGGAAATATCCTAAGCTTTAAGTGTTATAAGTTATTTAGTAGGTGATGTGTCTCTATTAGGCTTCATATAGGTATTACTCAATCATTTGAAGCATCATGGAATGATGTTGCAGGATTGATAAGTGAGAGACTATTCAATGGGTCAAGGTATGTTCTTTATCTTGATATGCATATAGTTGAGAATGGATTATTTCATTTAGTTTAAAGATTTAAAATATGTATATCACATATTCAAAGTTATGAGAATATATTTTAAGATCTGAAATTATTTATGGAAGAATATCTTATTTTGAGTGTCCTTGGTTGGCATAAGGGTTTTATCACTAGAAACACTTGACATGGTGTGTCTTGGATTGTATAATGAGTTAAATCACTAAACTTGGTGATTAGATGTAAAACAATGATATTAAAGTTTTAAATGAGGTTATGGTATGCTAAGATTCAGTCTCTTAATGTAAATGTATGATAATTTCAAGTTATGTATCTTTGTTTGTAATGTACCTCTTTGAAGTGACACAGGAAAAGAGTATCTTTTCTTGTGAAAGAGAGAGGTTATTGAAGGCCCAAGCTTGGGAAGTTAATTTCAGATTGAATTAGAATTAATGCATGAATACAATCAGATTTCATCCATATATGGCCTAATTAGGTAGCCTGTTCAAGTTATCTTGAAGAGCTCTTATAAGCATGGATTCAGGTAAGTTTAGTTGTTTTTCATATGAGAAGATTTTTTTAGCATGTTCTTATTATTTAGATTAGTTGTGGTTGTTTGCTTCATATGAGAAGGTTTGTAGACCATTTCAATAGGTCATTTGGGCCCAATAATATTATAATTTGATTATATTGTCTAATGAAAGGATGTTGGATAGTTGTGGTAACTTATGTGTGGATGAAGATTGCTCCATTCAAGGTATGTTCTTGTAAAAGAGTTTGCTTGTGTATGTTTTCAAGATTTTGGTTTTGATCAGTTAGAATATAAATTTAGGGGGTGATAACTCAGGTTTATTGAGGATTATGTGAACTTTGGGCATGATTTATATATGCTAAGAATCAAGGATCAATTCAAATAGAGGTGTGTTCTCTTCAATTGATAAAATGCAAGGTATACATAGAGTGAGGGGGAGCATTTATGAGATGTTTCAATTCCAATGATATTGTATGGTTGAGTATATTTTAATAATAGGTTATATTATATTATCATGATGTTAGGGGGAGATTTCTACCTCTATGAGCATTTTGATAGGTCCAAGGATCAAGTTGGCATGTTGAGGAAGAAACCCTTTATCATTATTGTCAAAGGGGGAGAAAGTTCATAATGAAGAAATTGTTCAATTTGAGAGAAATAATTTTGAAAGGTTTTTTCCATAAATGAAAAAGTGGGAGATTTTTTATCATGGTATTGATATGTATTGATTGTCATTGATATCAAGGTAATATTAGCACACAATGCATTAATGACAAAGTGATAGGCTCCAAGTGGATTTGAGAGTGTATATCATGTGTGCAGGCATTTAAGGTGATTTACCAAGTTTGAGGGGTCATATTAGTTTTAAATAGTTATTTGGTCACTTATATAAGTGAAATCAATTCATTTTAATAGTCTTGTGAAGGTCTAGGTGATCCTAGTCATCTTAGCAGAACTTCTTGAGTAAGCAGATTGATGAGAATTCACACATGTGAATGTATCAGAAGAAAGTGGTATCATTGCTTTGTTAATATTTTTTCCAAGTTTATATGGTATAAATTTCAAGTCATGAAAATATTTATAGAAAAAATTATGCTGGTTTAAAGTTGGTCTCCCAGGCAGATTTTACTATTTTCCATACTTAAGCCAAATTTGCAATATGAAGTGAACAAAAGAAAACTAGTCAGTAGTATTTTGTTTATAAATTTTAATAATGGATAAATTAAATGGTGGAATAAAATTAAAATTGGTATATGATTTAAATTTATATATATTAAAATTTATTAGGCTATTTAACTGGTTGTATAATTGCATTTGTTGCATGTGAGAGTTGACTATTGTTTATTGTGTTTTTTTTAAATAAACCAGGGTGAAAATAAATGATTGTAGAAGACAAAGTATTGATCAAATATTATTGGTATAAAAATAAAAAATTAATTAAACTCCATATATATCATCTTAAAATTAATTTTGAGTTTTGAATGTTCATACAAGTGTAGTTATTCTAGGTCAAAGTTGACTTTTGTTGATTATAATTATTGCAAGTTTGAGTAGGCTTCTTGCAGTGGTGTTTATGAGACTTTGGAGGCTGAATGAAGGTGTATTATGGATTTTATGGTGTTATTGAGGTATTAATATTTCCATACATATGTGTATTATACATGTAAAGTTTATATTTAGTTATTTTAAGCCTCTTCTATGAAGACAATGTTTTTGGGCTAGTTAAGCCTAATAGGTCTTTAAGACCTAATGGATAATTCAGAGTATGAGCGAATGATTTGAGGACTCTTGAGAATGGTAAGAGATATTAGAGGTTGTATTAAATGTATTTGAAAATATTAATTCATTTTTAATATCTTTATGGACCATCTTGGTTTATTTTTTATTCATTGAGTAGATAAGGGTAATTGAAATAGGTTTCCATGAGACCTAATGAAGGATTGAGGCCTATTGGTGTCTTTACAAGGTAAGAAAGTGGTTTAAAGATTGAAATACATGTATATTTTATATAATACATATTATTTATGTATCTAAAAGTGATATTATGTTTGGTCAGGTCTAGTTCATTGTAAAATGTTCTTAATGTAACTTGTGCTTAATGGAGGGCTTTTCGCTTAAGCCTAGTGAGGGGGTTAGTGCCGTTTAAATCACGGCGGACCTATTGAATGGATATGTATCATATATAACATGTCATAATATATATTTTTATGTTTATATAAGTGGGAGATAAGAATTAAGGTTTAAGGAAAGTGTTGTGGCTGGCCAAGATTGATTGGAGAAAGAATAATGCATATGTAGAAGGCCATTTTGGTCTCATGGTGCTTGTTAGACAATTAGGTGCATGAACTGAATTATATATGAATTTCAAAAAGGGAAAGAGGATCTTAAAACCATCATAAAATAATTTTGAATATGTGATAAGGGTATAAAATTATTTTTTCTAGGTCATGAGCAAGTAAGAAGATTTGTTTCAAGGCTATTAGGCCTATTTTGCTTAGTTGGCCTAATTGAGCTAGTAAGACAATTGGAGAGAGTAGTGAATGGTATGATAGTTTGTTTAAGTGTGTGAGGAAATTATAAGAGTAATAATAACATGTTGAAAATTTCATGAATATCAGACATTGAAGCTAAAGGTAATCAGTAAGTTTATGTATTGATTTAAGGCATAATTAGGCATAGTTTGTCTAGATGACCTAGAGTGAAGATGTGCATTGATTATATGTTGAAAGAGTAATGAATAGCTTGTGTATTACTGATATTTATGATGTTTAAATATTTTATTCACATATAATAAGATCAGATTTTGAATGAGGAATGGCCTTAAGTTCATGAGCATATGTATAATGAGTGTAGAAGAGAAAGAGTTATTGTACGCTTATGTGAGACGCAGATTTGTGTTTATATGAACTACCATCAATTTTATGAGGTATAAAGTCAATTTTTAAGGTTTTATAAAAATATAATACTATAATTATTTGTCTAATACATTATATTATAGGTGTAGATCATTTTTTAGGTGATTGAGTTGGTGCTTGATCATCTAGGGGGTTATAGCCTCCTTGCTAGTTGGTGCTAGCTAAAGGTCAAGTGGGTGCTTGACTAAATTGAGGGGTGGGTGATCCTTGATCAGTTTGTGATGATATAAATTGAATAAATATATTTATATAATATTATTCCAAAGCTTGTTTCAAGTATGTTTTCTTCCCCATGAAGGTTGCCCACATAATTCATGTGTTATGTGTTTTTGATCTTGGATTGTTTCTTTGTTCATTGAAATGAATGGTTTATATGATTCATGAATGTTTATTTTGAATGGTTAAGAGTTTGAATAATTGAAATTTAAGTTGATTTTCTTGCATCACTAATTAATTCCCCCCCTCTCAGTTATTATACGTCCAACAATTGGTATCAGATCAAGTCATTTAGGAAGGCTTAACAGCTTGAAGGTAGTCCTTGAAGCACAAAATGGCTAATCATCTAAGGAAAGAGAATCAAGAATTGAAATTTATGGTAAAATGTCTTAAATATCAGATTATTATTATTGAGATAAGGGGGATTAAATGTAACTTCAAGGAAGATGAATATGAAAATATCATCAAAAAACTTAGACAGCAAGCCAAGTCCTCTATGGAATGTGAAGGAAAGGTGAATCATCTTCAAACCAAGTTTGAGATAATGATGTAAATAGTAAAATAATATAATATGACTATTCATGATATTAAGAATCAATTAAAGGATGAAAATTCAAGTTTGAGGTCAAATAAGGCCAAGTTTGATCAATTGAAAACTGAGCTCGGCTCCTTGAAGGTTGAGCATGAAAAGCTAGTGGTCAAAATGAGAAAGGTTGAGAAAGAGGAATTGAATCAAGTTAATAAGTATGATATAATGAAAAAAAGGTGATAATACCATCAAATAATCTTAATTACATGAGTTTTATCAATTCATCTCATAAAAAATGCTATGCTTGCAATCAGTTTGGTCGCATTGCAAGAGATTGTAAAAGGAAAAGTAACTTGTCAAAATGAGATAATAGCCATCATCAAGAAAAAGGTATGAATGATATTATTTATTTAAAATTTCATATATTTTTTCATATTTCAAAATATTTTAAAAATAGGTTGAATGAGTTCTCAAGGTTAAACAAGGTGTATGGAGCTCCTACTGTGCAAGGAAGAGGTCATACATGGATATGGAGACCTAAGACTATTAAGAGAGATCATATTGAGACCAAGGATGAATTGGATAATGAGAATATCAATCAAGATGATTTGTTTTCTATGGTAGATATGAAGGGAAGATAATAATACTATTTATCAAGGTATGTTGACAAGGAAGTCAAATAGAAGATGGATGAGTCAATCAAGACTATGAGGAGGCTTAGAAAAGACAAGCAAACTAGTGAGAGTATGGAGACTTGGGAATATCCTAAGTTTTATGTGTTATAAGTTCTTTGGTAAGTGATGTGTCACTATTAGTCTTCATATAAGCATTATTCAATCATTTGAAGCATCATGGAATGATGTTGCAAGATTGACAAGTGAGAGACTATTCAATGGGTCAAGGTATGTTCTTTATATTGATATGCATATAGTTGAGTATGGATTCTTTCATTTGGTTCAATATTTTAAAAGATTTATATCACCTATTAAAAGTTATGATAAAATATTCTGAAATTGTTTATGGAAGAATAACTTATTTTGAGTGTACTTGGTTGGCATAAGGGTGTTATCATTAGAAACCCTTGACGTGGTGTATCTTGGACTGTACAATGAGTTAAATCACCAATATTGGTGAGTAGGTGTAAAACAATGTTATGAAAGTGTTAAATGAGGTTATGGTATGCTAATATTCAGTCCCTTAATGTAAAGGTATGAGAATTTCAAGTTATGTATCTTTGTTTGTGATGTACCTCTTTGAAGTGACCCATGAAAGGAGTACCTTTTCTTGTGAAAGAGAGAGGTTATTGAAGGGCCAAGATTAGGAAGTTAATTTCAGATTGAATTAGAAGTAATGCATGAATACAATTAGATTTCATCCATATGTGGCCTAATTAGGTATCTTGTTCAAGTTTTCCCTAAGAACCATTATAAGCATGGATTCAGGTAAGTTTAATTGTTTTTCATATGAGAAGATTTTTTTAGCATGTTCTTATTGTTTAGATCAATTGTGGTTGTTTGATTCATATGAGAAGGTTTCTAGACCATTGAAATAGGTCATTTAGGCCCAATAATATTAGAATTTGATTCTATTGTCTAATGAAAGGATGTTGGATAGTTGTGGTAACCTATGTGTGGATGAAGATTGCTCCATTCAAGGTATGTTCTTGTAAAAGAGTTTGCTTGTGTATGTTTTCAGGCTTTTGGTTTTGATCAGTTGGAATATGGATTTAGGGAGAGATAACTAAGGTTTATTGAGGAGTATGTGAAGTTTGGGCATGATTTATATATGCTAAGAATCAAGGAGCAATTCATATAGAGGTGTGTTCTCTTCAATTAATAAAATGCAAGGTATGCATAGAGTGAGGGGGAGCATTTATGAGATGTTTCAATTCCAATGATATTGTATGGTTGAGTATAGTTTCATAATATGTTATCTTAGATGATCATGATGTTAGGGGGATATTTATATCTCTATGATCATTTTGACAAGTCCAAGGATCAAGTTGGCATGTTGACGAAGATACCCTTTGTCATTATTGTCAAAGGGGGAGAAAGTTCAGAATGAAGGAATTGTTCAATTTGGGAGAGATAATTTTGAAAGGTTTTTTCCATAAATGAAAAAGTAGGATTTTTATTATCATGGTCTTGATATGAATTGATTTTCATTGATGTCAAGTTAATCTTAGTATATAATGCATTAATTACAAAGTGATAGGCTCCAAATGGATTTGAGAGTGTATATCATGTGTGCAAGCATTTAAGGTGATTTTCCATGTTTGAGGGGTCATACTAGGTGTAAATAGTTATTTTGGAACTTATAGAAGTGAAATAAATCCATTTTAATATTATTTTTAAGGTCTAAGTGATCCTAGTCATCTCCTAGTCATCTTGGTAGAACTTCTTGAGTAAACAGATTGATGAGAATTCACACGTGTGAAGGTATCAAAAGAAAGTGGTATCATTGGTTTGTTCAAATTTGTTCCTAGTTTATATGGTCTAAATTTTAGGTCATGAAAATGTGTATAAAAAAATTTATGTTGGTGTAAAGTTGGTCTCCCAGGAATATTTCACTATTTCCATACGTAAGCCAAATTTACAATATCAAGTGAACAAAAGAAAACTAGTCAATAGTATCTTGTTTATAAATTTTAATAATGGATGAATTCAATGGTCATGTAAAATGAAAAATGGTTTATGATTTATATGTATATATATTAAAATTTATTAGGATGTTTGATTGATCATACAATTACATTTATTGCATGTGAGAGTTGACTATTGTTGATTGTGTTTTTTTTTAATAAACCAAGGTGCAAATAAATGATTGTAGAAGACAAAGTATTGATGAAATATTATTGGTATAAAAATAAAAAATTGATTAAACTCCATATATATAATATTAAAAGTGATTTTGAGTTTTGAATGTTCGTACAAGTGTAGTTATTTTAGGTCAAAGTTGACTTTTGTTGACTATAATTATTGCAGGTTTGAGTAGGCTTCCTACAGTGGTGTTTATGAGCCTTTGGAGATTGAATGATGGTGTCTTATGGATTGTATGGTGTTATTGAGGTATTAATATTTCCATACATATGTGGATTATACATGTAAATTTTATATTTAGTTAGTTTAAGCCTCTTCTATGAAGACAATGTTTTTGGGCTAGTTAAGCCTAATAGGTCTTTAAGACCTAATGGAGAATTCAAAGTATGAGCAAATGATTTGAAGAATTTTGAGCATGGTAAGAGATATTATAGGTTGTATTAAATGTATTTGGAAATATTAATTCATTTTTAATATCTTTATGGACCATCTTGGTTCATTTTTTATTCGTTTAGTAACCAAGGGTAATTGGAATAGGTCTCCATGAGACCTAATGAAGGATTGAGGCCTATTGGTGTCTTCACAAGGTAAGCAAGTGGTATAAGGATTTAAATACATGTATAATGTATATAATACATATTTTTTATGTATCTAAAAGTTATATTATGTTTGGTGAGGTCTATATCATTGTAAAAAGATCTTAATGTAACGTGTGCCTAATGGAGGGCTATTTGTTTAATCCTAGTGAGGGGGTTAGTGTCATTTAAATCATGGAGAACCTCTTGAATGGATATGTGTCATATGTAAAATTTGTTAATATATATTTTTATGTTTATATAAGTGGGATATAAGACTTAAGTTCTAAGGAAAGTGTTGTGGCTGGCCAAGATTGATTGGAGAAAGAATAATGCATATGTAGAAGGCCATTTTGGTCTTAGGGTGCTTGTTGGACAATTAGGTGTGTGAAATGAATTATATATGAATTTTCAAAAGGGAAAGAGGCTGTGAAAATAATAATAAAATCATGTTATATATTTAATAATTCTATAACATTATTTTTTGCAGGTCATGAGCAAGTAAGAAGATTTGTTTCAAGGTTATTAGGCCTATTTTGCTTAGTTGGCTTAATTGAGCTAGTTAGACAATTGGAAAGAGTAGTGAATGGTATGAGAGTTTGTATAAGTATGTGAGGGAATTATAAAAATCATAATAACATGTTTAAAATTTCATGAATATCATACATTGGTGCTGAAGGTAATCAGTAAGTTTGTGTATTGATTTAAGGCATAATTAGGCCTAGTTTGTATAGATAACCTAGAGTGAAGAAGTGCATTGATTATATGTTGAAAGAGTAATGAATAGGTTGTGTATGACTGATATTTATGATTTTTAAATATTTTATTTACATATAATAATATCAGAGTGTGAATGATGAATGGCCTCAAGGTCATGAGCATATATATAAGGAGTGTAAAAGAGAAAGAGTTATTGTATGCCTATGTAAGAGGCAGATTTGTGTTTGTATGAACTACCATCAATTGTATGAGATATAAAGTAAATTTTTAAGGTGTTTAAAAAATATAATACCATAATTAGGTGTTTAATACATTATATTATAGGTTTATATCATTTTTTAGGTGATTGAGTTGGTGCTTGATCATCTAGGGGTTTGTAGCCTCCTTGCTAGTTGGTGTTAGCTAAAGGTCAAGTGGGTGCTTGACTAAATTTAGTGGTGGGTGATCCTTGATCAGTTGTTGATGATATAAATTGAATAAATATATTTATATTATATTATTTCAAATCTTTTTTCAAGTGGCTTTTCTTCCCAACGAAGGTTTCCCACATAATTCATGTGTTATGTGTTTTTGATCTTGCATTGTTTCTTTGTTTATTGCAATGAATGGTTTATATGATTCATGAATGTTTATTTTGAATGGTTAAGAGTTTGAATAATTTGAATTTAATTTTATTTCATTTATCACTAATTCACCCCCCCTCTCAGTGATTGTGCTTCCAACAATTGGTATCAGAGCAAGTCCTTTAGAAAGGCTTGGCATCTTGAAGGTGGTCCTTGAAGCACAAAATGGCTAAGCATCTAAGGAAAGAGAATCAAGAATTTAAATTTATGGAAAAAGGTCTTAAATATCAGATTATTTATATTGAAATAAGGTGGATTAAATATAAATCCACATAAGATGAATATGAAAATATCATCAAAGGAATGTGAAGGAAAGGTGAGTCATCTTCAAACCAAGTTTGAGATAATGATGTAAATATTAAAATAATATAATATGATTATTCATGATCTCAATAATCAATTAGAGGATGAAAATTTAAGTTTTAGGTCAAATAAGGCTAAGTGTGATCAATTGAAAACCGAGCTAGGCTCCTTGAACATTGAGCATGAAAAGCTAGTGGTCAAAATGAGCAAGATTGAGCAAGAGGAATTAAATAAAGTTAATAAGTATGATATAATTAAAAATAAGGTGATAATACCATCAAATAATCCTAATGACATTAGGTTTATCAATTCATCTCATAAACAATGTTATGCTTGCAATCAATTTGGTCACATTGCAAAAGATTGTAAAAGGATAAGTAACTTGTCAAAATGAGATAATAGCCGTCATCAAGAAAAAGGTATGAATGATATTATTTATTTAAAATTTCATAGAGTTTTTCATATTTCTAAATATTTTTAAAATAGGTTGAATGAGTTCTCAAGGAAAAACAAGGTGTATGGAGCTCCTAGTGTGCAAGGAGGAGGTCATACATGGATATGGAGACCTAAGACTATTAAGAGAGATCATATTGAGACAAAGGATGAATTGGTTGATGAGAATATCATTCAAGATGATTTGTTTTATATGGTAGATATGAATTCAAGACAATAATACTATTTATCAGGGTATGTTGTCAAGTTATGTTCTTTATCTTGATATGCATATGGTTGAGAATGGATTATTTCATTTGGTTTCAAGATTTTCAAAGATGCATATCACATATTCAAAGTTATGAGAAAATATTTTAATATTTTAAATTATTTATGGAATAATATCTTATTTTGAGTGTCCTTGGTTGGCATAAGGGTTTTTTCACTAGAAACCCTTGACATGGTGTATCTTAGATTATACAATGATTTCAATCACCAAATTTGGTGAGTAGGTGTAAAATAATGATATGAAAGTGTTAAATTAGGTTATGGTATGCTAATATTTATTCCATTAATTTGAAGGTATGATAATTTCAAGTTATGTATCTTTGTTTGCAATGTACCTCTTTGAAGTGACCTAGGAAAGGAGTATCTTTTCTTGTGCAAGAGAGAGGTTCTTGAAGGGCCAAGCTTGGGAAGGTAATTTCAGATTGAATTATAAGGAAGGCATGAATACAATCACATTTCATCCATATATGGCCTAATGAGGTAGCTTGTTCATGTTGGTAGCTTGAATATCTCTTATAAGCATGGATTCAGGTAAGTTTAGTTGTTTTTCATACAAGGAGATTTTTTTATGATGTTCTTATTATTTAGAATAGTTATGGTTGTTTAATTCATATGATAAGGTTTTTAGATAATTTAGGCCAAATAATATCAACATTTGATTCTATTTTCTAATGAAAGGATGTTGGATAGTTGTGGTAACCTATGTGTGGATGAAGATGGCTCCATTCAAGGTATGTTCTTGTAAAAGAGTTTGCTTGTGTATGTTTGCAAGATTTTGGTTTTGATCAGTTGGAATATGTATTTATGGGGAGATAACTCAGGTTTATTGAGGAGTGTGTGAATTTTTTTCATGATTTATATATGCTAATAATCAAGGAGCAATTTAGATAGAGGTGTGTTCTCTTCAATTGATAAAATACAAGGTATGCATAGAGTGAGGGGAAGCATTTATGAGATGTTTCAATTCCAAGGATCTTATATGGTTTAGTATAGTTTCATAATATGTTATATTAGATTATCATGATGTTATGGGTAAATTTATATCTCTATGAGCATTTTGACAGGTCGAAGGATCAAGTTGGCATGTTGAGGAAGAGACCCTTTGTCATTATTGTCAAAGGAGGAGAAAGTTCAGAATGAAGGAATTGTTCAATTTGGGAGAGCTAAGTTTGAAATGTTTTTTCCATTAATGAAAAATTTGGAGATTTTTTATCATGGTCTTGATATGCATTGATTTCCATTGGTGTCAAGGTAATCTTAGTACACAATGCATCAATGACAAAGTGATAGGCTCCAAGAGGATTTGAGATTATATATCATGTGTGCATGAATTTGAGGTGATTGACCATGTTTTAAGGGTCATATTAGGTGTAAATATTTATTTGGTAACTTATATAAGTGAAATTAATCCATTTTAATAGTATTGTGAAGGTATAGGTGATCCTAGTCATCTTGGCAGAACTTCTTGAGTAAGCAGATTGATGAGAATTCACACCTGTGAAGGTATCAAAAGAATGTGATCACATTGGTTTGTTCAAATTTGTTCCTATTTTATATGATCTAAATTTAAATTCATGATATATATTAAAATTTATGTTGGTTCAAAGTTGGTCTCCCAGGCAGATTTCACTATTTTCCATACTTAAGCCAAATTTACAATATGAAGTGAACAAAAAAAAACTAGTTAGTAGTATTTTGTTTATAAATTTTAATAATGGATGAATTTAATGGTGGTGTAAAATTAAAAGTGGTATATTATTTCAAGTTATATCCATTAAAATTCATTAGGATGTTTTACTGGTCGTACAATTACATTTATTGCATGTGAGAGTTGACTATTGTTGACTATGTTTTTTTTTAATAAACCAGGGTGCAAAGAAATGATTGTAGAAGACAAAGTATTGATCAAATAATATTGGTATAAAAATAAAAAATTAATTAAATTCTTTATATATAATCTTAAAATTGATTTTTATTTTTTAATTTTCGTAAAATTTTAGTTATTTTAGGTCAAAGTTAACTTTTGTTGATTGTAATTATTGCACGTTTGAGTAGGCTTCTTGCAGTGGTGTTTATGAGCCTTTGGCGGATGAATGAAGGTGTCTTATGGATTATATAGTGTTATTGAGGTATTAATATTTATATACATATGTGTATTATACATTTAAAGTTTATATTTAGCTAGTTTGACACTCTTTTGTGAAGACAGTGTTTTCGATCAAGTTAAGTTTAATAGGTCTTGAAGACCTAATGGAGGTTTCAGAGTATGAGCGAATGATTTGAGGACTATTGAGCATGGTAAGAGATATTATATATTGTATTAAATGTATTTGTAAATTTTGAGTCATTTTTAATATCTTTATGGACCATCTTGGTTCATTTTTTGTTCGTTGAGTAAATAGGGGTAATTGGAATAGGTCTTCATGAGACCTAATGAAGGCTTGAGGCCTATTGGTGTCTTCACAAGGTAAGCAAGTGGTATAAAGATTAAAATACATGGATAAGGTATAAAATACATATTTTTTATGTATATAAAATTAATATAATGTTTTTTCAGGTCTATTACATTGTAAAATGGTCTTAATGTAACTTGTGCCTAATGGAGGGCTATTTGCTTAAGCCTAGTGAGGGGGTTTATGCCATTTGAATCATGGTAGAACTATTGAATGGATATGTATTTTATATAAAATTTCCTAAGATATATATTTATGTTTATATAAATTTTATAGGATAATTAATGGTTAATTAAAGTGTTGTGGCTGACCAAGATTGATTGGAGAAAGAATAATGCATATGTAGAAGGCCATTTTGGTTTCATGGTCCTTGTTGGACAATTAGGTGTGTGAAACGAATTATATATGAATTTTAATAAGGTAAAGAGGATATTAAAACCATAATAAAATCATTTTAAATATTATATAATGGTATAACACTATTTTTTTAAGGTTATGAGCAAGTAAGAAGATTTGATTCAAGGCTATTAGGCATGTTTTCCTTAGTTGGCCTTATTGGACTAGTTAGACAATTGGAGAGAGAAGTGAATGGTAAGATGGTTTGAATAAGTGTGTGAGGGAATTATAAACATAAAAATAATATGTTTAAAATATCATGAATATTAGACAGTGGTACTGAAGGTAATTAATAAGTTTGTGTATTGATTCAAGGCATAATTAGGCCTAGGTTGTCTAGATGACCTAGAGTGAAGAAGTACATTGATTATATGTTGAAAGAGTAATGAATAGGTTATGTATAACTGATATTTATGATTTTTAAATACTATATTTACATATAATAATATTAGAGTGTGAAGGAAGAATGGCCTCAAGGTCATGAGCATGTGTATGAGGAGTGTAGAAGAGAAAGAGTTGTATGCCTATGTAAGAGGCATAGTTGTCTTTATATGACCTACCATCAACTTTATGAGGTATAAATTCAGGTTTTAAGGTGTTATAAAAATATAATATCATCATTAGGTGTGTAATACATCATATCATAGGTCTAGATTAGTTTGGAGGTGATTGAGTTGGTGTTTGATCATCTCAGGGGTTGTAGCCTCCTTGCTAGTTGGTACTAGATAAAGGTCAAGTGAGTGATTAACTAAATTGAGGGGTGGGTGTTCCTTGATAAGTTAGTTCTGATATAAATTGAAGCAATCTATTTATAGGATAGTATTTAAAATCTTGTTTCAATTAGGTTTTCTTCCCCATGAGGGTTTCCCACATAATTCATGTGTTATGTGCTTTTGATCTTGCATTGTTTCTTTGCTCATTGCAATGAATGGTTTATATTCTTCATGAATGTCTATGTTGAATGTTTAAGAGTTTGAATAATTGGAATTAATTTTTTTTTTCCATCACTAATTCACCCCGCCTTCTCAGTGATTATGCTTCCAACAATATCAACCAATGAGCATATACAAAAAGTCATAAACATTTCTCAAGCATGATCAGATATCTGTATCACATACCCAAACATATCACATTTTTAATACAAAAATTCATATCAAACTATTATATTCTTCCTCACATGCCCATTTCTAGCTCCTTTGACCATTTTCTATCCTATTTTCTTCAACATCCTTCTTTTTTGACCTCTTTTGCCTAAGGATAGTGTTTTTTATTCATTTCACGGGCTCATACATTTTAAAATATTCCCCAACCGTTCCCTCAAGGGGGCATCCAAGACTAGTCAAGCTCCATTTTTGGGCATCAATCTAGGTTTATCAACTCATAATTTTAAAAGATAAAAGTGAGGACATTATTCTTCAAGCATTATTAAGTTTCTTATTAATGATTTTTTCATTTTTTAAAAAGATGTCACAATGCCTAGTGTCTCACAATACCTTCTCAAACATGGGTAAAATGAAGACACTTCATTTTAATCATTTATGTGTCTAAAATTTCAATCAAAAGTTACTTTATTTAATCATGCATAAATTTAGTCAAAAATCACCAATTTACCCAATTTACCCACACAACTATCATTTTAACTCAAAATCATAATGACACATCCCTGATTGGGATAATGGATTGTATCACAATATTAATTCTATTAAATGTATCCCAATTTAAACCAAAATTTATCAATGTTATACCCTCAAAATATAGTTCATCTAGGGATATATGTGGTTGACTTATGGCTTACACACCTTCACAATATCTTGTTGTATTTATCGATATTCTTAGTATGGTCAACCTATGAAATAACCTTGGCTAAGTAGAGTATATATAATATGTAGTGGTTAGTATTTTATCATAATATTATGAATTTTTTTCTTATTTTACTATTATGGAAGTTTCCCCCTCAAAGTGTCTCAGTCATAATATTCAAGTATTCTATTTTTTTGCCAATTGTTGTTATGGATTTGTTTTTTCTGCTCTTAATTATGTGATATATAATTCTACTTTTACAAATCATATAAGTAATTTCATTACAAGTGGTATTAGAGCTTTGATTTGGGTAAGTTTCTATGATACAATTTTTTTTTGAGTCTAGCATCCTAAGCATTAGAAGGCCAAAAAACATAACTTGTGATCCAGGAGGAATTGAATTTTGTCATCACTGTAGTTTTATTCATGTGGTTTTTTTACAAAAAGAAAAAATGTTTTTTTTAGTTTAAAAAATCTAGATTTCTTTTTACTTTGTGTAAATTAACAGTCATTGGATTCATCTCTATGAGACAATCACAATGATATATTCTACCAATGCATTTTTTCATGTTCAAAATTTTCACCTTTGTGCACATTAGCAATCATTAGATTTATCTAAGTGAGGTAATCATAATAGTATCATATGTTGATACATTTATTTTTGGGTCACATCCCTCCTAGGGTTTGTGCATGGTAGGGCCTAACACTCATGGTAATGGGAAAGGGAAATAAATTCTTAAAACTCTTCACAAAGATGATATGGAGTCATAAACTTTTGATTCAAGCATTTCAGAGATAGTTCATCAACTTAAGTCAGAGTTACAGTGCATAGTGTTGGGGATCAACCAACAATGGATTACACTTGTGAAAGCAATAAATGCGGAAATAAAATAGATAGATAAGCAACTGGAATGATAAATAGCACAGAACAAGATATACAAGAAAACACCCTAAAAACTTGTATTAAAAACTCTTTACAATAGGAATACAAATGAAGAACTTTGTTCTTCCACACCTCTCTCAGATGCACACAAGATCTCTCACTAGATCTCTATTCCTCAAGAGCTCTCTCTCAAGTACTGTCCTTCAAACATTCACAATGTTCTACTCATACTCTCTTTTACACACAATAGCTTAGAAGATCTTTCCTACATATAGAAATAGGAAACTTGAGCATGCTCTTACAACAAACAATTAAGCCACTTCAACAAGGGCTCTAAAAATAGTATTGCTAACAATAGAGACGCGAGCTTGTTTTGGACCATAACTTCGTCCAACTCATTATTGCTCTGCCCAGCTTGATCTAGCTTCCTTATCTAATCACTGTACATCACTCTTTCATTGAAAACAACATCACGGCTCCTAATTACCTTATTAGTTCCTAGATTCCAAAATCTGAAACCGAAATCATCTGAGCCATAGCCTATAAACGTGCACCTCATAGACTTAGCATCAAGCTTCTTTCTATTTTCCTTATCTATGTGCACAAAGGCTTCACAACCAAAAACTTTGAGATATGAGAGATCTACCTTTTTCCCTGTCCATGCCTCTTTTGGAATTCCACCATCCAGAGCTGTAGAGGGTCCTCTGTTGATCAGGTACACTGCGGTGTCAACTGCTTCTGCCCAAAACTCTAAGGGCAACCCTGCATGCAATCTCATACATCTTGCACGCTCCATAATTGTCCTGTTCATCCTTTCAGCAATACCATTCTGCTGAGGTGTCCTTGGAACCGTCCTTTGCCTACGGATTCCATTTATATAATAATACAATTTGAACTTAAGACTGCAGAACTCACCACCATTATCAGATCTCAAGCACTTTAATATTTTGCCTATTTCATTCTCAACCATAGCCTTCTAAATCTTAAAAGTCTCAAAAACATCAGATTTCTTTTTAATACAGTAGATCCATACCTTTCTTGTGGCGTCATCTATGAATGTAACATAGTACTGTGATCCGCCAATAGAGGCTACATGAGCCGGTCCCCACACGTCTGTGTGAACAAGCTGCAACTTCTGCCTTTTCTTAGTAGACCCAGTCTTTAGAAAACTAACCCTTTTCTGTTTTCCAAATACACAATGCTCACAAAATTCTAGATCCATACTTTTCAAATCTGAAATCATACCTTTAGACTTAAGGATTGACATCCCCTTCTCACTCATGTGGCCAAGCCTTGAGTGCCACAATTTAGCATCCACATCTGAAGTAGATAAAACTGAAGGAGATTTGTTAGTAACACAATTACACAAATAGAGAGTACCTTCTCTCTTACCTCTGGCCATAACAAGTGCACCCTTGGTCACTTTCCAAGAATCTGCTGTGAGAGTTACTGTACAACCCTCATCACCTAGCTTACCTGCAGAAATCAAATTTCTCTTCAAACTAGGAACATGCTATTTCTATGCAAAATTGATTTCTACATTCAAAGAAGAAATAAGAAACTGAAAGATGGTTAAGGCTAGAAGTACCTGATATAGTCGTGCGCACCGAAATCAGACGTTGAAAGATTCTCCTCTTTTGCTATGGAGGAATGACACCTGCGAAGAAAAGGCTAAACACGGAAAAACGTTAATAAGAGATATGGTGGGTTGTCAGGCGAACGCCCGATCCCAGAAGTACGAAGACTCCCTAGAAGGATATCAACCCATTGATAAAAAAGAGTAGAAAATTGGACGAAAGTGGATGATAATGACAGAAATAAATGACAGAAAATAAAAGGCGTACCTGATATGCGGCACTGTTCTGCACAGTCGCCGGCGTCGGTCTCTGTGGTGCCGGCGTCGGTTAAGGAAGGTGCCGACGTCGATTAATGTGCCGTCGTCGGTCGGGGAAGTGACCGGCGTCGGTAGGGGCAGGTTCTGAGAAAAGGTTCGGGACAGGTTCTGAGAGAGTCGGGACAGGTTCAGGGAGAGTCTGGGGGGTTTGAACAGAGTCGAGATAGGTCTGAACAGTCAGGACAGGGTCTGATATGGTCAGGGTAGGGTTTGATAAAGACAGGGACGAGGTTGGGACGAGGTCGGAACAGAGTCCGGGAGGTTTGAGGACAGAGGCAGGGATAACAGAACATAAATAATAACTAAGAAAAGAAAATGAAATAAATAGAATAAAGACTTACCTGGTAGAAGACCCGATGAAAGCCATGGTGTGCAGATTAGTTGATGTCGTAGTGTTGATGATTGCTCGGAGTTCGCAGGTTCGTGGAGGAATTCGCAGGTTGGTTGCTCAGCGTTCGGGGATTCGGTTCGAATGGCTGGCAGAGGTTGATGAAGACGGGGGACGGGGACGGTTCCAGAAACGGTTCGTCAACCGTTTCGGGAAACCGAATGGTAACTGATAACGGATAAGGGGAAGGTGACCGACGTCGGCAGGATTGCCGACGTCGGCCGATAGGTGACCGACGTCGGCGACATCGGTCGGGTAAAGACCGACGTCGGCAGATGCATAATGGGGATAGAGTCTACCTTTCGCTCTGTGCTCCTCTTTACATGCTGCCAGGGTCAATGCTGGTGAAACAAGTGATCGGCAAGGGTTCAATAGGCGGAGAAGAAAGAAGACGAGGAATGACCAGGGGAGTCGACACGATTTCGGTGTCTACATTTGCCCCTTTTTGTCTTGTTGGTTGTTCTGGACGAACTGCAAGACAAAAATAGGAGTGAGTGCCCCAGGCGAGGGATAGGGTTGATTTCGTCTTGTTGGTTGTTCGAATGAACTGCAAGACAAAAATAGGAAGCGAAATGCCCCGAGTAAGGATGAGGTATTCCCCCTCAAAGCAGGAGTCGAGGAAAGGGAACCGGGAGTCGGGTGCTGATTTGATAAAGAGTGGATGAAAAAAGGGGTGAGGGTGAACGCTGCAAAAGTCGTGATTGCGCGTATACCACTACATGAGATGGTTAGGCCAAAGTGTCGCAGGTCAAGGGTCGAGGAGTGCCAAAATTGAAGTAACCGGGCCCCAGCATTTAGTCGTCTGCTGATCGGGTCACTCAATCTAAGCTGAAGCTCCAAATGGTTCGTCGCGTTCCAGGTATCCCGGGCTCAGGAAGTGCTCCTAGAAACGCGAAAAAGTCACAAGTAGTGCAGATCAACCGGTATGCGATCCTATACTTGTGAGGGTCTAAAAAGGTCTGCGCACAATTCTGCTAACCAGTCATGAGGTAGCATACATGCAAAAACAACCAAGGCAACAACGTCTTGGAAGTGGTCGAGGTCGGAGGAGATAGGCATGATCTCCAATGGTTGGTGGTCGATGGAAGGATGAATGGACGAAAGGATGAGAGGATGCGGCCGAGCTAACCCCAGAAGACCCCATGTTCAACTGAGTGCTGCCTACATAGCCCTGGTGATAGGGCCTCAGGCCGATGTAGTTCTCCCTAGAAGGGAGGAAGGGTCAAAGGGATGGTGAGAAAAAAAAAGATGTTGCAGCCTTTTCCAAATGGTGTATTCTGCAACATTGGTTGAGGGTTTTTTCATCCCTAGCAATATTCCATTTGCGTGATGGATGTATGCTAAAAATGAATTGAGGTCTATTTATGCTTCAGCAAGTATTGGTTTATGCTTAACACAAATTGGGGCGAGTCGATAGTTTCCATGTGGATTGGTGTCCATAGAAACTAGGGTGAATAGGCAAGGTCATGTTGATGGTCTGAAAAGAGAGTTGAGCTGAGTTGATCGACAAGTGATGAAGGTGAATGTGACCAAAGGGCAGAGGAAGATTAAAGGCAAATTGCTCTTTCATTGACAAGGACCAAAAAGACGGCATAGATAGGGGTTATGAGAACCAAGAGCCCCATTTATGCGTGACGTCGTTGACCATAGTTATGTTAGAGCGGTAATCGAATCACTTAGACATTAAAGTGAGCTCGAAGTCCCTTGAGTAGGTAATAGGAGGAGGAAAGAGGGTAACCCGTTTTAAGAACAGAGATAACTTTGCCCCTTTTTATAGGAGACCCTGAGACAACTACAAGCCAAGTCCATGACTCGTTTTTTTTTTTTTTTTTTTTTTTTTTTTTGAGAGGCAGACTGATCGATGCGGGAAGCCTGCATAGAGATGTCATTTGCTTGGTGGTCAGGTTGCGAAGCTGATCAATGCGGGAAGCTTCTAAAATAAGTTGTTGTTTATTGCCAGAGTAGTCATAGCCATCCTTCGAGGGAGTGGTCTATATTTTTGTTTAATAAAAAGGCTTTTGAATAGTTGTCCTTCGAGGGAGCAGTCTATTTATTACATCAATGATAGTACAGCTGTCCTTCGAGGGAGCAGTCTATTTTTTTGATTTTGATATAGATATAGTGACCATGGATATGTTTTGACATTTTGATTTGTTTTGATAGAAATGTGAGTCATGGACAAGACTGTAGAAGGTCAAGGGCTCCCTTTTAGTAGGACAAAGTATCCATACATCATAAAAGGGTTATAGGAGTTGTTAAGAGGAATAGGGTTGAAAGGAAGTAGGATAAAGAGGACGGGGATTGCTCAAGGGACGAGCTCAAGTTAAGTGTCAAGTGGATGAATACTCGACTAGCAGTAGAACGGTCGCAAATGCAACGCATTAAGAGGCTCAGGTTCTGGGCGTCCATCAAGAGAAGACAAACGGTAAGTCCCTGATCCATACTTGTGCGTGATAATAAAGGGTCCGAGCCAATTAGGAGCAAACTTGCCTCGTTTACTTCCCTCCATATTGGTCACGTGTTGATTCTCTTTGAGGACGAGGTCTCCGATGTTGAAATCTCGTTCTCGCAGATTTTTGTCATAGGTGCGCTTGATGCGATGTTGATAGACATGGAGATGATTAAGGGCAGCAAGACGGTGTTCGTCAAGTAACTCAAGTTGAGCTAAGCGATCTTGACGAAAGTCATCGTTGGAAAGGATATCATGTAGAGAAATGCGGAGAGACGGGATCTGTACTTCGAGAGGTAAAACAGCCTCTGTTTCGTACACAAGAGAAAAAGGGGTAGCGCCCGTAGAGGTTCGGATGCTAGTGCGGTAAGCCCACAAAGCGAAGGGAATGTGAATGTGCCAATCCTTGCCTGTGTCACTGACCACTTTCATGAGAATTTTGGTGAGAATTTTGTTGGAAGCCTCGGCCTGCCCATTTGCTTGTGGGTAGTAAGGCGAAGAGAAACTGAGTTTGATGCCGAAGGAGTCGCATAGCTTTTGGACAGTTTTGTTTTTGAAGGACTTGCCATTATCAGTGATGATTTTATGAGGGACACCGAAACGACAGATGATGTGGGTATTGATGAAGTCGACGATTTTGTCGGCTTTTGTGGAGACGAGAGGAATGGCTTCCACCCACTTGGTGAAATATTCAGTGGCTGTGATGATGGATTGATGACGAAGAGATGAATGAGGGTTAATCTCACCGATGAGATCTAAACCCCACTGAGAGAAAGGCCAGAAATCCTGAGCAACTTGTAAGGCGTGGCTGGGGAGATGAAGCAAGTTAGAGTGCTGCTGACACTTAATGCAACGCCGAACATAATCGCTACAGTCTTGATGAAGGGTAGGCCAATAATAGCCCAGACGAAGGATGCGCTTGGCAACCGAATTTCCACTGAAATGCCCGCCACAAATCCCATCGTGGACTTGCTGGATGGCGTGAGATGCTTCAGTGGAGGTGAGACAACGAAGAAGGAGGCCGTCGAAGCCTCGCTTATAGAGAAGACCCCCTAGCATGGTATAGCGAGCAGTACGCTTGATAAAAGCTCGTCGTGCATTACTAGAGAGGTTGGGAGAAATGATAGAGAGAGATAAGAAGTCCACAAGTTGCTTATACTAAGCATCTTGCGGGCTAGGGTCTATAGTGTTGACATGATGAATGTGAGGAGAGATATATGAAGGCAACGGCACACGACGCACCGTGACAAAAAGTCTGGATGCAGATGAGGAAGATGGGATATGGGAAGCGAGAGAAGCCATAGTGTCAGCAAACTTGTTCGTGGATCGAGGAACAGTCTGCAAGAGGAAATGGTCGAAAGATGCAAGGAGAAGGTCAGCACGATTTTTGTACCTTTGCAAAATTTCATTTTTACAGAGGTATGAACCGTTGACCTGATTGACGACGAGCTGCGAGTCGTCGAAGATATTGATGGACTTGATGCTGAGAGAGAGAGCGGTCTGAAGTCCCAAAATTAAGGCCTCGTATTCGGCCATATTATTGGTACAATCAAAGTCGAGTTTAAAAGATAAAGGCATGGGCTCCCCTTCGAGTGGGATGAGAATGACCCCAGCACCTCCACCTAGTTGACATTTGGATCCGTCAAAGAACATAGTCATCTGATAGGTGGTGTCGTCGGAGGAAAGCGCAGCGATAGACTCATCAGGGAATTCACACTGCGAAGGTTGAATGTCAGGAAGAGGGGCATCGGCTAGTTGATCAGCGATGGTTTGCCCTTTGATAGATTTCTGCTGGATGAATTCGAGATTGAACTCAGCAAGCAGCATGAGCCACCGAGCCATACGTTGATTCTGATATGGCTTGGAGTGCATATACTTGAGAGGGTCGGTGTGGGTGATGACAAAGGTTTTGTGACTGAGAAGATAGTGGCGAAGCTTAGTAGCAGCAAAGACTAACGCCAAATAGAGTTTCTCGATATGGGTATACCGAGTTTCATAGTCGACCAGTGTTCGGCTGATATAATAAATGACTTGCTCGCGGTGATGCTCGTCTCGGTGCGCGATCATGGCACCTAACGAATGGTGAGTGGCTGAGATATAAAGGTAGAAAGGTTGGTCGTCTCTAGGTGGAATGAGAACTGGTGGAGAGACCAGATAGCGTTTTAAGGCTTCAAAAGCCTCTTGACAGTCCTTATCCCATGTAAAAATGACGTCCTTCTTAAGGAGATGATGAAAAGGTTGGCAGCGGTCAGAAAGCTGCGAGATGAAGCGACGAATGGACTGGAGCTTGCCTTGCAAACTGCGAAGCTGCTTGAGATTGGTCGGGGGAGGCATTTCGAGGATAGCGCGAATCTTGGTGGGATCTATCTCGATGCCACGGAAGGAAACGATGAAGCCGAGAAGCTTGCCAGAGAGGACCCCAAAGACACATTTCTTGGGGTTAAGACGGACATTGTACTGAAGAAGACGAGAAAAGATGATGTTGAGAATGGTCAGATGGTCACGGCGAAATTTAGATTTGCCGAGAAGGTCATCCACATAGTCCTCCATGATTTTGTGGAGGAGATCGTGGAAAATGTAAGTCATGGCACGCTGATAAGTGGCGCCTGCGTTCTTCAAGCCGAAAGGCATGACTCGATAGCAAAAGGTCCCCCATGGGGTGATGAAAGTAGTCTTGTGCTGATCTTCCGGAGCAATCAGAATTTGATTGTATCCTGAAAACCCGTCCATAAGAGATAGCATCTCATGGCCGGCCGTAAGATCAACGAGCTGGTCAATGTTAGGAAGAGGAAAGTCGTCTTTAGGACAGGCTAGATTAAGGTCACGATAGTCTGTGCAGATCCGAATCCCCCCAGTTGCCTTGGTGACTGGGACGATGTTAGAGACCCACTGTGGATAATCGATAGGCTGGATGAAGGAGACAGAAAGGAGCCGCTGAAGCTCCTCCTTGACAAGGAGGGCAACGCGAGGATGCATCTTTCGAAGCTTTTGCCTGACAGGCTTAGCCTCTGGTTTGGTGACAATGTTATGGGTAACGATGGAGGGGTCGATGCCAGGCATATCACTGTAAGTCCAGGCAAAGGCCTTGCTATGGTCGGAGAGGAACTGGGTATAGTCAAGCTGCTCCTGAGCGTCTAAAGATTGGCCGATCTTTAAGACATGAGGAACATCAGAAGAAGGAAGGTTGATGTCAATGGTTGATTCATTTAACATAACCTGGGTCTCAGAAGGAAGGGAGCGCTGGATGAAAGAATCATCAACGCCCATGTAGGAAAGAATGGCGTCATCGTCAACGCAGTGAACAGTGTGAATGGTTGCCGACTCATCTTCGATCATGGTGGGAAGGATGAGAGGGAGAGACTTGGATACCCCATTGAGCTGATAAGTCAAGGGGTCCAGGCGGATGGTGTTTATGGAAAAAAAAAACTAGGAGGAATGGAAACCACTGACTCCGTAGGTGAAGGTGGCGAAATAGGCGAATGTGGAGGAGATTGGTCGAGGATTGGTTCAGGATAAAGGTCTACAGGGTCTTGAGTGGGGTCGTGATATCCCAGACCATACCGTTTCTTGGCGTCGTCATCGTTGAGCAGTTGGATAGGCTGATGGGAGCCCTGCTCATAGCGTCCGAAACCAAAACCCTTCCATGCACACCTGTAAAGGTAAGTATGTGCAAAGGCGGGGTTGCCAAGAAACGAAAAATCTGATGTGAAAGGTTGGGGTGAAGAAAGAGGATTACCGTCAGTAGGAGCTTGATTAAGCCCTCCATAGACGAGGTTGGTGCGGAGGTGAGGGGGACCATAAGGTATGATCATCCCAATCCGATGGTCGTAGCTAGGGCTGTGATGAAGGCGTCCATACTCTTGCGGAGTTTGGAACATGTCTAAAGCCAGCAAGCGATACTCTCCCAATGAAAGTCTTTGGAAGACGTCTTCCATGGGGTCTGTGGTTGTCGCTTGAAGGGGAGGTGTAAGGGCGACCGCCTGTTGCGAACTGGTTGAAGCTTCCGCGGATGGAGGTGGTGCCGAGGTTGGTGGTTTGATAGGAATGAGGACATCGTTTGGACGGTAAGTGGTATTGCATGTTTTGAAAGGTGAAGGGTCAGCGGGAATGGTGTGGACTTGTCCGTCATGCTCAAACTTCACACAACGGTGTAGGGTGGAGGGGACACAGGCCATGGCGCGGATCCAGGGTCGGCCCAGCAAGATGTTGTATTGGAACTCTCCTTCGATAATGTAGAAGAGCTCCGGGACTGTGCGTGGACCAACGCGGATATGAAGGATGATGGTGCCAATGGTCGTGGCAGTAGTGTCGTTGAAAGAGCGCAAGATCGCGTCAGTTTTGGAGACGCAATTCTTGGGAAGAGCCAACTGATCAAAGGCATGAGTGGAGATGATGTTGATGATAGCGCCCCCATCGATCATAACGCGTTTAATGCGTGTCCGATCGATGTAGGCAGTGATGAAGAGGGCGGCGTCCTGATCTTCCGTGTTGGATGTAGGAATCTCAGAATTGCTGAATGTTATGGAGGCAACAGGGGCTAAGGAGTGGACAAGGGCAGCAAGTGGCTGGGGATCCTCAGGTTGGACCTCCGCTGCCTGCAGGGCTTGGATGAGGGCCTGACGATGTTGAGGTGAGGTTTGGACGAGATCGTAGAGGGACATCTTCACAGGCGTCTGGTGAAGCTGTTTCAACATGGAGTCGTGGATTGGTCCGGAAGAAGAAGAAGAAGAAGAAGAGGGTTGAGGCGCGCCAAGGATAGAAATCTTAGGCTTAGGCGGTTGAGGTGGATTGACAAAAGGGTAGGTCCAAGGAATGGCGGCTTTTTCTTTCGCCTTATCCTTTTGTGACCTAGTGGTGATGTGAATGGCATTGATTTCAAAGATGGGAGGTGAAGATGATGAAGGGGTTGTAACCGGTTGATGAGATGTGGATGAGTTTGAAGAGGTTGAAGGGTTGTGAGAAGGAGTCGGGGGGCGGTCGAAAATGTCCTCAAAGAGAAGAGTGTCTTTCTCCAGATAACGGCGAATGACAGCCTTGAGGGCACAGCAAGTCTCAGTGTCATGTCCTGGTGTACGATGATATAAACAAATCTTCGTGTCGTCGAACCAGGAAGGTTTAGACCCGAGAGGTTGAAAGGGCTTGATGGGTGGAAGAGTTATGCTAGAGGTTTGCAAAAGTCGTTGCAAGATCAAAGAGTATGAGCCCACTAAAGGGTCCATGCTCATCGATGTATGCGATGTCGGTGACTTTTGCTTGGGCGAAATGGGAGGAGGTTTTCGTACCACCTTCTGGGTTGATGGTGCGATGACAGGCGGAGACGGTACACTCTTCGTGAGAGGTATCGCCCTTTTGGGAGAGGGTAGGCTAGTGGTAGGTAAAGGAAGCAAAGGAGGCAACCGGTTTTGGTTAGAGGTTGAAGCGGGAAGGATTTTGGTTAAGGTTGAAGGATGCGGGCCCAAAATGGAGGGCAATGGTGACGGAAGAGGAGGCGTTCGCCTCTGTGGTTTGGCAGTCTTTTGAGATTTGGGTTGAAGACTACTATTAGTTGAAGTTTGGGTTAAGTCCACCTTCACTTGTGGATGAGTGAGGTTGGAGACGGGGCGAACGCCAAGTGATTTGATAGGTTTAGGCGGAGTAGATGAGGGTTTTGGTTTTGATGAAGTTGATGAAGATGTAGACGGTTTGGAAATAGAGATTGGATTTTTGTTGATAGTCTTAGGAGGTTCCGCCATGGGTGGATTAGCGGTATGAGATGAGAGGGCCCGGGCTTGTTGAAGAGCTGTGAGACGGTCCCACAATCCCTGATGTTCCACTTTCCTAGAAGGGAGAAGTTCGAGTCTCTCCACTAGTCGGGAAAATGGCTGAGAAGATGCGGGATGAGGTTTAGGCTCTTGAGAAGATGCCAATGGTTGTGGGACTGAAGGTAAGATGGATGTAATAGTCTCGGGTCCAAAGCATGGTGAAGTTGTGACAGGTTCATGTTCGGTTGGAGATGAAGGAGAGATAGGTTCTTCTCTGGGTGGAGAAGAAACTGGTGAATGAAGCTCCTCAAGCGGGTAAAGGGCAGGAATGATAGTGCCCTCCACTTGTGGCCGAGGAGTAGGAAAGGTTGGGTCCTCCATGGGCAGCAAGAAGGAAGATGGTGAAACTGGCGGTGCTGGTAAGGTCGAGGCGTCCTCCAAAATGAGAGAAGTTGAGGGAGAACTAGCCGGAGAAAGAGGTTCGTCCACATGTGATGGACTGATGGATGAACTCACCTCTTGGGGTTGGTTAGAAATGAGGGGCAAGACCGTATTGACTGTCCGAATATTATGTTCATGGGTATTGTCAGTCAAGGTCTGGACGTTGTTTTGGGTTGGTGGATGATTAGGGAATGGTTGTTTGAAGATATCGATACCCTGATTAGGAGGGGCGTTAGGATTGTCGAGGATGAGGTCACCCTTTTCCAACATGTCTTGAACTATGTTTTTAAGGGTTTTACAGTTGCCCGTGTCATGACCTTTAACACGGTGGTAGTGGCAGAAGTCATTCTCCCTATACCACGCAGGGATGGCGCGTGAGGGATCAAATTGTGGTGGAGGTCAGATCTGAGGGAGATTGATGGCCCCTTGTTTGACGAGTTTTTCCAGCACAGACGCGTATGATTCTCCAAGTGGAGTAAACTGTCGCTGTATGTATCTCTGCTGAAATTGACGAGTGGCGCTCACGGACGTGGATGGTTCAGATTGATTAGTTGAAGGCGAAGAAGAGGAAGATCTAACAACCACAGCATTTGCTGAAGCTTTAGATTTAGGATTGGACGAGGAGGGCTTAGAAGAAGGGTCATTGGTTTTGGAGTTGGGATTCTTACTCTTCAACTTGACTTTATTCTCCTCAACGGCACGTAACTCAAGTTTACGAGCCATCGTGAAGGCTTCGTCAAAAGTGCGGAAAGTTTGAACCCTCAAGGTAGAAGAAATATGTTTAGCACAGGCTTGAGAGAAAAGTTCAATAAGCTCAGGCTGAGGTAAAGAAAATGAAAGTTGATTGATAAGGCTCCTCCACCGAGCGACGAAATCAGCAATAGATTCATCCTCGAACTGGCGAATAGAATAGAGGTCTGTGATAGAGACCTTCTTGGTGATATTGATGGAGAAATGATCGAGGAAGAGCTGGGCCAGCTGAGTGAACGTGAGGATGGAATAGCTAGGAAGAGAGCTGTACCAGTCAAGTGCAGCACCCGAGAGAGACATGGGAAACGTGCGTAAAAGCAACGCATCGTCGTGGGCGATAAGGTAACAGGCATGTCTGAATGCCCGTAAATGTTGTTGTGGGTCTTCCTTACTCTGGAAACGAGAAAACTTAGGAAGTTCCCACTGGCTGGGATATGGTCTGATGGGGACAGAAGGATGGATGGGCTCGTTACAGATTTGTTCATACGAGAGAGTGTTGCGTGAGCCGGTAATGGAGGTCTCTAGGTTGGACATTTTATCCATCAGCATCTTGATAATATCTACTGACGGATTGACGGGTGGAGCACCTCTTAGATTGTGAGGCACTTGAAAGAGGCTGGAAGAGGTGTACGACGTAGTCGGTTGTACCAATAAGGGCGCAACGTACGGATGACTAGTCGTAGGGACAGAAGAAGTGACTAAGGATGATTGGATGGAAGGCATGGCTAGGTTTGATGTTGTCATGGGAGGTTGGTTAGAGGTAACATGGGCTAACGGATGGGTAGCCACCCTAGTGTTGATAGGAGTAAGAGTGGGCGGAATAGAGACGACCAGGTTTTGAAAGGGGGTAGAAAGTGGTTGAGTGGACTGAGATTGATTGGGGGCCGAAACCCCGGTGAAAGTGGGCCCAACGACGGAAGGAGAGGCCACACTTGGATGGTTGGTGAAAGGTTGGTCAGTGGTTGAGGCAACAGCCTGAGTGTCTAAGGGTTGGACTACGGACGTTGTTGATACGACCGCAGTTGTGAGGAGAGAAGTCGGCATTCCATAAATTGGATTGCCAAAGGGGTCTCGCGTTTGGCTATTCGTGAGATAGTGTTGCAGGGCTTTGGTGTTGAGGTCCAAGAATCGTGCGAAGTCTTGGTCCCCTTCTGGAATAATAGGCGTTTGGGACGGAGATGGTCTGGTAGGAGTTCTTTCGGTTTCCGAGTTGAACTCCATTGTAGGGTTGGTTGTAGGCGGGGTAGATGGAAGAGGATGATGCCTCGCGTGATCGACTAGAGCCTTGGCTTGGCTACGAGTCAGAACCATTCAAGACAAGGAAGAACGTCCTCACAAGCTCAAACAAGCAGATAAGAACCAAAAAGATGAAGACACAAACAGATCCTAGAACCCTAGAAGTAAATTATTAGGATTATAGTGGCTTATGCCTTAGAATGTGTGTGTAGAGGAAGATTGGCTGAAAAATGGGTCCTAGAAGAAGCAGTCTATGGATGGTTTCGGGTTTTGTTATGGTGCTCAAGAAATCTGTGTTAGCTTCCGTACAGGCCTGGTGCTAAGGAGCAAGCTCCCCTCACTTCACGATTCCAGTGGTTAGCTGGTTTCGCTTAGCCAAAATATACTTCCACTAGAGTTTATCCTCCGCCAGAGAACGGAGTGGGCTTCCCCCTTGGTGATGAAATCCAAGTAGGGTCACCGGGACGGGTAAGGTATCCGCTGGGTGATGAAATCCCAGTCGGGCCTTGTCTCAGGTAAGTTTTATGTTTGTTTTGTGCAGGTGGTTTGGTCGTGTAACATCAAGTGATCTAGATTAATTCAATATGCGGTTTAATTACTATGTGTGGTCTAAAAGATGCAGACAAACAGAAATGAATGCAAAGTGTTTTAATGTCCAAGTCGAAATGTTTGTTCGTATGAAGACGAATGGAGAAAGAGTCGAAGAATATGAGTTTTAGCTAGTCTAGAAATGCAAGAAAGAAAGAAGTGTTCGTTTTAGTTCTGCTTATGATGTTGTTTAAGAAGAGACGAAAAGGAGGCGAAAAGGAAGAAACCTAATGCACCTAAATGAACGGAAGAAAGAAAGAACCCAAGGAGGACCTAGGGTCCCACCGGGCGTGCCAGAATGTTTCTATGCAAAATTGCTTTCTACATTCAAAGAAGAAATAAGAAACTGAAAGATGGTTAAGGCTAGAAGTACCTGATATAGTCGTGCGCACCGAAATCAGACGTTGAAAGATTCTCCTCTTTTGCTGTGGAGGAATGACACCTGCGAAGAAAAGGCTAAACACGGAAAAATGTTAATAAGAGATATGGTGGGTTGTCAGGCGAACGCCCGATCCCGGAAGTACGAAGACTCCCTAGAAGGATATCAACCCATTGATAAAAAAGAGTATAAAATTGGACGAAAGTGGATGATAATGACAGAAATAAATGACAGAAAATAAAAGGCGTACCTGATATGCGGCACTATTCTGCACAGTCGCCGGCGTCGGTCTCTGTGGTGCCGGCGTCGGTTAAGGAAGGTGCCGACGTCGGTTAATGTGCCGTCGTCGGTCGGGGAAGTGATCGGCGTCGGTAGGGGCAGGTTCTGAGAAAAGGTTCGGGACAGGTTCTGAGAGAGTCGGGACAGGTTCAGGGAGAGTCTGGGGGGTTTGAACAGAGTCGAGATAGGTCTGAACAGTCAGGACAGGGTCTGATATGGTCAGGGTAGGGTTTGATAAAGACAGGGACGAGGTTGGGACGAGGTCGGAACAGAGTCCGGGAGGTTTGAGGACAGAGGCAGGGATAACAGAACATAAATAATAACTAAGAAAAGAAAATGAAATAAACAGAATAAAGACTTACCTGGTAGAAGACCCGATGAAAGCCATGGTGTGCAGATTAGTTGATGTCGTAGTGTTGATGATTGCTCGGAGTTCGCAGGTTCGTGGAGGAATTCGCAGGTTGGTTGCTCAGCGTTCGGGGATTCAGTTCGAATGGCTGGCGGAGGTTGATGAAGACGGGGGATGGGGACGGTTCCAGAAACGGTTCGTCAACCGTTTCGGGAAACCGAATGGTAACTGATAACGGATAAGGGGAAGGTGACCGACGTCGGCAGGATCCGATAGGTGACCGACGTCGGCGACATCGGTCGGGTAAAGACCGACGTCGGCAGATGCATAATGGGGATAGAGTCTACCTTTCGCTCTGTGCTCCTCTTTACATGCTGCCAGGGTCAATGCTGGTGAAACAAGTGATCGGCAAGGGTTCAATAGGCGGAGAAGAAAGAAGATGAGGAATGACCAGGGGAGTCGACACGATTTCGGTGTCTACACATGCATCACATCCCTCAACACCCATGTGTTGCCATTCTGCATCTTTAGCTGCACTTTACCTTTGCCAATAATCTTACAAGGCTCATCATCCCCTAAGTACACTATTCCAAAATCTCCATGGACATAGTCACTGAAATATTCTCTGTTAGGGGTAGCATGGAAAGATGCACCAGAATCTAATACCCAAGATTCTATATTATTATGCAAAGAGAAAATAAGAGCATCCTGTGCAATACCTGCAACCTTTGTCTCTTCCTTTCCTTCGTGCTGATTGTCCTCCTTAGGCTTTGACCAGCAATCTCTGCTTATGTGCCCCAACTTTCCACAGTTCTAGCATTGTGGCCTTCTGCCATTCCTGGATTTGGATCTGCCTCTTCCCTTAGACTTAGATCTTGATCTCCTCTTGCTCTTTTCTTTTTGCCTTCCTCTGCTCTCGAGATTTAAAGCATTCTCGGATGTCCCAGATGTCTCTTCTGTGCTTTTCCTGCGAATTTCCTCATTCAAGATAACACTAACCACATCCTCTACTTTTAAAATATTCGAAGCAGAAGCAGTATTAGAAACTGCCATTACCAAGCCATGCCAGCTTTCAGGCAAAGAACATAATATTAAAAGAGCTTTTATTTCATCTTCAAATACAATATTGACAGAACTTAACTGATTAACAATACCATGGAAATCATTCAGGTGATTAGAAACAGATCCACCTTCTTGCATATGCAAATTAAATAACTGCTTCATTAAATATACCTTATTTGAAGCTGAGGGTTTTTCATACAAATTTGCTAACGTGGTCATTAACTCTACCGTGGTTTTTGCCTGTGACAAATTAGATATCACAGTGGAGGCCAGACTCAGTCTTATAGACCCAAGAGCCTTTCTGTCAAGAACTTCCCATTCTTCATCCTCCATGTCCTTGGGCTTCTTTGCTATCCCACCTAACGGTAAGTAAAGATCCTTCTGATACAGATAGTCCTCTATCTGCATTCTCCAATGTTGATAGTTCTTACCATTAAACTTTTCCATTCTCAACTTACTTTCTTCTGCCATTGCTTCTCCCACTCAAACAGAAATCCCTGTGAGCAACCTGTAATCCGAACACACTACACAAATCTGAACCACCTGTTAGTGAACCTGAGCTCTGATACCACTTGTTGGGGATCAACCAAAAATGGATTACACTTGTGAAAGCAATAAATGTGGAAATAAAATAGATAGATAAGCAACTGGAATGATAAATAGCACAGAACAAGATATACAAGAAAACACCCTGAAAACTTGTATTAAAAACTCTTTACAATAGGAATACAAATGAAGAACTTTGTTCTTCCACACCTCTCTCAGATGCACACAAGATCTCTCACTAGATCTCTATTCCTCAAGAGCTCTCTCTCAAGTACTGTCCTTCAAACATTCACAATGTTCTACTCATACTCTCTTTTACACACAATAGCTTAGAAGATCTTTCCTACATATAGAAATAGGAAACTTGAGCATGCTCTTACAACAAACAGTTAAGCCACTTCAACAAGGGCTCTAAAAATAGTATTGCTAACAATAGAGACGTGAGCTTGAGTCTACAACTCAAACTCATCATGCAAACACTCGCTTCTGTCCTCAGAAATCGCTTTCTGGACACACAGGTAACCGACGTCGGTTCTTGCCTGTTCGCCTATGACCGTCGCCGGCCGACCATACTACCGATGTCGGCGCCTCTGCAACTGCAACTGACCGACGTCGGTCACTCCTGACCGACGCCGACGTCTGTGTAGACCCGAACCTGTTTGTGTATGCTCCTTGGTGAAGCTTTTAGCTCCACATCCTAACACATAGTGCATAAAGATGATCTTGATGTGATTAACGGGGACCACATAGGGCTAAGAGGGGACTTGAATATATTATGGGATCAATTGTAACAAATCACTAGGCAATTGGCCAATTTTTCAACTCAATAATGACAAAATAACCCTCCACCACTTTAGTTTGGTTCTTCTCCTCCAAATAATCACAACGCCAACTATGGTATGAAGTCATTGTTGCCAAAAGTGGACCTATGTAAGTTTGATGGTAATGATCCACTCACATGGATTACTCAAATTTAAAATTTATTTAATCTACTTCAGACTCCTTGTTCATAAGAGGTGGTCATGGCCTCTCTGTATCTAAAACTTGAGAAGTTTATTTGGTGTCATTGGTTGTGTGTTCAAAATAAAATGAAGGGTCTCTTGGTTTCCCAGTCTGTATTTTTTGAAGAGTTATAGTTCCACTATCACAATAATGTCTTAGAAAACTACTTCAACTAACTATCCAAGTTACACCAAACTAAGATGATAAAGGATTAAATTCATCAATTTTGAAATATCTCCTTACGTGTGGCAGACACACTAAGGAAAATGTGACTAACCTATTTTTGGGTGGCCTCAAAGATAGAATCTAATTGGAGGTTTGCATGTTTGATCCTACTAATGTATTTGAATCCATACCAAGGGAACATCTGGATGAGTAAAAACATTTAATCAAATGAAGACCTTTCACTGATATGCATGAATGCACCTTCCTAATACCATCATTTTCATAGCCTACCAAATTGACACCTCAACAAGTTGAAGAAAAGCATGCAAAATGTTTATATTTTAGATGAGATAGCAAATGAATCAAAGGACATCGATATGCTAAAAAAAAAAATTAAATTGAAGGTGCCAATGAGGAGGAAGAAGATGATGAGGATTCATGGGTAGGTTTGGAAGAACATAAGAATGAATTTGAAGATTCTCAACCTACTATTTCTTGTCATGCACTTTTAGGCATTAGTACTCCTCAAAATATTAAGTGGTGTGTTTCCTAAATAAATAGAAGGTGATTGTGTTAATTGACTCTAGGAATACACATAACTTTATCAACAGTAAGTTGGTTACTCGTTTGAACTATTTCATTTACCTAGCTATAGAATTTTAGGTCATGATTGTAGATGGTGGTATAGTCAATTATTCTAGAAAAATCCATTACATTAAACTTGTTATGAGAGACTACTTTCTAGATTCCCCTATGTTTTCTATTCCCATTAGAAGATCTAGCATTGTTTTTGGAGTTTTGTAGCTCACCACTTTGGGCATTATTGAGATGAATTTCTAGGAACTATTCATGAGGTTCCAAGTAGGACCTTTGAACTACATGGATTATGGGCTAAATATCCACAACTAGTTAGTTCCCATCAAATGATGAATATCCTTATAAAAGGTGCAAAAGGATTTGTGGCACACTTATTTTCTATAGAGGTTCAACCAACCAAGGAGTCTACACATCCTGATTTACAAAGGGTGTTCGATGACCATTCTATTATTTTTGGTGACATGCTAAAAAGACTTCCTCCATGTCATGTACATGATCATGCCATCATGCTTATTTTGGGAAGCACACCACCCAACATCAAATCCTATAGGTATCCATATGCCTAGAAGAGTGAAATTGAAAATATGGTATAGGTGATGTTGGAGGCAATAATCATCCAACATAGTCAAAGTGAATATTCCTCTCCAGTGGTCATGATATGAAATAAAGATGATAGTTAGAGGATGTGCCCAAACTATAGATAAATCAACAAGGACACCATAAAAGATAGGTTTCATATTCCATCAATTGATGATTTATTAGATGAATTACATGGTGTTGTTTATTTTACTAAGTTAGACGTTCATTTTGGGTATCATCTGATTTGCATCTACAATGAGGACAAACCTAAAACAACTTTTAAAACTCATGAAGGACATTATGAATTCATGTTCATGTCTTTTGGCATCACAAATGCACCATCTACATTTAAGAGTTTGATGAATATTTTTTTAGTCCATTTTTTTGAAATTTTTATTAGTGTGTTATGATGATATCTTAATCCACACCAAAAATTGGGAAGACCATTTGAAGCATGTGAAACATGTACTTTCAATTCTAGAACAAAAATTAACTTTGTACCAAACCTTCCAAACATGTTTTTGGTGTCCAAGAGGTGGATTAATTGGGTCTTATTGTTTCACATGAAGGAGTGAAATTTGATCCTAAAATAATCCAAGCGATGATGGAGTGTCAGGTTCCCAAGACCCTCAAGAACCTTTGAGGATTTTTGGGGCTAATTGGTTACTATCACAGGTTTGTCAAAAATTATGATAATATTACAACCTCAATCACCTCTTTGTTGAATAAAAACTCCTTCTAGTGGACTAATTCATCTACTAAGGCATTTGAATAGTTGAAAATGGCTATGTGCACAACTCTAGTTTTGACTACTCTTATTTTTTCAAAAACAATTGTTATGGAGTGTGACACGTTAGGATATGGCATGGCGGTGTACTCATGAAAGAAGGCATATCATTAGAATTTGACATTCACCAACTCAAGGTAAAAAAAATAGGCTCAAACCAATCTATGAGAAAGAAATTATGTCTATTTTGCATGCAGTGAAACAATGGAGACCTTATCTGATGGGTCATCACTTTCAGATAAAGACTGATCATGATAGCCTCAAATATTTTTTGGAATAACAATTTTCATCTGAAGAACAATAAAAATGGGTGACTAAAATGTTAGGATATGATTGTGAAATATTTTATAATAAAGAAAAAGATAATGTGGTGGTAAACACCCTCTCCCAATGGGGTGAATCAGTTAAAGCATTATTATGTGCCATGACCATGTGGCAAGAAGATTAGCAAGAGGAAGCAAGATTTGAATGGGAGAATTATAGTGCTACCAAGGATTTGATTCAAATTTTTTAGTAGGGTTTTGATGAATCTAAAAAATTTACATGGAAGGTGAATATATTATGGTATAAAGATAGATTATACCTTTGTAAGCATTCTCTCCTCAAACATAAAATTAATCATGAACTTCATGCCTCTCCACTTGGAGGTCACTCTAGTTTTTTGAAAATATATCATAAAATCAATCAAGATTTATTTTGGGAAGGACTCAAGGGGGATATCTAGAAATATATGGCTAAATGTATGGTATGTCAACAAAACAAAGGTGAAACCATTAAGACCCCAGGGCTTTTTCACCCTTTATCCTTTCCTAGCCAGTGTTTGGAGGAGGTTTCCATGGATTTCATTATAGGATTACATGGTCTGAGGGTAAAAATATTATCATGCTAGTTTTGGATTGAGTCACTAAGTATGCTCATTTATGTTCCTTATCACAGCCATTTGTTATTAGTATATTAGTTTCTGATTTTTTCAATACAATTCAAAAATTACATGGTACTCCAAAGATCATTGTAAGTGATCGAGATCCCATATTTACTAATAATTTTTGGACTAAATTATTTGCATGTTTGGGCACCCAATTGGCTTGTAGCTCATCCTATCATCCTCAATATGATGGATAAATATAGGTAATCAAAAAATGTCTAGAAGGGTATCTTCATTGTTTTATTTCTGATAAACAGGATAAATGGGTTCATTGGTTGTCATTTATCAAATGGTGGTATAACACTTCTTTTCACACTTCTTCCAAGATGTCTCCTTTTGTGGCATTGTATGGGTATCATCCATCACTTTAACTTTGTTAGTGCATCCTAATATTTGAGTTATTGAGGAACACATTCACCAATAATAGGAGGTGTTAGTCAGTTTGTGAAACAATTTAATAATGACACAAAATATAATGAAGCAATAAATAGATTAACATTGTAGTGAGAAACATTTTGACATAGGTGATTTGGTCTTTGTGCATTTATAACCATATAAGCAAATGTTTCTGAAGTAATATAAAAAGGATAATAATTTGTCACCTAAGTATTATGGCCCTTATCATATTTTATAATAAATTTGTAGTGTGGCTTAGAAAATGGAATTACCTCTATCCACTTGCATACATCCAATATTCCATGTATCTTACCTAAAGAAGGTAATTGGACATAGATTTTCCTCTCATACTGAGTTACCTAAATTGGATGAATAAATTTGATTCATTCTAGAGCCTAAAGAGATCCTTCACATGTGCACTAAGTAACTACAGACTAGAGCCATTAAGGAGTATTTGATCAAATGTAAGAACTTGCATTATAAAGATACAACATGAGAGGATGAAGCATTCCTAAAAAAACATCCTAGTTTGATTCAACACTAAGGACAACATTGTTTTTAATGGGAGGGGCATGCTACACCCTTAACCTATAGTGTGTCTATGGATATGTGTGGATGATTATGGCTTACACACCTTCATATTATCTTGTTGCATTTCTCTATGTTCTTAGTATGGTTTGCCTATGGAATAACCTTGGCTAAGTAAAGTATATATAAGAGGTAGTGATTAGTATTTTATCATCATATTTCAAATTTTGGTCTTATTACATTATTTTAAAGGTTTCCCCTAGAAATGGATCAATCTTTAGATTCAAGTATTTTACTCTTTCATCAATTATTGTTGTGGATTTATTTATTCTACTCTTAATTCTACGATATATAATTCTACTTTTACGAATCATCTAAGTAATTTCATTATAGGAAAATATTATTCTATGTCAATTAAATGAATATTTAATTAACAAATAAAAATTAAAAAAATCCACTATTCTTCTAATTATTTATTAATCCTACTTAATTAAGCCTAATCTTCCTCAAATAGGAAATTACATAGCTTTTGGAAATATCCTATTTTCTTAAACTCAATATTGGAATATTGACTCACAAATGGATGACATCATAAGGCAAAGTGTACAATAAAATAAAGGTTATGACATGTCTTACACTTCATTTACACACTCAAGACAATTTCTTACACCTCACACACACAGAGGGGTTATCATTTGAATCTCTTACACCCATCTTACATACTCCAAGTCTCTATTATTAGAGTTTCTTACACTTTCAACCTCCCATATTGATAAGGGTGAGGATTGATTCTCAGGCCTCCATCTTGAGATGAGATGAGTGGTTCAAAATGATTTAGAAAATCTATAAATACAAGCATCATCCCTCTCATTTCATAAGCATTTTGAGTGCAAAGTTATTATACAGAAACCTACCAAGAAGCTTCACATTTCTCAACATTGCCAAGCCAAAAATATAGTGTAGACAAGGAGAGATGTTTCCCACACACATAATCAAGCATTAATAAAGACTTATAGACTACAATATAAGCTCAATCCTCTTCACATTCCAGTTTAAAATCAAATATCCAAAGGTATAAACTTAGTGTTTTGTCTTATGTTTTATATTTGTTGTTTGTTTCCATAGATCACCCTAGGGAATAAGCTTAGTATGTTAGTTCTTCAAGTTTTTATATTATTTTAGTCACTAAAAAATGATCTAACCTCTTTTGGATTTTTGTTCTTACACTAAACACTTATTTTTACACATGGAGATTATCGTCGATGTTAGTGTCTAGTTTCATTATCAAGTGTTTGTACCTCAAAAAATAGCCATATTACAAATCTTTCAAAACATATAGATCAACCTGTTTATCTTATCTAACCCTTTTATGAGATACTTTTTAAAATATTATATAAATATTAAAAAAAATCATTCATCATTATCAAGCACACATCTAGAAAATATCAAGAAATCATATATTCAAGCTCATTCAATCAATTACACAACTAAGTTCTATTGCCCTATTCTTCCCAATTTCTATATCAGTTATAGGAACAATCATATTACAGTTTTGAATCATTCAAAGAACAATCCATGAGTGGTATTTTTCAAGTTACAATCTAGATCATTTCATGCCATTGCATATAGCATATTTCACCCTTGTACTCACACAAGCTTACACTTAAGTGAGAAATACATATGTCTAAGGTCCTCCTTGGAGTATTTCTTATGTATAAAATGCTCATTGATAGAAGGATCCTTGAGGTTAATGTGACTTTGTGAACCCACTAACCCATTTTTAGCAAGGTAACTTAATCTAAGGTGAAGAACTAGGGTTTTAGTTGTACACAATCATATAGAGCATGTGCATGCAATCCAACGACATCAATAAAAAGGTGATAGAAAACTCTAATAGGCATGATTATTTGCTTTAAAATATAATGAATACTCCATCTATTATAGACCTATTGAGACACAAATAAAAGCATTGACACAAGTGTTCATAGGTCAATGCAAATGTCCACAGGTTGATGCAAGTGTCCATAGATTGATGCAAGTTTCCACATATCAATGCAAGTGTCCAGGCCTATAAAAATAATATCTATAGAATCTGATAAATAGGTCTTGAGAACTAACCTACCTACTTTCACCTCTACACAACTCATATATGCCTACATCTACAAATAAGCTAAGTATTATCCCTTCCTTGTGTTGTAATTATCAAAATATCAATTGCAATTGTACTTTCTATATTTAATTATTTTCTAAATTTAGTATATTGTGTTATCTAAATATGTTTAATTGGTTTGATCTAGAATATTTTTATTCGTCTATTTTATTAGGTTTTATACCCTTTTAACCATAACACTCAAATAAAAAGGGGTTAAATATTTGATGAACCCGACCTTTGAGTCTTCTAATGCAAATCGTAGCTTGCTACAAGATTTTCAACCTTCTAAGGTTTATGCTTGTTATACTTATTCACATTTATTATGTCATTTGTATGCAACTTATTCAAATTCTTAGATTAGATGGTATTCTTATAAAACATATTAAGCTACCCCTTGGGCCACCCTCAAGATAATACAATGTCAAATTATGTTAATAATGAGAGTGCCAACAATGACAATGAGAAAAATAATGAAAACAATCATATAGAAGATAAATCTAATCATAATAAAACACATGAAAATAATAGGCATGAAAAAGTAAGCAAAATCTATTGCATTATTTCAAGAGTGCATTTAGTAAAATCCTAAATATCTCCACAAGATCCTAAATACTACATTGGAAACTAAAAAAGCAAAAGGTGTTAGTGAACAACCATTGTTCTCCATTGATACAAATATTAGGGATAATATATATGTCAATCACACATCCATTTTAATCTCCATCCCCCCAAGCACAACATTGCCTACTACATCTAGTGGGGGCACAAATTATGATTTTAATCCATTGTTCACTAAAGTTCAAACAACTATTGCTACATCCTCCATAGGAAACATTAATACCTTAACTCAATTATCAGTTTAAATTCCTTCATCAACACAAGTGATGTTTTCATCCCCTTTATTTACTTCTCAAATCTTAAATATAAATTTCATTGGGTCTATTGTGCAAACTATTCTCCAAGTTATTCAATATTTGGAAGCTAAGGTTACCAACATTGAACAAAATGCTTTGAAATCAATTTGTGATATTGATTCATAAGATGTATTACTTAATCCTCTAGCACCTAAAATATATTTACACCCTTTTACAACTAATTATTTTGCACCCAAGTTCACATTTTATGATGGCAAGGGTGATCTTGAACATCATCTCTAGTCTTTCTATGCAACATCCCTTGATTATGCTTCAAATGATAAATTTGTGACCAAATTATTTCTAAAGATGACAAAGGGAAATGCTTTAATATGGTTATATGATTTACCATTCCAATTGGTGAAAGCATTCAAACCTCTAGTGGATTAGTTTCTAGCACATTTTTCTATCAACATCACTGAAAATATGTCATATGCAAAAATTGATAAGATCAAATAAGGAACCAATGAACCTATTAATGAATATATTTTGAGGTAAAAAATTATGTTGACCAAAATGACAAATTTAATGGAAAATAAAGAGATTCAAGACATCTTTAAGCAAAGTTTACTTTCATAATTACATGAGTTTATTATTTTTAAAAAGTTTAAATCCTTTGATGACTTATGCCATATTGTCCAAGATCGTGTAAAAAAAAATTATTTCAATAAACAAGCATAAGTATGTAGTAAACACATTGTTGATGATGGAAATTGTACTATCAATGAATCAACCCTTTCACCTATCATGAAGGTCAAGTTGGAATCATACTAGTCTAATCATGCAGTTTTAAAGGTTCATCTACGATCTTAAAGATGTGAGGGTGTTTTTTATAAGTTCTGGGAAATAATTAATAAGTTATCAAATGCAACTTATTTCATTATAACAGTTATAAATCCATTTATCAAATCATGAATCAATCAAGATAAGAATCTTTAATCTATTCTATCCGACAGAGAAAACTTATGAGTTAGATAGTCTCTTGAAGAATAGAAATTTGATTCAATAAATATTCATATATTCAATAATATCTTACTTCTTGCTATAATTCTCTCCAAGTTATTCCAAAGAAACCAGAAGTAAAAAAGGACAAACTGAGAATAAGAGAAAAAGATTCAATCAAGCAAATAAGCAAGTGAGACAACAAACAATAAACTAAGGAAAAGAAAAAAACTAATCTATAAAACTAATTGAGATAAATACTCTAATTGAAGCAAAATAAAGGAGAAGATAAGAGACTAAAAGATTAAACAAAGTCAAAATTAAACCTAAACCAAACAAAAGCTAATAATCTAAAGAATTAAGTAGATCTAAATCCTATTTAAACTAAGTCTGAAATAAAATAATCTAAAATGACCTAGGCTATAAAACTAACTTCCAAATGACTACCTTAAAGAAAATAGAAATAATTATTAAATGGAAACACAAACTAGTTAAAAATTGAATAAGATTAAATCTAAATATTTGAAAGAAATTAACTGTAAACAGATCTAAAGAAAATAGTGATCTAAGAATGACTTACTATTATATAAATAAATGAATAGATTTTAAACTAAGAAACTAATAAGAATCTAAAACATAAATGAACTAAACTAAACTAAAGATAAAATAAAAACTAAGAATAAAGATTAAAAAAAAAAAATCAGATTTAAAAGACAAACTAAAAGATCAAAATATATTAAAGTTAGAGTAAAATAGATTACAATGAAATATAGGAGTCTCAAAGGAGAGTTGTATTAGCATAAAATGATAACTTTATTGAGAAAACCAACATTCTTCCTTTACAAAGACGTGAATGACAACTTTACAATTAAAATAGATCAATAAAGTGTCGTAAAATAGTAAAATATTCATCACTATTCAGGTTGAATACTTGGAATCTATGCATAGGACTATAAATAGAAATCATCAAAAGATGTTAAGCTTAGCAATCTTTAAATAATCAATATTAAATGATAAATATAGCTATATATACTTATGTTGCATAAGCAATTACTTGATCATCAGATAAAGTACCATTGGGTCTATCTACAAAAATTGTATTATCTTAGAGGATTTGCGTAAAAATAATAAAAATGAATGGTTGACTTTAAAAAATGTCTGAGTCCTCAATACATGTTGTTCTTTTGTCTTCAAATGAGTCCTTGATCTTTTCTTATACCTTCAAACTTAGTTGCAAATAAGTTATAGTTAACTTTAGTTAGTTATTAGTTCATATTAACTAATTGACTTTAAAAAGTCAATTAATTATAACAACTATCAGTTAAGGGAAGGTTTAGTTAAGACTAAAAGTCCTAATTGATCAAGTTTATTTAAATATAGACCGTGGGTATTGGTCTTAATGGGTGGGGACCCATATTAATTAATAATATAATAGAATACATATTTAACCATAAAATAAATAACTCAAAGTTTAATATATCTTATTTATGTTAATCCATAATGCATATTAAAAAAAACTTAAGCATATATATTATGTCAAATCCCAAAATAATTGTATTTTCTAAAATTTATCAAAATATATCAAAGTCTGAAACTAAAGTATCAAACTAAAATATCAAGTTTTGTCATGAAAATTTTAGCATAAACAAAAGCCTATCCCCTCGATAACCAATAATCATCTGAATTTGACAACACCTCAATTACATGTTTGTCTTGTTCATGAAGACAAACATTATATTCCATCTCTGTAGCAGGAAATGACACCAATCTAGTTCCTAAATTAGTTGTGTTGTCATCAATATCTAATTTGATGTTCTTAAACATCCTGACTTCCCTTGATGTATTTGGCTCATATTGACTTTTAGCAGTCCTCTTTTCCACAATGGAAGGTGGAATATCAATTGTCTTACTTCTACTAGCATACCCTTGGATTCCCAAATTCAATCTTTCAGACCTCAAAATAGGCTCACTATGGGTAGTAGCTAGATTTAACTTCTTACACTTCATGACAAGTTCTCTATGGGAAGGGGAAGGTGCATCAAAATAAAATGCCATGTTCCTAAGATATTTAGCATAGACAGTCTTAACTTCTAACTGTGTAATCTAATTTGCAGGTAGAGATTCAACAACTCAACTCTATCAACATTAAGAAGCTGGAGTGGCAAATATTGTGGATTGTTATCCAAATGATGGAATGAGCTACTTTGAGAAGGGGTTCAGGCTCCAAATCTATGGCCAAATAAACCCATATTACTTTTATAAGCCCTATTAACTGGATTAGTAGGCAAATTACTTAGAATGTCCCAAAATTCAGGATCATAAGCATCAAAGTATATGGATTTTTTGGTTCCCCTATGGAATCTAGGACCAAAATTCCTTGCATGAAAACCACCTTTATGAAAGCCTCTATTAGGATTAGGCTGGTTAACATTACTATTAGAATTATATCCCCATCCCCTATTGTCATTACTTCTTGCTGAACCTAATTGGTCCCACCCTGACATCATGAATAAATCTGAAATAACTTAAACTTAAACTAAGAATCATCAAACCAATCAAAGAAGCAAGACTGAATACTTATTCCAACAAACTAAAACTAAACCATATTGTTAACTAAAAATCATTTATATGTATCAAAATCTACATTGAATCCTCATCTATTATCATAATTTCACTATTTTGTTTCTAAAAATTTCAATGAAATCCTAAATGTAAACCAAGTATCCGTAAAAATCATCTTATTATTTCATCAATAAATGACTGAGCTCTAAAACCAAAATGATCTAAATTGACCTGATTATTTTTAAAATCTTTTAAAATTGAGCCATTCCAAATGAGAAGTATCAAATAATTCTAACTTCTATGTCTATTTTTAGATTAAAACCTAAGACTTCAATATTGAGATCAAATTTTAAATAAAATCTCATACTTAAAACTAACTCTTTAAAATCACCTCTGTATCTATTCAAGATTATCCATATATATATATATATATATATATATATATATATATATATATATATATATATATATATATATAGAGAGAGAGAGAGAGAGAGAGAGACAGGGACAGGGGGAGAGATATTTATACCATATCATTTGCAATATGGCTGACTGATTCCATTCAAATTTCCACATAATGGTTCCAAGTCCCAAAACTATTAACCCAAAAATCATTTGTTCTAAAACTGCATACTTATATTTTTTTGAGATGATCCCCATATTCTAATTCTGCCATAATAACTATACTAAAATCAACTCTTAAAGTTTCAATTTTTTTATACTTCTAAAATAAACATCATAAATTTTCAATGTACAAGTACAACTATCATACCGCTTTATGTCCAAAATGTTGATACAATTAATTTATGCATGCAACTCTTCTTCTAGGATTTTGACCATTATAAATAGATTATATGAACAGATCTATTTATAAATCCTTTTATATACTTTCATACAATAGCCAACTGAGCTTATTTTGAACTTTTCCTATAAATCAACATATGAAAGTTTTCAAATGAAAAAAACTTCTTCGACAGAAACCCAAGCATGCATCATTATTTTTTAAAATTTTCAAAAGTATCTGATATGTAGGATTCATTAATGGCTTTTCAAGGTTCAGCCAATTCTTAATACAAATATTTCAAATATATCATTCTAATTATCCTGAGTGGGTCCCTTGAATATATATTCAAACAACACAACCTCAAAAAATGATATGAAACCATTAAGAAGGAATATATCTTGTATTTTTTAGATTAGGGTTTTAAAACAAATTTTAAATCTTAGACTTATGCAAAAACCCTAACTAGTCAATAACAACAATTCATATTAAAGAATATTGTCAACCCATGAAATGAGAAATCCCAAAAGAATAACAACTGAGCCAACTCCAAAGACTGAAAGAATCATAAAATCAACATATTCAGAGATACTAAGAGAACCCATTAACTTATTTCCAAATTATTTGTGACTTATTTTGACAAGATGGAAAAATACACATGCATGACTACCATATTGTCCAATAGTTTGAAAAATAATCTAAAAGGCATACATCTTTTTTTTAAAACAACCATATATTCTGCAAAACCCAAAACAATGCCAAACATGAGTTCTTAAAGGTTTCCAAAACTAAAAATCATCCATTTATTTGAAATATGAATGCTCATAAAAGTTTTGAAACAATATCACAAAAATAACTGAGCCACAATGTTACTCTTACTAAATAGACAAAAACTTTGTTGCATGTATATAAACCATCAACTAAATCCTTGTATCCTTATATTCATGCATAGACCATCAATATATTTTCAAAAACTTTTCAAAATGACTACCATATTTCCTTAAATAGTTTGCATGCAGTCAAACTTGTATACTTCAAATCATAGTTCATATACTGACATAGAAAAATCATTCCAAAAATACTTTGAAATTCCAATCACACTCATGTAGATTCAAATAGGATTATCTCTTCACTGAAACTGTAAACTTTTCCCATAAATAACCAAAGAATAAAATGATGAATCATTTCAGAACATACCTGGTGGTTCACCCAAAAATTTATTGACTGCCAACCTCTAAAACTCTCTATGATCTCAAGGCACCAGAGTTCTGCTTTCACAAATGAGCTTGTGATAATGAACCAAAAACCAATAATTTTACAAGTTATATCTGCCAACCCAATTCAGTAACTCACTGAGTATGTGTTCACTTTCTATTAGCCTGCATTTACTCAACACGTTTTTAGTGACCCCACCAAAAATTTATCAACAATGTGAAATTTAGTGATAACTATCCCTTTATATCAAATTATTCACTAACTTCTGCCATTCGAGGTGTGGTCATTTCACATTAACTCCTCATACCGCCAAATCTCTAGATGATCTTGAAGCATCAAAACCATACCTTTGGACTTGAATGCTTTATGCCAACTCACTGTGTCATGGTGTTTATACCAAGAACTAGCCTCTAGCTTAATAAAACCACAAGTGTTTTGAGCTTGCTTCGTCATCAATCCAAAAAACCTTAAGACTTAGCGAACCAACTTCATGATGGACATTGAAATTACCAACTCTTTTAGCATCATGGTTTTAGACTATGCCATGTACATTATGATAACCCCTTTTAACTATTTAAGTGTCTTAAAGCAAGTAGACATGAGTCCAGATTACCTTAATCTCAAACAAACCTTATTCCATTAATATTTTGATCCAAACCTTAGTCTAAGGTTAATAAAGAACCTTTGTCTAAGTCTATGCCCAATGAGATATAAAGAATGGTAAACATGCCTTGATGATTCGGCTTATTGAATTTGAATATTCATTCAAACTTTAAAATGACTAAGACTTAGGATGTCAACTAAGTAACCAAAATCTTAAACCATGTATTTTGTAATCAAGTTGCATAATTATGGAATGAGATTGCAAGTTATATAAAAAGAGAATTACAATATTTCTGAATCTTTAAGCATATTAATGCTTCAAATATCCATCATAAATAGGATGAATTATGAACCTTCTGGATCCTGAAAATAGTCTTCAAAAACAAATGTTTTGATATTTGAAATGCTTATGAAATATAATAATCATCTATATCACCATAATCTATTTTGATTCGTTAATCATATCATATCACTTATGAAATCCAAAATCAATAGAAAAAACATCTAAACTAAAAGTGTATATATTACTGATACTAACTCAAACTGAACTGAAGATCATAATAACTAATCATACACAACTATATATGCATATTTTATTCATTAATCCACTATGATTTTTGAAACCACTTAGAAACATAAATATAAATTCATCAACCAATCATTATCCATTCATAATAATAAAAAATGCATCTAAAATACTATTAATCAATAAGGTCCCTAACACAGTTTTAGGTTTTATGATAAGATCATCTCTATGAAAGAAAGTATTCAATTTTTAAAAAATTAGGGGGTGTAGAAAATATACATAACACACACCAACTACATCTATTACCAAATTTCATATCAAAACAAGCTACAAGGTTAAACCTATATAAGCTAAAAATGAAGTAACCACCACAGTTAATGCAATGTCATAGCATCCTAATTGACTCATATTATCCAATGCACCTAAGATATAATTCATATTATTAATCGAGTCTCCATATTTTTTACTTAAGAAGCTTGTGGAGTGTCATCTCATATATCTCCCTCCTCCCATAGAGGTTGATACGAGTAAACATATACCAAAAGGATCTATGTTAATCATATTATGACAATCATCAAGGCATTAAATACTCTAAAAATAGATGTTATACTTTAAAAAATAAAATTCAAGACATTATTGATGATCGACATATTATCTTTGATGATCGACATATTACCTTTGATGATCCTCCATAGGATTCAGGGTCACAACCTAGTGACCATACAAACTGGAAGATATTTAACAATCCATCACAAGATCATTTTAATAAATATATAGAAGTGTAAATAGAACATAATGCATATCCTCCTCTACCACATTATGGGAACCCGTTAGATGGGATTATTGGCACATTTATGCACACTATACCTCATATGGTTCAAATACCTTACATTCAATGAGAGTGAAATTGTGGATGATGGTTTTGATCTTCACTCATTATTTGTTAAAGCATAACTTAATCATCAGCCTATACACAGTGTTATGGTTGATAATTGTGCTAGTGAGAATTTATGTACCATGACATTACTCACACATTTGGGATATACACATGATGATTTATACCCTTTGACCAAAATGGTTAGAGCATTCGATAGGAAATCACATCAAGTTATTTGTGAGCTTGATTTATGTTTACAAGTTGGTCTAGCCCATGTGGTCACTATCTTTTATGTTGTACTATACATGAAAGTCTTTGATATGTTATTGGGATGGCATTATGTACATAATCTCCATGCAATACCTTCCACAGTACATGGGTATATTAAACACACACCTTCTAATAAGGTAATTATAGTTTCTAGAATTCTATATGAACATCCACTTGAACAAGAAAACTTTAATCCAAGACAACTACTTATAAAACCTATTAAGGTTAATCACACATGAAAAGGTAAACAAAAGTCAATCTCTTTTCCTAGGTGGCTTATATTTGAGAGACTGTTATGCTAAAGATACATAGTGGACTCCACAAAATCCTCATCTACAACTACATGGTCTACCCAGTTGCTAAGAGCAAATAGACATGTGCCAATTATAATTGCATATAAGAAACCACATAGCACTAAAAAATGGGTTACAAGAACCACTACCCTTATATTACCTCTTCATGACCACAAAGTCTTATGAGACATATTCAAAGTACCACATATTATATAGTTTCAGATATGACACTTATGCATGCCCTTTGGTAATATCACCAGTTTGATGTACCATATTCTAAGTTTGGAGCTTCTTATGAGCATACCTTTAGATGAGATCAAAGGTTATACCTTTTTCATTTTTAAAATTAAAAAAATTAAAAAAAAATCAAATATTCCAAATAAAAAACAAAAAAAATCAAATAAATTAAAAATACAAAAAATATTTAACATAAAGATGTTTACTAGCTCCTTGGCATCTATGTTATTTACTTTATGTTCATAGATAGTATATCATTTATTTTTTATGCACACATGTTTAAAACATAATTTAATGTGATATAGGCATACACCATACCCATGCTACTTGCACATATAGACAGTAGACCTTTCCTCTTCCCACATGGCATATTATGCTAGGGGCATCGACTTCTTTAATCATGATCGACATAAGTTATATTATTTTATGATCACTTTTACATTATCATGTTGTGATTATATACTAACACTTACACATGCCTATACTCATGTTTATATCTTACACTGTGTACTTGATATGCTATGTTACATGACATTTATTGCTAATACATACATGCACTGACTAATATGATATGCTTATTTTGTTTGCCTATAAATCATTTTTTCACATTGTCACTTTGTTTAGTATACTTAATATTTGTGTACACACCTTAATTTGGTCAAGCAACCACAAGTATTCTATCTTTTATTGTTCTTTTATACGAAGGTCTTAATGATGGATGTGACTCTTGTTCATGTGGTCATTTTGGGTCTTTTGGTATTTCTTATGTCTTATTTTCCATGTTTATTACACCATAGTGATCCTATGTCATCCCTTCCCAATCATAGGCCCCCTTGACCTATTCTACCTAGTTTGTACTTAGTTTTTGGACCTTAAGACATTAGTGTCATTCCTATACAATAGCGTTATATGCTAGTGTCCAACGATATTTGGGTCCTAACCCTTCCTTGAGACTCCTCTTATTATTTTATCTCTTTTTTACATCTTTTCAGCCAACAAACAAGGGTCTTAAATTCAAATCAAATTTACTTGTTTATAAATAGCCTCATAAGGCATTTTAAATATAGCACTTACTATTTTGACACATAATTACATAAAATCAATCAATAGTACAACTCAACATACTGCATACTACTCATCTATCACACCTAAATTTTCATGCTTGATCAAAAAAGGGCTTAAGAAAAAGTTATTCTAGAAAACCATGTGCATTAATTATGCACATTCCCTGAGGAATAAATACATGTAATCTAAGACCTGTGTCATTAGGGTTAATGTAGGTAGCAGCCAAAACAATAGGGGTTCTATCTTTCACGATCATAATATCCAGTAACCTAGTTTTTCCCTTCTTTTTGAATTTGATCTTGTAGCTTTTTCATGTGTGCATGTGTTCATTAGGTTTTGGAAAATAACTAGTCAAAATAGGTCACATACAATGAAGCAGGGTTTATACACATAGAAATAGGCTTAACAGACTCACACACAACTGCTCCTAGAAATACAGATCAAATCTTGCACAGAGGACATTGGCACCAAAAGTGGGCTTAGCATCATGATGTTATTTTACAAGGTATGAAACTATTATATTATGACACCTATATCTTGATTGCAACACTTAGACTAGTTTATGTATTAGTTTTCAGCTTCCAAATCCGTCATCTCATGAAGTTTCCAGCTAAGTACTTATTTGTGTCATTCATTACTATTTTTAGAAATATCAAATTGGATCAATTCTTACACTGATCATTGGTTATATTTATTACATATTTTATAACTTAATTTATTTTACTCAACCCTTTAACAACCTAGTATTTACATGTATTAAGTCCTAAAATAGTTAAAACATTTGGTGAACCTGACTTACTTTAAATATTTCTTTAAAACCCTTGTTTCATCCTACGATTTGCCTTCTTCATTTTTATGAAATAAATTAGGGTTTATAAAATTTTGATTTTTTCCTAATTTTTACATAACCTACCTGGTCCAAATCAATCCTTTATTAAGGTTTCATTAATTTAATACAAATTAAATTTTGCCAACAAATCCTCCAAAACACTAGATCTGCATACTAGGTCCTTATCCATCCAAACACTAGCCTTTAGGATTTCAAATAAAATTCTAGTTTTTTCTATACATTGAGCTGATTATTTCCCATATTTGCACATATACCTATGTTAGATTACATTCTACGTATTGTGTGCTTGTTATTTATTGTTTACACTATCTTCTTTGGCAAGTTTAAAATGACATCCAAGAAGACTCTTGTCCCTCACCCTGTTGATGAATTTTTAGCCTTTTCTTATAATTATAAGAATGAATGGACAATTTTTTAAGATTGCACATTAGAACATGATAATGATTTATTATTATTATTATTATTATTATTATTATTATTATTATTATTATTATTATTATTATTATTATTACTGTAACTATGGATATGATGATTACTATGAGCATGATAATGAAAGTATTTATGAGGATAGATTAGATGCATCTTCTTCTCTTTCCTCTCCCTCTTCTCCTACTTCTCAAAATCAAACTAATAATATAATGCCAAAAGAACATCTTGTTGTTAGTGCTTCATTCTAATGTGACCCTAGCTTTTCAACCACTTTTGCTACCTCCTTATTCAAATTAAAACAATATAAGTGCAATAAAATAAACCTACTTTCACATGATTCAAGCAATATAGAATAGAATAATACATATTCTTTACCCTTATTAGTTAAATTTGAAAAAACATGTCTAAATGATATTACACTTTTTATCAATGCACAAACTAAAGTGGATGAAATTATTTTATCACTTTCTTTTACATTCCAAGCTCAACACAATGATTATTTACAAAATGTTTATAATTCAAATATCTTTAACTCTTCTCTTGCATGTCATAATATGCCAAATGAAAACATGATTGCTACTCCTTCTACCCTTGAGTTTAAGATTGAAAATTACGATAATACATGTATTCTACTCCTAACTAGTGAAGATACACATTGCATTACACATATAGATGATGATATATTTCATAGTAGTAATAAGTTAAAATCTTATTCTACTCTCTCTTAGTGAACATGTGATTGAGAATTCTTCTTCTCTTACCTCTACTAGTGAATTAAACTTTGATTTTGATGAACCATGGAATAATAATGATTATTATGATGTTAGTGAAGAAGAAAGTGAGTCTACTACTTCTAGTTCTCTCCCTACTTCTCCCATTCCTCATATTCAAACTGATTACTTATCAAATACTAGTTAAAATGCTAACACACACACACACACACTTATTATTATGTTCATAGTTTATATAATTTATATTTGCATGATAATAATGTATCTTCTAGTTCATTAACATGTGATACTTCTTTTCAAATTAACAAAATAAGAGATACCAATGAATCTCCCCCAACCCCCCTAACTACAAAGAACCTGTTTTTCATCCTAATCTCCGTGAGAGTGATAGCCCATTTATTTCTCACCAAGTCTAAGATATCACCCCTCCAAAGGTTATGGTGAACAAAATAAAAGGTCCTCGATACAGTGTACCAATGGCTAAGATTAATAATAAGATTCAAGAGTTAAATGAACCCCTCAATAATGTTAATATACATTCACAAGATGTAGTCTCCTTGATGCATGTTATGGGTGATTTTTAGCAACAAGTACACCATATCACATTGGAAAGTAAAGCATAACACTCTTGGGTTGATTCTAATGCCGTCCATGGAAATCCTATTCAATGTAGAATATTCTCTAAAAATTTACCACCCAACTTTCAGATACCATTGTTACCAAAATTTGATGATCATAGAGATCCATACTTGCACTTTCAAGCTTATGGGAAAGCCATGACACGTGTCAATATAATTTTGACTCTACTACAATTATTTCCAAAGTCTATAGAGGGTGAGGTATTAAATTGGTTTCATAATTCACTCCCTAGTGGTTCACTACATATATATGATGAGTTAGAAGCAGTCTTTCTCATGCACTACATACAAAATAAGGGACCTCGAGTCACATATGATAGGTTGACTTCACTACACTAGGGAGAGACAAAAATAGTAAATGAGTATATTCTAAGATTCAAATCATGTATACATCAGTTGATTTACTAACCAATGGATTTAGAGGTACAATACATTTTTTCTAGAGGCTTCATCTTCCCTCTCAAGGAAAAATTACTATATGAGACATCCAAATCATTCCAACATCTATGTAACATAACTATGACATTAGAGAAAGAGTTGGGACTAGTTGAGACACATTTAGAGGCAAATTTGGATGTAGATTTTTAGAGCCACAATCATCTAATATGGTATAAGAACCTACTCCACCTATGATTAAGAAACAAGTGGAACACAAACAACCAATCAAGATACTCAAAAAGGGTAAAGAGCCACTTCATAGAGCATCTCCTACAGTGAGTAGAGCATAAGACACTAGCAGAGGGGCTATACAATTTTTAGATAGAGATAGGCCTCATGATATCTTACTTACATTATTAGATAAGGATATGATCACACTTCCTTCTACTCATCACCATCTAATACACCATCTACACAAGATACAAGATAAACCATATTGTAATTTTCATTAGATAAATGGACATTGGGATGACAATTATTTTACACTCTGAGATCATATTCACTAGTATGTCGATAGAGGAATTATAACATTTACACATGGGGCATCGAGATCTTATTCTCTATACTCTCCTAGATCACATTCCTTTATGACTGATTTATCCTAGGACATTTATTTGAAGATCCATTAGTTACTCATCATACGAGCCATGTGGTTTCTATAACACCTACTTATGAGAGATCTCGTGCACCATAGAGTTAGCGTAGATGGTAGTTAGTTCACAGAGATACACCTACCTATAGTAGCATGGTATAAAAATGGAAAGTAACTCAATCACCAATTATAGTTCAACAATCTATTAAGATATTTGGCAAAGATCATACATCAGAGCATAGGTTACCAACTGATTAATATATTTGCAAAGATCATAGAAATCAAAGCATATTTCAACAACTAATTAAGATATTCATTAGAGATCACAAAAATTAGAGCATAGTTCAACAATTTATATAGATATTTGGAAAAAATCACATAAATCAAAACATAGTTCAACTATCGATTAAGATATTTGATAGAGATCATAGAAATTAGAGCACAGTTCATCAACCAAATAAGATATTTGGCAGAGATCAAAAAAATTAGAGCATAACTTTAGTACAATAATCAATTAGGTTATTTACTACAGAGTCTACACATCTAGCTACTAGTAGTGTACCATAAGTAGTATCAGTTTTAAAGTCTATTTCTATGTTGACACAACATGAGTAGTATGGTCAATTGTTCACCATGTCATCAAGGTTTAGATAGTGCATGTTGTAGTTACATGATCCACACTCAGATATCCTATGATACTCCTATAGCACCTCTACTAAAAACTAACATTCCTAATACAATATACATATCTTAAACATTTATAAATAGATAAACAACTAGTTACCATTATTTAGACAAATAACATATTTACATATCAACATATAAATAATGAATATAATCAAACACATATACAAATACACAATGCCAAAAATCAAGATGCCAATGTACAAGATACCAATGTAAAAACAAAAATCCATATACATATGTAACTCGATGCATAATTTCAGTACAATGATACAAGTCACTCAATAATCAGAGCTTGGTCACTAGGAATAGCCCCCTCACTCTCACTTTATGATACATCCATACTGGAGCTAGATGTCCCACCATCCCCTTTAGATCTAGTTTGAGACTGATGTTTATGTGTTTTATCCCTTAATTGCTACCTTAGCCAACAAATATCCATGCTCTCATTGTATATGTATATAATCATCCACTATCCTGATACCTACCCCACCCAAAACATTAGGTGTGGGCAAAGCTCATCTTTGTAGCTCTACACATGTCAAATCCCTATCGATTGCTATTCATCTATATGCTGCTAGTAATGGCTACTCAATCAAAAAGGTGGGCATGAATGCTTGTAACATTTGTGGACCTCTCTACTAGTCTATCATCCACAACACCATTAAAGATATGTCATGTCAGTACTCAGAGCACAGACTCAATAGTAGTCTCCCAATACTCATCATCACCTAAACCTATACATACCAACACAATACATCAAATACTTACCCAAATAAATAAGTAACAAAGTAAACAAAACATATAGATATATGATAACAACCTACCCTCATATGTTGTAATGGGCTTGACATCCACTACATCCTCCATGATAACCCCAACTCTTGGAAACAATGGTGCCCATCTATGTTGCACCCACCATGCTCTATAGGCATCAATCACTCTTATATCATCCATGTTTGGTATATCCAACACTAGACCTCACTTTATCAACAAAATCAGAGCTAGCTCTACCATTGATGATCTAGACCTACTCCCCGGTCTTACTAGAGCCCAAGAACTCCTCACCCACACCCATGGTTCCAGTGGAACATCCTGAACCACACCAAATAGTCATATTACTGGCTCATACTTAAATATCTCAAACACATTAACCCAATGACTATGAAACCAACAACACACTTGAACCCATCTCAGCTGAACACCATCCTCAGACCACCCCTCATAGCCTTTGTACCATCAACCTATCCAACACTTACCAATATTACATGATGCTCCTCTTGGGCACGTGAATCTTACTAGTCCATCTCTTTACAAACATCCATGGGTGATACTAGGCCATCAATGAAAACCCCTTCGATTTAGCTACTAAATTATGCTCATAAGCCTAACAGTGAAACAACTCTTGAGTAAAATAGTAAAAATACCGATACAAGTGAGCTAGCATAGTGTGACCCCATGAGTATATGGTTTCATGCTCCTCTATATCCTGCACTATACCATGCATCCTATATGAGATTGACACCCCACTCCCATCCACAATAACAAAGGAAGCTAGTATCATCACCAAAAACTTCTGCAGTCACATAACATTGGTTGTAACAATCAAAGATAATAATACATCACTCCTACTCCCTGCCTGATGATTCCCCATGGGCATTGTTATAAAGTACCTTATAACCCACTCTATAGCTCAATCTCTAGTGGCCTCCTATAACACTACCCTCTCACTAATAATGGGCAATCTCAAGATTCTATAAACATCTTCTAGTGTAATAGTGATCTTCCTAGTGAGAAACCAAAATGTACAAGTATTAACAATCCATCTCTCACATAATGTCATCATCATGTGCCTATGTCATGGCATCATATCCAGTGATGCCACATGGCCCAAACTAGATCTATCGATCATCACCCTCTCGACATCTGTAAAGGGTAGCCCTTGTAGACACTCTATCATTTAGCCACTTTGAAACTCCCTAATATATACATCTACCTATAACATACAACCAAATCTAGCATTAACATCCCAAAATACTAGATAAATATGTAATAATAGTCATTAAACATAAATTAGAAACAAAAGTAAAAAAATTGGCTTAGTGGACACTAGTGTTGCATCTTGGACAGTAGCACCATACCCAAAATAGTAGTGTCATGCCCAAGACACTAGCACCATACTCAAGACATTAGTGCCATAGTCCTAAACAGGGCCCTAAACCACCACATTTTCATGAAAAGGATAAAAATGCAATAAATATATCAAAAATAGGGAAAATGATAAATTACTTACTAGGGTAACCTCCTCCCTAGCCTAGATAAGTGCCTCCACCTCCTCATACTAGGCTGAACTTGTTCCTCGTCTCCTCGGCATGTTTCTAAGCTTAAAGTAGACAACTCTATCAATTAAAATGGTTCAAATTATTTGTCAAACTAATCAACCAAACTATTTAATCCATGTTTTAAAAATGTCACCTACCTAAGGTTGACCTTACACACCAATTTTGCCAACTAATATCAAATTCTTCTAAACATGATATCTTAAGAACCATAGCTCTAATTTTTTATCCATTTATTGTGTGTGGGGCTTGATCACGATATCCCTCACCCCATATCAGTTATACTATTATCTTGGTAAATTTAACTCTACAAAATGACAAAACCTATATTTTCTTAACAAACTGAATATAAACCAAAAGTCTATCCTACTCCTGATTTAAAAATAACTCCATTACAATCGAGAAATTAATTAACTTAAAACAACATTACCAATGATAACCACTACTAACATACTTACCAGTATTACTTTTGGTTAGACACCCTTACCACAGTTTCGACTCTCTCACCAAAAATAGGACATATGTACACTATTTACATAGACACATAGATTGATTCTGATATAGTTTTACATAGATACATAGATTGATTTAGATACATATTTACACAAACACAAAGAGTGGTTTAGATACAAATTTACACATACACATAGATTAATACATATATAGATTTACACAAACACATAAATTAGTTTAGATACATATTTACACAAACATACAGATAGGCTCAGATATATAGATAGGATCATATATGCGGATACATATCTTTAATTAGATTTCTAGGGTTTCATGATCTTGTTAGATATTGGTTTGGATACATAGTTACATTACTCATATATTAGGTTTAGGGGCATGATGCAAGGCACTTGTCCTTGATCCCATATGGTTCTACAAAATTGTATAGATGAAATGGCAAATTATACCATTCTCTATGTTCACATTACTAGAATACACTCATATTGCCACTAAGATTTCACTAATTTGGGTCACATGGCCATCTATAACGGTTAACCAAAGTTATTCACCAGACCCAGATTATATAGGTTGAGCAACAATTTTGACCTCCAGTTACATATTACACTCTTAGATTTAGTCTAGATATTAAATTAGGGGAAAACAAGCCTCATTTCTCCATAATTACATATTACATTCTAAAATTCAACCCAGATACCATAGTAGGGGCAAACACTTCTTGTTTCTCCACAGTTATAGATTACATTCTCAAATTCAGTCCAGATATCAAGGTGGAGGTAAAAATAGGGTTTTGTTCCTCATATTTCACTTTACTATTTAGATTTAGTACAGAGGCACCCACATTTTGGATTTCCTCTTCACATATATCATTCTAGCTCTTGTCTACTTCTCTAGCCAAGAAGTGGGTTAGGTCTAGAGCACATCCACATAGGTAAGTACAAGTACATGTTTCTTTGTATCTTTTACTCTAGTAATTTAATTTCATTACATTAATAGAATAAAAGGGGGGTAAATGTACACACCCTAATTTAGTCAAGCAACCACAAGTACTATGTCTTTTGTTGTTCTTTCACAAGAAGGTCTTAGTGATGGATGTGACTCTTGTTCACATGGTCATTTTGGGTATTTTGGTCTTTATTATGTCTTGTTTTCCCTATTTGCTACATCTTTAGTGGTTGTATGTCATCCCCTCTTAGTCACAGGCCCCCCCTAACCTATTTTTCCCAGTCTTTACTCAGTTTTGGGACCTCAATACATTAACACCATTCTTGGACACTAGTGTCATTTGCTAGTGTCCACTTTCAGCACTAGTGTCCAACAATCATTTTCTCACTGTGTTTTGGGTCCTAACCCTTCCTTAAGACTTCTCTTATGATTTTACCTCTCTTTTGCATCTTGTCAGCTAGCAAATAAGAGTCTTACATTCAAATCAAAGTTCCTTCTATATAAAAATCCTCACAAGGCATTTTACATCTATAACTTAATTTATTGGCACATAATTATATAAAATCAGTCAACAATATAGCTCAACATACTACATACTACTCAATTATCACGCCTAGATTTGCATGCTTGATCAAATAAGGGTCTAAGAAAAATTCATTCTAGCGTATTGTGCATGTTGATTATGCACATTCCCTAAGGGAGAACTACATGAGATCTGAGACCCCTATCATTGGGTTAATGTAGGCATCATTTGGGAAAATAAGGCTTCTATCCCTCATGATTGTAATATCCTATAACCCAATTTTTTCTTTCCTTTTGCATTTGATCTTATAGTTATTTCATGTGTGTAGGTGTTCATTAGGTTTTGGAGAATAATAAGTCAAAATAGGTCACATATAATGAAGCAGGGTTTATCCATTCATAAATAGGCTTAACAGACTCAGACATAGTTGCTCCCAAAAGTACAAATTAGTTCTTGTATAAAGGACATTAGTGCCAAAAGTGCACATTATCACCCCATATCCTTCATCTCATGCAATATCCATCGAAGTACTTATTTGTGTCATTCATTATCATTTTTAGAAATATTAAATCAAGTCAATTCTTTCACTAATCAATGGTTATATTTATTGCATATTTTATACCCTGATTTACTGTACTCAACCCTTTAACAACCTAAGATTTACATGTATTAAGTCCTAAAGCAGTTAAAACTACTTGTTATTGTCTTAATTGTGGAACTTTTGAATATGTTCTTTGATTAGAGGCCCTTGTGACACTTATTATTATTTATGTGTGTAAATATGAATATGCCCTCCTTTTGAGTGTGACATTTGAACATGCCACTTATTTGTAGTCTCCTTAGACTCCTTTTGTTTGATATTGAGTGCTCTTGTGTGTGTGCTTGATTGTTTTCTAAGCTTGTACTGTTACTTTAGAGACATTACCATGACCTATCTAATACATCTTAGGTGTTTTTGTGATTGCATGCTACTCATATATGCTACATGCTTCGTACACAAATAATACAATTATCTTATACTTTTAAGTAAGATGCCAATCGAATTGCATTCCCCTTGCCTCAAAAGTGGGGCATGTCATAGCGACATGACTGCACACATACATAGTTGGCAGAATTTGATATAGTTTACATTATTTAGATATAAACCTAGGTCAAAATCCTATACATTTGGCACTAATTTTTTATATTTTGGACAATTTTTTTCATATTTGTGATAAATATTATATACAATTATAGATCAAAGGTTACATTTTGATAGATAATTCATATTGAGACACATTATAGGTTTATATGGTGTGAAAGTGCACACAAAATTACAAATATGCATTCAAAACACTTTACTAAGAAGCACTGCTTTTTCCAAGAAGCACCATTTTTACCAAGTAACACCTTTTTTACCAAGAAGCACCACTTTGAGCCTTTCCTATCTATAGTAGTTAGCTCCTTTGAGTAGTGTGATCAAGATTCAAATCCCCCAATGGCCTTATCACTACTCCCATTTTGTAGGTTGAGTTGGTTCTACCACTTAACTTGGTTTTATTGTACTTTATTTAAGTTTTGTAATTGAGATTCAATGATTTTAATGGTCATGTCCAGACTCACCCTTATACTAGATTGGGGGCATAATTACCCTCCAAATTTTACTCTTTAAATCTCCAAGGTTCAAGTCTAAACCTTTTTTATCTCCAATTCTTGATAAGGAAGTATATTTACCAAAGGAAATTACCAAGTGGCAACATTGTTGCATCGACACACATGTAATTTGTCCTTACTCTCTTTACTTTTCAAGCATTTCAATTATTCAATTTCAGATTACATGTATTGATTTATATTGTAACTTGAACTTGGTTATAGGTCATACACCAATGGAAAATTTCACCAAAGATCAAGTAAATGCAAGGTGTGTTGTACACACCCAGGTACACATTTATTTCCTTTAACCTAGTAATTTCATTCTTATGCATTACTAGATTAAGGGGCGAGGGGGGGAAATGTAGATACTAAAATCTGATTATGTATGGCATCTTAGTCTTTTACACTTGACAAATACCATTTAGAGCTCTACCCTTCAGTCCTAGACCTTTCGACTATCGAAAGGCTCACATTCGCCATCTCACTATGCCTAACTACTTATCTTATGTTTTGACCCTATAATTTTGATGACCCAAACCACTTGTATAAGACAAAAAGCTTTAAATATGATTTATATCTGTCACTATTAGTTATAAACCTTCAAAAGTTTTATATCCTCCTAAAAACTTGCATTTACATGGGGGCATTAACATTGATGCTAGTGTCCAGTTTCCTTATAAAGTGTTTATACCTCAAAAGTCATCCAAATTATAAATATTTCAAAATGTATGGGTCAACCTATTTGTTTTATTTAACCCTTATGTGAGATAATTTCAAAAGGTGTAGTATAAAAATAAAGCAAAGACCATTCATCATTATCAAGCACACATCTGACAAATACCAAGAAAATACCTATTAAAGCTCATTCAATCAACTTCACAATTGATTTATACTACTTATTCTTCCCTATTTATATATTAGTCATAGGAATAATCATATTTCAGGTATGAAGCATTCAAAGAATAGCCCATGAGTGATATTTGTCAAGTTACAAGCTAGATCATTGTATGCCCTTGCATATAGCATATTGCACCCTTGTGCACACACAAGCCTGCACTTAAAGGAAAACTACATGTGTTTGATGCCCTCATTAGAGTATTGGTTATGTAGGTAGTGCTCATTGACAAAAGGTTTCTTGAGGTCATCTCGACTTCATGAACCCACTAACCCATTTTTGGCAAGGTGACTTAATCTAAGGTGTAGAACTAGGGTTTGAGCTATACACGATCATATAAAGCTTGTGTATGCAATCTAAATACATCAATAAAAAGGCTTTAAAAAACCTTAACAGGCATAGGTGGTCGCTTCACAATACAATGAATATTTTTCACATGACAGAACCGTTGAGACACAGACATAAGCATTGATGTAAGTGTCTATAGGTTGATGCAAGTGTTCAGGCATCTATAAATAATATTTCAATAATCTAATGATTGGGTCTTGAGTATCAACCTTCCTACTTCCACCTATGCACAACTCATATCCACTTGCACATCTACAAATAAGCTAAATATTATCCCTTCTTTGTGTTGCGATTATCAGAATATTAATTGGCATCATATATTTGATATATTATGGTATTTGAATAAGTTTAATTGGCCCACTCTAGAAACTTTTTATTCATCTATTTGATTAGGTTGTTCTACCCCTTTAACCCTAACACTCAAATCAAGATAACGGTTAAACAATGGGAAACCAAATACTTGAGTCTTAAAGTGTTATGCCTTGAACCCAATGGTTTCCTTTAAAAGGAAGAGCATATACAATGGCAATGCATTACAACTGGTGCCACCACTAAACATGTGGGGGTATAACCTATCTAATCAAGCTTAAAGTTTAAGTGTCTCATAGTCCACTACTAACTATATTTTTTTTTACCTTTGAGATCATCTCTTGATGGATTCCTAGTAAAACTATATGATCGTGATAGGTTTGTAAAAAGTGACAAAATTATCCAACTTTATTCTCCTTTTTGTTGTTTTTTGTCCTAGATGGGTGCCTTGACACTTGTCCTTTTGAAATCAACAATCTTGCAATTTTAAAAGTGGATAAAGTTTATTTGGGGTCTTTGTTATGGTTGGTGTCTAATGTGAACTAACTATCCCTCTAATCATCAAACCCATCAAAGATAATATAAATATCCATAATTTTTTTTTGCATAACATAAATAACTCCAAAAAGTGTTCTAAGTATACTCTATAATATAATGTTAGCTAGGAAATGAGAAGTGCTTAATAATTATTTGGCATTTAAATGAATTTGAATCACTTATTTATTTATACATGACATGATTTCAAAGTTTGATGAAATTTGCACGCATGTTGACTTCCAACAACTAGAAATGGGAAAGGCATAAAGGGTTGGATGGGCCCATCCATTCAAAATGAGGCACATGCAATAAGGCCATCATCATACAGATAATCATGACATGTATTAAGGTTGTATGATCAGTCTCAACACAAGACACAAAAATTATATAATGGCTATAGGGGTTAGGACGAGAATGTGTGATACATGTTTCAAGATATGGGAGTTGTCATAACAATTGAATAATGAAAAATTTAGACTAATCACCCATACATAAATATATGTGATAAATATCTACAAAACAACACAAAATAAATACCAAAGAACCACTTTTTAGGTGTATAATATTTTTTTTCTTAGGTATAATGAGGGAAGGGCCCTAAACACACAAAAAATAGAGATGAAACATGGACCCAAAAAGAGAAACCACATTGAGTACCATAAATTACTAGACTTATTAATAAGCCCACAAAAATAAAAAAGACCAAAGTCAACGCCCACCATGGAGGAATAATGATATTTTATCCCATTCATCATGTTAAGGGATGTCACCTAGCTAATTTGATTAGGTGTTGAGATGACCATCTTCAAAGGAATTTTTTCCAGAGCCTTCTACCCAAGTTCAATACATATATATTCAAATACTAAAAACCTAAAAAAAACCTCAATAAAGACAATATTGGGGGATCCAAAGAGACTGAAAACATAAACCAATCCATTTTTCTAAGGAACAACTTATGTATGTGTGCGTGACCATCCACCCTTCTCAAGAAATGAAACAACCAACCCAAAATTTGTTTAGGAGATTAATTCCCAAAAGAAAAGGATATGTAACATTAGAGATCATATCATAGGATCCCTAGAACCCAAAACAATCAAGATTGGAGAATATGTTAGAACCTTTAAAACCATCACACCATCATACCAACCTCGAGCCATGCAAGGAAGAAAACAAAAATGATACAAGAAGTCTATTGAACATATATATTTCCATACCCAATTTTAGAGAAAGCAAGAACACAAAAGTGTTGCTATTCGCTTTAATTTCATTAAAAAGGAACCAAAATATTACAAACCATCCTCAGATCATCTATCTCTATCATTATTTAAAAAAATTATACTAAAAAGAAAAACACTACTAGTTCAAACCACATACTGACATGGGGAAATTATGTAGACCCATCTCTTACCAAAAAACTCAATACAATTTTGTCATCTAGGAGTAAGACCAACAAGTACCTAATCAATAATAATTATATCATTAGGGACAACCTCCATATTTTAGTCTTCAACCTCAGGAGGGACGGGCTCCCTATCTTCTTCTTCATCCTCCAAAGGAGGACAAAACCTAGGGGGATTGAAGGCAAAATTATCATAGAGAATAAAGTCCAATATTTCAATAATTTGGGTCTAACATTGCTCAGAGCCCTCAACCCACCTATCAAAAAATGTTGGGGATGAATCATTTCCCCTCCCAAGTAATTCATAATATACTTCAGATCAGTGTGGTCTTCATGCAATGAGTAAGTGCCAACAACGTTAGAAAGGAGGCTCACATAGGTAAGTGATTGTGTCATGCCCAAAACATTTTGTCGTCTAATGATGTGCCTTGGATCCAACATCCTTTTTTTCATCTACTTCCCTATGTTTTCACTCTCCATGCCATCCATTTCCTTGGCCACCTTCCACATTCCCCTTATCCAAATTCTCATAGAGAGGCAACAAATTTAATGGGAAACACACTCAAAGAACTTACCTACTTAATCCTCCACAGTTATATTCTTAGCCCTTTGTTTTCATTTTCTCTTGGAGGATTCAATTCCACCAGATTACTGCATCAATTTTTACTTCTTTATTGAGCCAACCATCCATACTACAACATTCACTTCTAGAAATCTTGACAGCCATAGGGACCACCATAACATCGAGCACTGCCACCCAAATATGCCACCTTTCAAATGTTCCTTCTCATGCACAATTATTAAATTTATTAATGAACAACAATCATGGTGGGAGGGGTGACAAATTTCGAACATGTGAATAGGAGCCCAATTGTACCATTTGAGGGTGACAAGATAAGCAAAGAGGGGGAGTAAAAGAAATGAGATCCAAAAGATTGTTAGTAAAGCCCCCCCACACACTCCTTAACACAATGATTTCTAGATCATTCTAATTACCCCTTCATCTCTTATCAATCTCTTTCCCTCGCCGCCCCGCCCCACACCCCCACCTCCCCCGCCCCCCCCCCCCGGCCGCCCCCGCTTATTTTTATTATTTTCTTTTTTCCCTTCTTGTTATCACCTTATCTTACGGATTCTCTTAGTATGCATCCCTGACGAGGATACACTGAAAATATACAGAAAGGGAGAGATCCAATTTTTTTTAGGACAAGCTAAAGCTTATCACAATCCCATCGTTGGATGCCTAATCAACAATGTGATTCTCATCTTATTTGACGTGCTTTACCTCAACCTTGTTGAGTTTAGAGCACAACCCCTTAATTTTGTCAATCACATTTCAAATTTGTCAAACTTTGATGCCATCACCTTTAAGTGCACTAATGATGACTTGAGAGTCACCTTCAATGATCAATGCCTTTCAACCTTTCGGCTCCACTCCTTGTAACCTTTTAGGCTCTTGTTTCAACGATATTATTAGCGTCCTTTCCAATATTAAAGGAAAAGCTTAGAGGCTATTAACCCAACATCATGAAAGATTCCACTGCTTTCAATAAGAGTTGGATTGCATTTTACCATTTTACTGCCCAATCAAAGTTAAATTTTTACCCCCTTAGTTTGAGGGGGAACAAAGCGGGAGGCAGCGTAAAGGGGGCGAATAGACCTTTGATCTTTACTTTTTGCTAATACTTAACCTTTAGTTGGGGATTTGGGTGTATAACATGATAGATAAAAATATTTTAATTTTGGAAATTTTTTTTGATATGTTCGAAGACATTATATGGACTTATTGAATTACATATAATGTCGACATTTCTGCTCATATTTCAAAAATAAATATATAACAAATTTACAATGTCGAGTAAACATATATTTAGATTAGTGAGCTCCTTTGATTAAATAAGACATCTATGACATCAAAATTACCAATAACATGATTCCGTATCAGATATATACAAATATTTGCAAAATCACCAAAAACATGATATAAAAAATCTAATTAGATTTGTAACTTGGAGATGGATATAAAAAATATTTTTATTCTTGAATTTTTCAGTCGCGAGACTATTTATAGTTCCGCATTGGTATCCCTCATCATTAAACGTAGAGAAGCCAACGTGGATAGCTGCCCAAAATTCGCAGCGGTTGTGCGCTCGCCAAGAAACAAAGTTGAAAGGCTATTTTGGCTTTGCAACTGCTGAGAAGGCTCCAATGGACAAGAGAATTGGTTTTGGTGCTGTGCTTGCAATGATGTGTGTATTGATTGTTCCCCTGAATACCACTGCTCATGCCGATTTCGTGAAGACCACGATCTCTAATAACAAGATTGCCATCTTCTCCAAATCATATTGCCCGTAAGTCTTTTGTCCCTCTCTGCTACACCAATCTGCGTGTTCATGCATCCATTTTTTTCAAAACCTATTTCACTTATTCGATCAAGTCTATCATAGTTTTTAGTAATAATAATTACATGAATTATTTTTGGGAGGCATACATCTTATGAGATAAGCTTGATCTATCCTCAGATGGGCCCTAAGTAAACGCCTATATTGAGTTAGGGGTAAGATGAGTTAGGAAAAATTCTGAAAAAAAAATGTTAGACAACAGATCCAAGGCCACTATTATCCAGGCATGGATCAGGGCGTAAACGTTTACATATATGTGGTTAAGTTATATATATACGGAGCTGAATATGCCGATATTCCTGCGTCTAGTCCCTTGAATAGTCATTTCCCAGATCCAATAAGCTGAAGACGTTATGGCCACAGTTTTGTTGTCCTCTTAATTGAAGTAAGGAATTGACGAAAAAATTGGCGACAGCACTACAGAAGGTTCTTGATTTATATGGTTTCTTTTTTTAATGGGGGTCTGAAATAATTGGCGACAACACTACAGAAGGCTTTTCTTTTTTGTGGTAACCTTTTTTGACGTGGGTGCGAAATTCAAGTGCATTTAGTCCAAGGATTTGTAGTCGGTAGTTAAAATCCCTGTACGTTAGCAGCACTACATAGGCCTTTCTGGTTAATTGTGTTCAGTGGTTTTGTTGTGATTCGAAACTGAGTTTGAATTTGATACCAGTGGGTATATCAGTTCTGTGGATAGGAGTGCACAAACCCCATTGATTGGTAAGTGGGTCCAAGTAGTGGCATTGGACCTTAAATGAAATGGAAGGGAACAAACTATTCAGCATGCACTTTGTGTTTAGTGACAATTGACATTCTCTTCAACAATGAGGAAATCTACCCACTGTTGGATTTGCAACCACTGCTCGCTGGATAGTCGCGCCTTTATGGAGAATAATGTTTTCTTTCAAGAAACAATCTTAGATTATACAATATAAAAGCTAGGAAGTGATTTAAAGTTTATAATAGGCCGTGTTCAAGACAGAGTTTATGACATACAAAAGAATCGTAAAATGGATTTTGTTCTTTCCCTTCAAAAAATAAAAAAGTAGCCTCAGTTTGATGAAAGCCGGCAATTCCTTTCAGAATGCTTTATCCTATCAATGAATTTTATTGCAAAACAATGTTAGAAATAATTTCCAAAATAAGGTATGAACTCCATGTTGGTTTTTACAGTCTATGTGTCATTTTACTCAAATTTCTGTCGCTCTTCTATAAATGGATACAAGTGAGCATTCTCTCTTGACAATAGATCTATTCATTAAGATACATTCCAGACAGCTCGTCTTGGAGTCCATTCTTCATTTGACACTGGGTCAGAATGAGACACTTATGAATAATTTTTCCACAATCATGCCTCTGCAAGGTGCAATAGACAAATTGGTTTTCCTAAACACATATGATGGGACCATTTAAATAACATTGCGTTTACCTGATATATTTTTTCATCTATGAAGCATATACTAAATATATCTTGTTTATGAAGCAATCTAACTCAAATTGAGTAGGCATGCAGAGCCACGTTTCAAAATGGGGAAGAGATATAAGTTCATAAAAGGTTAAATTGTTTAGAAGATGTGAGTAATTTTACAGCTAAAAAATGCATGCACTTAATTAGTTGGATCCTTGGAAGTTGACTCAAAAACATAACTCTCTAATGCCATGGTGCATATTGAAATCTCAAGAGACAATAAAATAACATCAAAATTCGTAAAGAGGCATATTGAAATCTCAAGACACAATAAAATAACATAGAAATTTGTAAAGAGGCAGCTTCCAGACACAAGACACATGTTTTTCATAGTATTTTCCCTTTTTACCAAATATTGTTTGTAAGTCACATGCCTTGTCTTGGTAATCTTCTCATCCAACACTTTTACTAATTATTTTGGTTTAGCTTTGGAAAGTTGTTTCTTCCTAGTTGTTGGTTCTTCAGCGTTATCTATAATCTCATGTCATGTCCCTCTTTTGATGGGGACATGATGGAAGACCCTTTGCCTTAAAACCTTTCTCGAGGGCTAATGGACATATATAAAAGGAAGTAAGGATTAAAATGTTTTAAGTGAATATGTGTAAAAGTATTTTATGTTTTTTAAATTCACTTAAAAGGGGACCTTTAAGGGTTTTGATGATTTAAGTGATTTTATAAAATAAAAAAGGAAAAAGAAAAATGAAAAGATCATAAGGGAAGGGTCTATTACGATCCTTAAGTTACTCTCCCTTCCCAATTTTGGGCGCTTCACTTGGGAGGACTACATAAGGCAAAGGAAGTATCATTTGATTCTTTCATGACTTTTTTTGGATAACCATTTTCTTGGAGTCTAAGCATGAAAAGCTAGGCTTACACTTGGAGGACGAAAACCCTTCAAGGGAGCTGAATCAAAGACGAAAACTCTTGAAATTCAGACTTAGGGCAACTTCATCAAGGAGTTGCATTGAGCAGAATTGACATCAAAAGGTGTTTTTGACATCAAGTGAGACTTTGCAGGTGAGCGAACCCTGGAGGAGTTAGGTGTTGGCTTGGAAGAGCTGTTTGAGGGCAGCAAAGCACATTTTGGAGGGCTGCACACATCTACAAGGGCAGTGACCAGCTTGTGAAGATTGGTGACCCACTTTGGGGTCTTTCCGGAAGCAATTTGATAGTGTGGATCAGCCACACATATTTTCTGAATTTTTATCATAATTTCCAGCTCTATACCTAACCAAAAAATCAGGTTCTTGGCTGGTTATTTGGAAAATATATCATTATATTTTCTGCTATTTTTTGGAGAATTGAAATAATATTTTGGAGCTGATTTCAAGGTAATCTACAACAGTATTTGTAAATTCAAGTTGTTAGAGTTTTGAGATAAATCTGAATATTCATATTTGTTGATTGGATTGATAGAATAAATTCTTGTTTAACCTAATATCCTTAAAAGGAACATTACACCTCAGCTTCATCTACAATCTCAACTTGATCTATAACCTCAACTTCACCTCCTTCATGTTATTGATACATGTCTGCACCATTGAATATTGAAGATATATCAACTTCTTCAGCTAACTCAATCTGATACACATTATCCCCAAATCTCCTCAGGTTCTTCCATGGTCCAATCTTTTCTGTACTTTAATTTATTATATTCCCCTTGAGGAAACCTTTTCTTCTTCAAAATTGTCATGACTAAATCGCGAACTTCAAATTCCTTCTGTCTTCTAAATCGATCAGCATATTCTTTGTACTGTAGATTGCCCTGCTCCACGCATTTTAACCTTCTCAATGTTCTCATGTAATTGCTGCACGTGTTCTGCATATCCCCCTGCATCATCACTCATTTGTTCTTCGATTGGAAAATTTAGCAAATCTGTAATTCCTTTAGGATTGATAATATGCTATCTGGAATGGCTATTCTAGTTAATGAGGTGTTATATGCAAATTCTGCTTGAGGTATCACACTGCCCCATGCTTTGGTTTCTCTCCAGCTAGACACTTCATTAGATTGCCAACTGAGCTATTGATAATTTCATTTTGCCCATAGTTGTGGGTGATATGCAGAACTAAATTGTAAACTGGTATTCATTCTTTTTGAAAGAGTTTTCCAAAAACAGCTGAGAAATTTTGTGTCCGAATTGAAAGTAATGCTTCTTGGGAGGTCATGCATCCTCACAATTTTTTTTGACAAACAGATCAGTAACTTGTTGAGCATCATTAGTGTTTCTACAAGGTACGAAATGGGCCATTTTAGGAAACATGTCAACAAAAACAAAGATTCACCCATTGTGTTCTACGTAGACCCAAAACAAAATCCATTGAAATATTCTCTCATGGTCAAATAGGTACAGGTAATGGAGTGTACAACCATGTGTTTTGACTTCTGCCTTTGCCACCTGGCAAATTCTTTACCCTACCACAATTCTACTAACATCATTCCTTAAGGTTGGCCAATAATACGGTTCTGCTATTGCTGCTAAAGTTTTGACTCTCTCAAAGTGGCCTACCAATCCTCTCTAATAAATAACTCTCTCAATGAGTTTTCTGGTATGCACAGTTGCTTTCTTCTATACGAAAAGTCATCATGCAGAAAATAATCGAAATACGAAATTCTATCAAATTCCTTTGATTCTTACAAACCTTCCATGCTTCTCCAGAGTCTTGGTTACTATTGTATAATTCTTTCAATCCCGCAAAGTCTTAACAGCTTTGATGAACTTTGTGGCAACCAATGCCATTCTCTTGCTTAATGCATCTGCAACACATTTGGGTTTTACAGCCTTATGCTGTAAGACAAAAGTGTACTCATATAACAACTAAACCCCCTCTTAGCATATCTTTGACTCAACTTAGGTTGTGAGCTAATGAATTTCAAAACCTGGTGGGGTCAATATACAACACGAATTCTTTTGGAAATAGATAATGTGTCTGATGTTTTTGAGCTTGAATGATAGCATAAAATTTTCAGTCATATATACATAATACTTATTGCACCATTTGTTTATGGGAAAGTGGTTTAACCTCAAAATGCAATACATCTACCCATACAACTTTGCAATCAGATCCAATCAGATTTGACCTAATAAAACAGTAAAATCAGACCTAATTGCAGTAAGGAATATTATAGAATACTTGAAATGTGCAAAGATAGGGTTTTAGAAGAGTATCTGAATTGTCACAAATCCGGAGACGGAAGAAACAGATTGTGGACAACAAGTCCAGACATCAAGGCGGACAAAACCCAAAAAAATTGGATTAAACAAAGAACCTTACCTAGATGGCCAAAATTGTAGCACTTGTTAATTGGCATAGCCAGATTCGTACAACCATGTTTTTGGCAATTGTCAGATTCTGGAAATCTAATTTAATGACCCTGTTCCTTGGCTTATGGGCTCCAAAAATTTCACCCGCTTGTCTAGAACTTCGCACAAATCTCTGGGAAACTAATATCCTTCCTTGGAACCCTAACAACGCGTCAAAGGCCAAAAAATGGGGGAGTCAATGAGGGGCCTGTGCTATCCCTCCATTATTATCAAGCCTGTGTTGTAAAACAAAATTGGAAGACAACACTCAATGCACTTCAACAAGTAATTCGTGGATGCAAGCCCTAATCCCTATATGACTTTTCACACTAGCATGAACAAGTGGCACAATGCAAATGGAGATTCCAATTTTGAATTGAATTCTACTTTAAACATTCAAATTCTGTTTTTTTAGTAATTGCTAGACTCTTGCTTTCAATCCACTTATCACTCTTGACTTTTTGCATTCATATCTCTTATCATTCTCTATGCAATTATAGACTTCTCAAATTCAAATTAGGACCCTATTGGCGTGCATGTTGACACACAATGGGTGGGAAAGGCCAACAAAAGAGGAACACAAGGCATTGGGATCCAAAACAAGGGTAAAAAAGGGCCACACAAAAAGGGTGCCAGAAATGTAGATATATTCCTGACAGACCAAAATTGTAGTCTTATGGTCTTGGCAGGCAAAACCGTATTGCTACGTTTCTGGTAAGAAGTCTAAAACAATAGGAAAATGAGTGGAGAGAGAAAACCAGAGAGGAAAGAAAACAAGAGGAAGGGGAATCAGGTAGGAAGAAACAAAGCCCAAAATACAGGAAAAATGTGCTAATAAGAATAATATGAACTAATAATTGACAAACAAACAAGTACCCTGAACAATGCAACTTATCAACTAGAAGTACCTCCAGGCCAAAATTAGGTGTCTCTTTATAATGCCCCACTTTGATGTGTGCATGCATACATATAAAAGTAAAACAAACAAGCTTGTCCATAGGGTTTGTAGAAGATGCCTCGATTGTTGAAATTTGTAAGAGTTTTGGAAGTCAATATAGGAATATTGAACTGAAAGTTAAAAGGAAAGAGAGATTTCCTAATTGCCACCTTGAAAAGTCATTAAGATTTGGATCAAACATCCATGTCCCTATGTCTGGGATACAGAAACCCATGCCCCTGCAAACATATGCAAGCGAATTACTATCTATATAAATCTAAAATGAAGAAATTGCTGAAATCTAGGAGAGAAATTGGAAATAGGAACAAATACACTTGGTTTTGTTGAAAAATGTGAAGTTGCTTATGTGAAATCTGTATCTCAGAATTTGTTTTGTATCTGAATGTGTTTTGTGGTGAGACTAAGCGAAGTATGTAGTGTACCACAATGTGAGGGAGCAAAGGAGTGTATGATGTGTACAACCATTTAATTGCTTCCATGTGAGGGATCAAGAGTATTGGAGTTTTGGAGATAAAATAAACGGATCATATGCCCCCCTTTTGAGATGTAGAATGAACTTGTGGATGACATATCTCGAAATAAAGGGATTACGCTTACCATTTACAAGATAGGAAATAAAGCACTAACGATAACATAGTAAGACATCATTGCCGAAACATCTATGTCATAGATAAATGACCCCAAATGGGTCCAAAGTATAATCTATATAAAATCAAGTGTAACATTCCTCCAAGTGAGCAAGATATAAACAATGTAAGCATAGTAACAATGAGATGCCCCTCACATGCAACATATAAGCAATCTAAGCACAATAGTAATATGCTCCGCATGGACAAGATATAAGAAGTGTATGATGTGTACAACCATTTAATTGCTTCCATGTGAGGGATCAAGAGTATTGGAGTTTTGGAGATAAAATAAACGGATCATATGCCCCCCTTTTGAGATGCAGGATGAACTTGTGGATGACATATCTCGAAAGAAAGGGATTACGCTTACCATTTGCAAGATAGGAAATAAAGCACTAACTATAACATAGTAAGATATCATTGCCGAAACATCTATGTCATAGATAAATGACCCCAAATAGGCCCAAAGTATAATCTATATAAACTCAAGTGTAACATTCCTCCAAGTGAGCAAGATATAAACAATGTAAGCATAGTAACAATGAGATGCCCCTCACAGACAACATATAAGCAATCTAAGCACAATAGTAATATGCTCCACATGGACAAGATATAATAAATGAAGCATTATGATAGCATACCCCAATATATGCAGTGTGGCTTAGTAACAATGAGATGTCCTTTAAGGACAACATATAAGCAACCTAAGCACAATAGTAATATTGCCCTTCATGAACAAGATATAATAAATTAAGCACTGAGGTAGCATGCTCCAATGTAAGCAATGTAGCAGCAGAAATATCAAAGGAAAGCATACACATGGAGCCTTGCCCCAATAGATGCATGATAGGAATCATGGCAACATAGGCAAACAAACAAGAACATCTACATGATATGGGTCATGGCACATCAAGGAACACTGTGTATGATGTAGGTCATGGCACCAATCATATAGCAACACAGAGTAAACAAAGCTAGCATGTCACATTAAGCACACATCAAACACGCCACACACAGAGTAAACAAGACAAACAATGGCACATATAGAGAGCAATAGAGAAACAAAATAGTCAGTGCACTTAGAGTAAACAATCATAAGCATGTGACACAAGTATACAATGAAAGCAATTAACATATATCACTCATCGGGCAAATTAGAGAGGCACGCCAAACAATAAGCATACGAAGCAAACATATCAAGCACACTAAAATGAAAACAACATAGAGGAAACAAAACATCCATATAACTAAGTACAAAACAACATTGAATTCAAAGCAATTACAACAGGAATACAAGCATACATAGAAGCACTAACCATTCAAAGGTACACACTAGGCAAGATTAACTAGAATATATTTGATCCCATGAAAGCTCAATATGGTAAAGGAAATCACAAAAGATAGAACTTGAAGCACCACTAAGAGATGCCATCAAAATGCCCCCAGAGCAAAAACATGAAAAGGAACCCCCAGCCAATTGTGAATCCATAGTCATAAGTATTTTCTTGTAGATCTTGTATCTATCTCAATAATACCATCAATAGCATGCGTGTAAACAATATAACCTCTAGCGATAGGCAAATAATCGTGTACATATTATGTGTACTATAACCGTTAGAATTTAGTATTTACATTGAGCTAAATTACTGTGTGTAAGTTACTATATGATTAATACAATTATTATTGGTTAGTAGGTTAAAATAATATATTGTTGTAAACAATATATTACGTATTTGGGTTAGGAGGTTATATGGTTGAGATATTTGAGGTATCGAAGATTGAGGAAGCCTCCTTGATTATAGGAGATACTTATATAAATATAATGTCCCGTATGTAATGAATGGTGGAATAAAAATATGGTGTGTGATTATTATTATCTGCGTGTATTCTCTCTTGATCAAAACTATGCTCAGGTTCTTTCGATTCACATTAGTGGTATCAGAGCAACTATGGGTCTGTGAGAGCATGTGAGGCGCAGTTGCACGGCATTTCGTCCTTGTGGATGAGAAACTGCCTTTTGTCCCAAATGTTTGTGAGTGTTGATCTAGCTTAGCAAAGGATTGGATGTCATAAATTAAGAACTCTTGTGTTAAAATCCACAAATTCTACTAGATAGCATGCAACATAGTTTTTAGATTGCTACGTTGAATGCCCAGTTCATGGTTGTCTCCAACTTGCTATCCATTAATCTTTGCGGATCAACAAGTTTATCTTGTTTGTGCCCTATGCATTCATTGTCCCAACGTGTAATGAGTTGCTCAAATTCTACCAAGTCTTACAGTGTATGGCTTGTTGATCTACCAGTTTCCAAGCATCACGTCAATTCATAGATTCATATTTTCTCTTGTCACTGTGGACCTTAGAGTAACAGGCTGCTTGTATTCCATTTCAAGCAATATGTTTCAGTCATATCTATCAAAATCTTTGTTTTGTCCTTATTTAAATTCGTTAGACCTAGTCGTGTTGCTTTATGCTGTGCATTGAAAAATTCAAGGGCTGCTTTTAAAGCCATAGTTTACTCATATATCAGCTTGGAATTGACAGATTGGTTCTGCGTAGTTTTGTGCAAGCTACATTGGTTCGCATCTATTTGGATCAGTGAAATTAATGCTACGATAGCTTTGTGTGATGCATTTAGACTGTTTGATCTCATGCATGCATCAATTTTGATCTTTGCTCGGGTATGTCAAATCCAGCTTGACCTTACTGTGTTCTGATCTCATGCAGAAACGATTCTATTAAGCGTCTGCCAAATGAATGTGTAACGCATTTTCTTCCCTGTCATCCACTTCTTAGACACGTGTAGATGTCTTCAGCAGCTTTGCTATTTCCATGCAATGGTATCGGTGTTGAAAGGACTCCCACAGTTGAAATCTCGGTATACATGCAATTTGCGATACCGTAGGGTATTTCTATAAAGTTTGTTTTATTCGAATAAAGTTTGTTTAGGTTTAGTATAAATCATGGTTAGTAGTGTCAAGAGTTATGTATATCTTTTAATTTGTTAATGTCTATCATTCGATAATAGGTGACTTAGGCATCATTTCTAATAGTGGCCAGTTTAATTAAATTTGGTATAAGTTTTTAGTCAATTAAACAATTAAAATTTTAATTATAGCTTTTAGCTATATTAAAATTTAATGTGTTTGGCTTAATTTTTTGAAAAGGAAAATTCACATTTGTTATTAAAAAAAAAAAAAAAATGGAGGTTGGAGGCATCAATGGAAGGAGGCTAAAAAGTAACCCTTGTCAACCACTAGTGACAAGGCTGCATTTTGAGATAGTGGCATACTATGGGCCAAAATGACTATGTCGAGGATGATCGTCAGTGGTAGTGGCGACTATCTATGCTATGCGAGATTGAGTGGCAACAATCATGTGCAGAGGCTACAAAAGTGATAATGAGGATTTGATCCTTATTTTCCATTTCATTTTTTCGTTTGTATGGTGTGTGAAATAAATAAAAGATTGTAACCTTTCCTTGCTAAGTTGGAGAAGAGGAGAATGTAGATATCATTGAATATGTAAACAATTGTATAGGAGGACAACTGATTGCAGAAATCCTCTGACTGCAAAGATCCTCTGATTGCCATACTTTATTGGAAGATGGTCGGCCAGTGAATTACTATGTTTTCAATTCATATGATGTACTTTCTCCCCACGTAAAAACTAAGGGGAGAATGTTAGAATTTAGTATTTACATTGTGGTAAATTACTGTGTGCAAGTTGCCAGTAGGTCAAACAAATATATTGTTTATATTGTGTATTTGGGTTAGGAGGTTATATGGTTGAGATATTTGAGGGATTGAAGATTGAGGAAGCCTATTTGATTATAGGAAATGCTTTATTATATAAATATAATGTCTTGTATGTAATGAATGATGGAATAAAATATAGTGTGTGATTATTATTATCTGTGTGTATTCTCTCTTGATCAAAATTGTGCTTAGGGTCTTACAATTCACATCAATAACATAGTCATGAAGTAGACAATCATTCAGGAAAAGCAAAAAATATAAACAAGTCTCAACTATAGGCTTATAAAAGTTAAAGGAGAAAGCATTTGGATCAAAAAGTTATGTATCACTATGGTTTGAAGATCTTGTGTCATGAGAAAGCATATATGCACTATTGTTTGCATAAATCAATTAGTGTTAAATAGGGGAAATAATAGGATATTGACAAATAATGATAGGGCACACTGTTATAAGCATCTTCTTGTGTGACATACATCATACTTGCCATTTTTTTAAGAGTGATTCATTGTAGACTTCTTAAAGTGGACATCAAGGGGTTGTATTGTCTTGCGAACGAATTGCAAATATTTTTTACCATTAGTAATGTTGCGAGCACCCAAAGACCTGTCATTCTTATCACAATGTATATTACTAGTTTAAGCATGTGCTTGATTATTTGTGTGTCCACACTTAGAATCCTTATGTGTTTTATCATCATTGCTATAACCAATTCCTTGTTTATCTTTATGAGCAGTTAGAAGAATAGGCTTTGTTTTACCTTGCTTTTTTTCCGAGTCCTTTACTACTATATCATCCTATGCACACACTCGAGTCCAAATCCATATTGTTTCAAGGAGGTTTGAATAAGACTAGAACCTCTATCGTTTCTATTTATAACACACCAATCATCCCTCACTGGTTGTTTTTCTTTATCATCCCTTGTCCTATATACATTAATGCATGTGTATTTATAGACATTTCAAATTCAAATTAAGATCCTATTGGCATGTAAGTTGGCACACAATGGGTGGGAAAGGCCGACAAAAGAGGAACACAAGGCATGGGGGACCCAAAACAAGGGTCAAAAGGGCCCACACAAATGTAGCAATACATTCCTTCCGAGACCAGAATTGTGGTGGTACTGTCCTGGCCGACCACAACTGCATTGCTACGTTTCTTGCAAGAAGCCCATAATAGTAGGGAAATAGGGGGAGGAAAGAGAAAACAATAGGAAGGGGAAGTAGATAGGGAGGACTAGGGCCTAGAACACAGGAAACTGTGCCAATAAGAGCCAAATGTGAACTGATAATCTACAAACACACAAGTACCCTAAAACAATGCAATTTAACAACTAAAACTACCCCCAAACCAAAATTAGGTGTCTACACTATGCGGCTTATCTTTGAAATAAGACATTCGCCTTCTTTCTTGGCTCAAAGCTGCACCAATAGCAAGCATCAAAATCTATTTGGAAGACTTTGTTAAAATCCAGTAGAGGCAACACCGGTGTGTATGGTATCTTCTTTTTTAGCAACTCAAACTTCCCTACGACCTTTGGTTAACTTTTTGCCTTAATGCAATCTGTAGGCAGGGCGGTTATTGCAAACAGGGGTTCTGCTTAACTTTTTGCCTTAATGCAATAAGTATAATGCTGGTAACTATACTCCATTGAACTCTTTGTACGATGCCAATACGCAGCAAAAGGAAGAAGAGGAGGTGGCAGAGAGTTGAAAGAATAATTAGCAGTATAGTGCTGATTTCAAGCTCCATTTGGGCCCTTTGTAGCGGAAGGAAGGAGGTGGTAATCAGCTGACACTTAGCCAGGTTTTCTCCAGATTGGGATTTTAGGGTAAAATTTTTGTTTTATGTGTGGTTCTCTTGTTTTCTTTCAGCTATTTATGGTTCTGTTATTGCACCACAAACAAATTACATTCTAGTACTCTAATTTACACTCTAATCCACTGCCATTTGAAAGATACTTTTAATACCAGTACAAAACATTGTTTTAAGAAATGTGCTTGATTTTCAACAAGTGAATTTGTAGAGGAAATTACAGATCACCCTTCATCCTCTTGTATATCTGTTCCGGTTTGCAGCTTCATAAATTGTGTGTCCTTGCACTGACATATTCGTTTTTGCTTTAATTCTGAAATTGTTTGAAGAGTTTTTGTCGGTAAATTGAAGGTAGAAATTTAGCCCTCGGATGTTACAGCATTTTGGGCCATGTTATTATCTTGTCTTTTGCCCTGGCTTCTCCTAGTCCTTTGAAGGTTATCCCATCGCAGGGCAGCATGGGACTTCAGGTTTGCCACTGCAAACTTCATGTTCATCTTCTTTGATGTTCTCCATCCCAAAATGCCTTTCTAATTCTTGGACCCAATCTTCAAATATATCAGTATTTATTTCTCCCTTGAACTCTGAAACCTCTGTTATAATTTCAGTTCTCTTCTTAGTAACTGCATCTATAGCTTGGGCTCTCACATTTTCCTCCTTTGATATGGAACCTAATTCTTGTGGTATAATTACTTTTAAAGGTTCCAGTCTTATCAAGAGTCCTGCATCCAGATTCCTTTTATTTCCTGTTTGCCTTCTGCCTCTTCTTCCCCAGTTGAATTGGACTTCCATTTGAGCCATCTTAACCTGGCTCTGATACCAAAACTGGAGGAAATATCCACTTGTATGGCAGTTATGTGGGACTTCTGCTATTTTCCTACTCAATGAGTTTTTTCTATCACAGATCTGCCAATGTGATGTTCTGTATTTAAACACCAAAGTCGCTGCCCCTCAGAACTGATTTGCACAGAATCCTGCACACACACGGGAGAAAGTTCTGTAACAAAACAGATTATTGAAAATATACAACAGGCAGAATTGGTGAATTAAATACACTCAGCTGAAAACCAACAACACTTTTTAACACACTTTTATTCACAACTATTTTGAAAATTACGAAGAGAGGAACCCAAACTGCACCCAAGCCAAAAATCCCTACTCCATACAACCATCCACGAAAACCACCCTACATCTAATCTTTTTCCTAAATAATTATTCCACATGTAAAATTAAATCAAAATGGCGCTGTACATCTGTCCCTTGCAAACTGCACACAATAACTTTCCACTCCCTAATAACATAAGTCAGAGGTAGTGGGACTGGAAGGCTATCCCTAATATCGCCCAACGACTGCTATCCAGTCCCCTAAATTTCTTGACAGAAATTTCAATTGAGGTGATTTACACTACTGCCAGCTATCATATTTTAATTAGCTGCATCAATATTTGAGCAATTTTATCTAATGCCGTATGTGGTAAATTGGAGGTAGGGGTGGGTATTTTGTGCCAGTGTCATGACATGTGTTGTTTTTATGGAATACCTTGTGATGTCAGTTGCAAATATATATTACGCGTTGGTGAATATGGATAGATTGAATTTGATCATCTATGCATTAGTCATGTGTTGAACTTGCACGACTGAATCTAGCAGCCTGAAACTTGCTACTTGTGTATGACCATCTTGACCTACATAGCACATTTCGTTAATACACTCTTATGGGGACGATAAGAAAGAAACAAATTGATGTCAACAAATGACCAAAGTAAGTGAATGGGTACAAAGTCGAACTAATTAAGAGAGAGCACTAATAAAGAAGTGCCTAAAGCACGCCCCTCACAAAGAAAAGTTGCAACAGAAATATGTAAGGAAAAGGCGAGTTTACCAAGAAAGGGTGCACCAACAGCATTAAGAAGTCGTAAATGATAAGAACACCTAAGAATATCTCAAAATTTAGAGGTTTTTTGGGCTTTGCTGGTTATTATTGATGAAATATTAACACCTTTGCTACTATCGTTGCTCGTTTATCTGACCCATTGGAGAAATATTCTTATTCACAGTCCAAAACTTATGAGCAAAATTTTCAAATGTTGAAAAAGAATTGTCAGCAATACCAGTTCTGACAGCATTGGAATTTTCAAATCTGTTTGTGATTGAGTTCAATGCTTCTAGCTCGGAACTCGGAGTAATTATTATGCAATAGGTTTGGAAAGTCATAAGGTAAAACGTAGAGAAAAATTAAATCTATCCATGGTCAGGAAAAGCTTGCTTTTATGATTGATACAATGGAAAATTGTAATGAATTTAGCTCACATCTGGAAAATGAAAATGCAATTGCACTTATTACTAAAGTATGTTTGGACTGTAATAATCAGAAATAAACCTACCACAACTGTTAAACTAGTTAAATGGATAATCAAAGATGATAGGGCCAAATCTGAAACTGGTGTAGGTATAGCAGACACAAAACTACATCTGCCAGATTGAGAAACATATCATCAAAAGTACTTTAGGATGACCATGAAAAATGTTTTGGATCAAAAGCACAAAATGCAGAATTCACCTTAATACAAATGTTAATTGAAGATGTAAGTTTCTATCAGCCGAAGTTACACACATGATAATTACTTTTTAATTGATTAGACTAATTTTATGCAACGAAAAGTGCAATATGTTCCTTATGTATCTTGTATTGCTTGGTGGCAGGTACTGTGCACGTGCAAAGAGTGTTTTCAAGGAGTTAAACGTGACACCTTATGTCGTGGAACTTGATCTCAGAGGTCTTTTTGCTTATTTCAGACTTTGTATTTAGTCTTATAGATTGATAGGAGAAAAGTGTATGTTGCTTGCTGAAAATGATTTTCAGTATATTATTCTTATTATATCCTAGAGTTTCCTTTTTGATTCAACTTATATATGCTTTACTTTTCATTTTTGCATTTATTTCAAGTTGTCATTGTATCAATGTAACTCATTTGTCGGATGGTTGTTTTTGTTGTTCACAATGAGGTGCATTTTTCATGTAACTGTGTCATTTGTTGATCTGCACCATGGGACCTAGGATGCTAGTATGGGGGACAACCCAATTGTTATTGGTTAGCAATCTTTGGGTTATGGAACATGCAATAGAAAACTATAACAGCAGTAAATCAAAACACATTCAAATGTGGAAGAATTTGTAGGATAGTGCAACTTCTATTCCATAGGAAAGAATAAGGTAAAAGTACAAAGGTGTACAATGTTTAGCAAGTTTGAGAATGAAGATCCTTGTGATTAGAAGGGGAAAGACACTTCCTACTAACTTGCCTAGCCTGGAATGTGAATTACATGCATTTGAGATGCTAGATACTCAGAGCATGCCAACATTCTACTTTTTGATCTATGGTTGCTCTAGTCTGTATATGGGCCACCTTCTTACGGTCGAAAATGTTACAATAAATATACATTATTACAAGAAGGCAGTTATGATAGACGGTGGTCACAAAAATGAATAGTTACAAAACAGTTTGCCTTCTGTTCGAGTGTCGATTCACCTCCCTGTAGGTGTGACGGTTGGACTTCCGGTACCGCATTATGTTGATAGGGGCTCTAACATGGTGCTAACTTAGGGAGTACAGTCTGCAAACGCACCATGAGGCTGCATTGGTGGCACATGTTGCTGTGAGGCTAGAGAGCTCCAGGTCCTTGAGAAGAGTGTGTGGATCGACACTGCTGTGCTCGAGCATCATTTGCCCTTTTTTAGGCGCAATGGTCCCCTTTGCATCTTTGGTTAGCAGTGGAAACTGGACCTGAAGCTGTGTAAGGTTGTACTACTTAGCCTGATCAACATGTTATCTTGCTTTGACTACTCTGAACAACTGATGTGTGCCTTGGTAGGTGTGTGTTGTTGTGATCTCAACAATTCAGTCCTTTAGTGTTGTATGCATGTGTTCTTGATCCAGGTTTAAGGATGCCAAGTTGCTGTTGGCGCAAGCAAAGATGGAAAATATGGCTTAAGAAGCTGCACATTGAATACTGGATATAGACTGAAGTACTGTGGCATGTCAAGGACAAATGCATTCTCTTTAATTCGTGCAATATGGTGCAAGGACCATAGTGTAGGGGCTGATCTTCCTATTATGACCCGTGAAGTGTTCTTTCCGAAGATGCAACTAGACTTTATCACCCACCTGGAACTTTTGAGGTGTGCAATGCACATCACAACGCTCTTGGTACTTCTGCTGTTGGTGTGAGAGTATATGCTAAACCTGGTGATGAATATGTTAAATTTGTTGCAAAAACTTTTATACCTTCTCCACTTCCTTTTCTTGTGTACACAACTTCGTGCTAGATGGTGTGTTGTAGGATATATGCCTAGGGATGTAGCTGGTTGGAACCCAAGACATGTCAAATTGACTATGCCCCGTAAAACTATGCAGAGCTCTAAGGTAGGCATGCTGAATGTAGAGAAAGTTATCATCCAAGTGCACGAATGTGCATTGTTGTAAATGTGCAACAAATGGACAAGTGTGCGGTTGACAACTTCTGTTTGTCCATTCGTTTGAGGATGAAATGCTGTAGACTGGTTTAATTGTGTATCCGTCATATCCCACAAGGCCTTCCATAAGTGATTCAAACTGTGGGTAATGGTCAGCTACAATGGATGCTGGTAGTCCGAAATGAACCCAAACATGATTGAAGAATGAGCTTGCAAATTTCTACGTGTTGATGCTCTTCTTGTGAGTTGTTTTACATTAACATGCAATACATCTTACCCATAGAAAATGTGCATATCAAATCTAATTAGATTCAATTAAATAAAACAATAAAGTTAGTCCTAATTGCGTAAAGGAATATTGTAGAATAATTGAAATTTGCAAAGACAGGGTTCTTAGAAGACTACCGACTTGCCACAAATCTGACAATCGAAAGAAGAAAGTAGTGGGAAATAGGTCCAGACAACAAGAAAAACAAAACCTATAAAACTTGGAGCGAACAAAGAACTTTCTAAATTTGACAAAAAACGTACCGCTCCTTTCTTGGCACTACCATGTGTTTGGGAATTTTCAATGTTATTCAAATACGATTTGATGACCTTGTTCCTTTTCTTTTGGGCTTGTAAAACCTATTTCATTTTTCCAAAATTGTGCGGATGTTTGTGAAACCTATCTCCTTCATTGAAACCCTTATCACTCATCAAAGATCAATGACAACAGGGTAGTCATTGAGGGACTTATGTTATCCCTCCATTATTATGAGGCCCCTGTTTTGGAAAGAATTTGGAAGACATCATTCGATGCACTTCAACAAGCAATTTGTGGATGCAAGCCCTAATCCCTATGATTTTTCACTTGCATAAACAAGTGGCACAATGCAATTTAAAGATTCCAATTTGGGATCAAATTCTGCTCCAAAAACTTAAATTTCTGCTCTAAACACTTCAATTTCTGCTCTTTCAATAAATGCTACTCTTGCTTTCAATTCACTTATCACTCTAGACCTTGGCATTTAATTCTCTCATTCACTTCTCCTATATATAGACTTTTCTAACTCAAAATTGAGGACCCTATTGGTGTGCAAGCCAACACACAATGGGTAGGAAAGGCCGACAAAATAGGAATGCGAGGCAGAAAAATCCAAAAGAAGGCCCACAAAAAGGGAAGCCAAAAATACAGCAACATAGTTAAAAAATTCATACTTGGCAAAAACTTGGCAGGTCAAAATTTTTACTCAAACTTGCGACTCCGTAGAAAACTTGACAAAACTCCCGCTAGTTAACAATAACATGAATTCATAAAATAAACTTAAATAACTTGTAAAACATTGTTAAAAAGCATAAGAAATTAATTTTAGAGAATGCATAGGTATATTTTCGATTATTTTTAGACCAAAAAAGAGTACAATGCTTATCAATGTACCATAATATCATTATTCATATGATGATTAATCGTCATCATAGAAATTAACAAATCCATAAAATAGTTTACATATTTCTTTGCCTCTCCTAGCACCTCATAATCATTGGATGCACCTTAGAAATGGAAGGAAAAGATTCCTCCTTTGAAATAAAATCATCTGCAAACATATCATCCTCAACAACTCCTTTTGATGCTATCGCTGCCCCCTTTCTGTTGCTTTCTTCTCAAAATAAGCTATCTCTTCCTCTCTAAACATGGGCCCCATGTTCTCAACAATCAAGTTTGAGTATGGATTGATATCATCTAGGTTAATTGCATCATGACTCCCTTGCCCCTCCATTTGTCTCAGGCGAAGATGAAGATTGTATCATACAAAAAATAGGTCATTGAAGCCTTATGTTGTCAACACATCGCGCTTCTTTGTGTGAACAGCCTCAAACATACTCCAATCACATTCATATTCAAAAGATCTACATGACTGACACAAAATATTGATGGACAACCTTTAAAAAATTGGTGTTTTTGCATTATAATTTTCCCACCGCAATAATGCAAATAGGACATTTGTAACTTTGAAAGTTAGCTAGGCTGGCATATATTAAAGATGTTTAGTATCTACAAATAAAAGGATTCATTTTGTTTCTACTTGGCTGTTGGGTCATTCTCCTTCAAATGCATAGAGTCAGAAAAGAGCCTCCCCTCTGTGCCCTTGTAAATCTGCAACTCATTAAGAATTGTGTCTCTTAAGGGTTTCATCATGCGTCATCCTCTTTATGCATGCGTTGGGGCCATCCATAACATCTTCATCTACCTTTAATGAATCATAGAATAAAAACTTGGGGTTCAAGTAGTAGGTCGCTGCATGCATATGTTGGTGGAGTTGCTTGTTCCATTTGTGATTAACTATGTGCCAAATGGATTCACATTTTCTTTTATTTTTCCCATAATAATGCGCTATGGTTTCATACAAATAATCCATTGGGTTTTTTTCACCATACACCAATTGTATAACTCTGACCAAAGGCTACGCTTCCTAAAACAAAATAGCATGAAATTTTAAAATTAAAATTAAGAGAAATTTGAACAAAAAAAATCATAAAATATAAATGATAAATAAAAAAAGTTAAAATAAAATTTATCTTAAGGATCTCTTTTGTGTTCTTCTCAAATGCATAAAAAGTGGTCTTCACAACCCTTCCCCTTCAGACTTTCTACAAAAGGGAGACTCCAACCACTGTTTGCTCACAAACACTGCGTAAGAGATGTTAGTGAGGATGCAATACTCCACATTGTGCTCTTTCTGTTGGTGTGCAATACTCCATACAGGCTCCTTTCTGTTGGTGTGCTCTTTCATCAAATTTAGCACCCAAGGGTGATTGTAGATGTATTTGTGTAATTTTTTTGGCTCCTTAAACCACATTTTTCATCCATATAATTTTTATTGTCCTTAAGTATGAGATCGATGTAATGGGCTATGCAAGGGAAAGGGCTCCAAAAAATGTATAGAGTGCCTCTCCTTAAGAAGTCTCTCTGCTGCTACATATGTTGTTGCATTATCAGTCACAATTTGGATGATATTCTCCACATCCACTTCCATGACCACTTCATACAACATATCACACAAGGTTTTTGCATTTTTCACTTGGACAGAGGCATCAATAAACTTAAAGAACACCAATTTCCCACTTGAAGCCACTATAAAGTTTATTATCAAAGTGCGATTCTTTCCATTTGTCCACCCATCAAACAAAATATTACAACCTTTTTTGTGCCATATTATTTTTTGATCATCTACTATCACTTTCGTATTTTTACGGCTAACTCCAACAATGGGCCACTCAAATCATGAGAAGTAGGTGCCTTCCAAGCAATTGTCAATGTAGTTGTCAATGTTTGTCAATATGGGCTTCTCCTCACATTGAATGGTATGTTATAATAAAAAAAATTGCAGCAGCCATTCTCCATTAATTATGTTTTTTTGGTTGGAATTAGTACCTTCAAGCGAAGGATGTGCACTAGGAGTATTGCGAGGAACAAAGAAACTATGTGAAGCCAAAGGCATTTGAATTGAACTAGCTCTAGTGGATGAGCTCCATCCCCAAATCCTTGGGCCAACAGAAGAGCCTACCAATTCATCAAAAATCGGGGGGGAGGGGCGGCGGCATTCATCATGGATGCAATTGCTGCAAATGTCGTTATTTTTTTCATTTTTTTGCCCTCAGAGAGCAAGGATAACATTCATCTCTCTTGTAACTTCACGCCCCAATTTGTTGTACAATTGCACATTTTTGGTTTGAGCTTCATGCAAGGTGGTATTTGAGGTGTTTGATGCCTACTCTCATTAGAAAACCACAATAATTGTAGATCACAGTATTATACGCCGAACTCTCTATGCCATGCTTTCGAGCAAGATCATCAAACTTTTTACTCCTACCGTGACCACTTGGAGCATATGCCATTCTTGTATATCACTGCAAATTGTCCAATGTAAACTGCAAACCCCATAAAACAAAGAAAAAACAAGTTTTAATTTAAAACCATAGTGGCCTATCACAAAAATATGAAAATTGCTAAAAAAGAACCAAAATATCAAAATGAAAAACTGAAAATAAATCTGAATTTTAGAGTCTTACCTTTCAAACTCCCTTTAAAGTTGATGGAAATCATCACAACAATTGGTAAATGATCAAATCTGTTTGAGCATAGCAAAAAACTGCATTAAATTGAAATGTAAAATTGAAAACATGTTTTTGATTGTCGATTGTTTATATTCATACACAACCATGTTTTTATCATGGAGTTGTGAGTACTTGCGAGTTTTAATACCATGTGCAGCACTACATTTCTGATAGACTAAAATTGTAGTTGTATGGTCACGACGAACCATAACTGCACTGCTACATTTCTGGCAAGAGACCCAAGACAACAAGAAAATAGGGGGAGGAGAGAGAGCAAGAGGAAAGGGAAGGAGAACCAAACAGGGCCCAAAACACAAGAAACACATGCAATTAAGAGCCTAGTATGAACGGATAATCAACAAACACCCAAGTACCCTATAACAATGCAATTTGACAACAAAAACTGTCCTCGGACCAAAATTAGGTGTCTACATAATGCTCCACATTGATGTGTGCATGCATGCATATCAAAGTAAAAAAAACAAACTTACTTGGAGGGTTCATAGAAGATGTCTTGATCACCAAAATATGTGAGAGTTCTCAAAGTTAGTATAGGAATGATGATGAACTTAAAGTCAAAAGGAAAGAGAGATTACTTGCTTGCCATTGTGAAAAGTAATGGTTATCCTAGAACAAACATCCACGCTCATGTGTCTGGGATATGGAAACTTATGCTCTTGCCAACATATGAGAAACATGCAAGTGGATCAGTGTCCATATAAAATCTAAGGAACTACTGAATTCTAGGAAAGAAAATGAGAATAGTTACAAATACCCCTAGTTGCGCTGAAAACTATGAAGTTGTCTTTGTGAAATCTCTATCTCAGAATTTATGTTGTATCTGAATATATATGTGTTTTGTAGTGAGACCAAATGAAGTATTTGATATATGGGTTTTTGGTTTCATTGTGTTGAGTGAAACGCTTTGTGACATTTCGAGTACCACATGTGTACCCATCTTTAGGGAGAAATGAAGTATGTTGTGTACCACCATGTGATTGCTTTCATGTAAGGAAGCAAGGGAGAGTATGTTGTGTACCACCATGTGAGTGCTTACATGTAAGGGAGCAAGGGAATGTCTTGGAGTCATGAAGATACAATAAGTGTATTATATGCCCCCCTTTTGAGTTGTGGGATGAATATGTATCACATATCTTAAAAGAAAGGGATTACACACACCATGTGTAAGATAGAAAAATAAAGGATTGATGTATAACATAATAAGATATCATCGTGAAATCATGCATGTCATAGATAAATGACTCCAAATGAGCTTGAAGTATTTATATAAGCATGTATAACATGCCCTCAAGTGAGGAAGATATAAGCAATGCAAGCATAATAGTAATATGCCCTTCCTAGAGCACTTGTAATTAATGAATCACAAACAATAGCATGCCTTAATATAAGCAGTGTAGCAACAAATATATCAAGGAAAGCATTCACATGGAGTCTTGCCCCAATAGATATATGATATGAATCATTACAACATAGGAAAGCAAACAAGAACATTTGCATGATATGGATCATTGCAAATCAAGGAACACTGTGCATGATATAGATCATGACACCAATCATATAGCAACACAAAGTAAACAAAGCAATAATCACACAATAAGCACACCACACTGAGGGTAAACATGACAAACAATGCCACACGTGCAGAGAAAACAAGACCATCAAGGCACACAAAACAAATAAGATCAATCATGTGATACATAGTATACAATGGAAGCAAGGGACATGCAACAATCATTGGGCAAACTAGAGAGGCACGCCAAACATTAAGCATATAGAGCAAACATATTAGGCACAAGGCAAACACGAGAGGCAAACCACATAGGAAACATGTAAAACAAACATGCCAAGCACACTATATTCAAAGCAACATCGAGGAAGCAAAGCACTCATATAACCAAGGACAAAGTGATACTGAAGTCAAGGCAAATACAATAGGAATATAAGCACAAATAGAAGCACTAAGCACACATAGAAGCACACTATGCAAGATAAACCAAAATATATTTGATCACATGAAAGCTTAGAATAATAACATGAATCATGAAATATAGAACCTAAAACACTGTTAGGAGATGCCCTCAAAATGCCCCCAACCAACTATGAATCACCAATCATATGTATGTACTTGTAGATCCTACATCTATCTAGACAATACCATTAGGATCATGTGTATAAGCAATAAGTGCAATAGGCGGATATTCATATCATAGCATAAAGACTGTTTTTCATGAGGCAACTTTAGGCGCATAGAAAATAAAGAAGGTAAAGCATTTGGATCATATAATTCTACATAACTATGGTTTGAATATCTTGTATCATGAAAAAGCATACATGCACAATTGTTTGCACGAGTCGATGAGCATAAAACAAGAGCAATAATAGGATATTGAGAAATAACCATGCAGCAGGGCTCACTTTTATAAGTATCTCCTTGCAACACACCATTTATTGAGAGTGATTCATTGTTGACTTCTTAAATTGGACAGCAAGGAACTGTTTGCCTTGCATATGTATTGGAAAGAATTTTTACCGTTGACAATGTTGTTAGCACTCAAATATCTGCCGTTCTTATCACAATGTATATTACTAGTTCTAGTATGCGCTTGATCATTCGTGTGTCCATACTTGGAATCCTTATGTAACTTGTCATCATTGTTATAGCTAGTTCCTTGTTTATCTTTATTAGTAGTGGAAAGAATAGGCTTTGTTATACCTTGCTCTTTTTGTGAGTCTTTTACCATTATTACACATATTTTGTGCATACTTGAGTCCAATTCCATATTGTTTCGAGGATGTTTGAGTAAGACTAGCTCCTTAGCTATTTGTGACACAACAATCATTCCTCACTCGTTGTTTGCCCTTATCTTTGCTTGCTATAACTTTTGCATTTGTTGAAGCAAAATTTGGCATTCCATACACTTGAGGGATTGTATGAAGAGCTCCAATATCAATCACACTCATGTCATTTCTTTATTCCTTAGGGCCTATTGGTGAAAAACTTAGCTTGGTTAACTTTTCATTTATGTGGTAATCATTTTCTTCAAATTTTTTTTTAGCATTACTATATTCACTCAATTCTAATGTTTCCACTTGGTCCATTGGAATAACTTGTCAAGGTGCCATTATAGTTGGTTGACTCTAATTCAAGTGAGGCACAATTGTATTTTTAGGCTAAATCATTTTACAATATCTAAATGGTACATCATGTGCAGGACATGTAGATATAACTCTATAATTTATAAACTTCAAACATCTATGTAAGGTAGATGGGAAAGCTCCCATGTCACGAATCCAAGGCCTCCCAAGTAAAATGTTATATCTCATATCATTAGATATAACTCGACATTTCATAGCTATAGTTTTTGGTCCAAGTGATATTTACAATGTAATTTTTCCAATAGCCTTTCTTGGTTGATTATCAAAACACTCAATAATCATTCTTGAGCTCGCGAGGGCTTGTATTCCAATTCCAAGTTACATAATAAAAAGACTGACCACAAAAGTTTAATCTTAAACCATTATCCATCAACACTCTTTTAATCACTAGGTTGTTGATTACAACTTGAATAGGCAAGGTTAAATGTTGATCCGCTATAGATTTTGTGGGTAACACATCATGCTCAAAGGTAATAAAGTTTTCATTATCCGTCAAAGGTTTAACAATAGAAGCAAATTGAGAGGGCTGAGTATCACTTGGAAAAGTAGTGTCTTTTAAGGCCTTATAAAAAAATATCTTTTGTAAACATTCGACCATGTAAGTAATTCTAGAATTGATATCTTTGCTCGAGTGTTCTTGAGTTGATCTACAATATCTTAATTTTTAGCAGCTTGCAATTTAAGCTTGGGAGCTTGAGGAAGATTAGGAAGGATGGGAGGGTCTATTACATTCTTGGCTCAAGTTTTACTTTGCGTACTAGTGTGGTTAACCCCAAAATGTATCATCATGCATGGGTCATTGAGAATGGGAATTTATAAAAAAGGCTCTATGGCTCTTCTTCATTGGCAAGGGTAGCAACACATGCACATGGAGTGCTATAATCACATACAACCCTATCATGTCTTGAAAAATATGCTAGCATTCTACGATATACCATTGCAAAGAAATATTTGAACATCAATAAGCATTTGTACACTAACAACATCATGGTACACAATAAGACATACAAGCTAGGAATATGCCATTTAGATAAAAATATTAAAGAGCATGCAATAATTGAATCACATTTAAGAATGTCGTTATTCACAAGAAATGCTAAAATACATAGATATACAAGATTTTCAACAAAATTAAAACAGGTCACTGTTTACAGATATTCCTATTTACATTTTCAGAGGGTGTTCATGGGAAAGAAACAAAACAGATCCAATTTTAGGAAGTAAATAATATCACACCGTTAAGGATTACTCATGACGATTTTTGAGTCTTGATCAAGGTGGGATAACTTTGCATCCAGGTCTGTGCAAGAAGGATCTGCCAATCTCGAAGCTGATCAAGGAGGAGGAGATGGGGGTCAACGGTGGGACCCACCAAACCCAAGAGATGGCTTGAAGCCTGCAAAAGTGTTTCAGAAGGAAGACAAGAGGACACGGGCAGAAAGAGTCACGGGTAGAAGAGCTGAGAAATCCACATGGGATTTTTACTTCTTGGAACCGTTTGAAGGAGAAGAAGGATTCTGCTTGAAAATTCTAGACAAGGTGGTTGAAACCAAATATAAATGCATTGGTTAGTAAATTTATGGGTTTGAGACCAAATATAAATGTCTTTAGAGAATGGGCTAATAAGAAATGGAAGCCAAAAGGTCAGATCGAGGTTTCAGCAATGGTAAAGGTCGTCTTCTTGATCTCCTTTTCTAACTAGGAAGATTGCGCTAGAACTCCGTTAGGTGTGCTGTGGTTTTTAAGAAAAACAGGGCTGTTTCTTAGAAAATGGAAACCAAGCTTTGATTCAGAGAAGGAAAACATAAATCTTGTTCCAATTTGGGTAAGACTGTTGGGCCTTCCATTAGAATACTGGGAAGACAAAGTTTGTTGGGGATTGCCAAAACCTCTGGTTAACTCATTGGTATCGATTGAGTGGCTAAAATTGAAGAAGTTTATACGCCGGATTTTGTGTGAATGCCTTTATTGACAAAGAATTTCCTTCTTCAGTAAAGCTTTCCTCCAAGTATGGAGTTTGGCTACAACAGATTTAGTACGAAAGCACACCTTTGGTTTGCCAATGTTGTCGAAGAAGGGCATGAATTGAAATTTTGCCCAGCTAAAAGGGGGGAAAAATGGTATGGAGGAAAAAACATGGTGACAACAAGACCATTATTCAGAGTGACCAAGGAGAGAACAACAACTTAAAGTCTGATGTGGAGGATATCTTGAGAAGAAACATTCAACAAAGTCCAAGAAATGGATGAGAATGTTGAAAAATTAGAACAATCACAAAAATTTAAAAGAAGGATCGGGCCCAATTTCAAATCCAGACCAAGAGAAAACTCATCCGGAGTATACGGAGGAAAACGGAAAAGAAACAAACTAGTGACGGGGATAGCCAATGGAAACTAGATTCAGCTCCAAAAGAGAAGCACGCAGAAGATCTAGAAGATGGCAATGTTTATACAAAAGGGAATCCTAAAATCATTCCTAACTTCCCCCGGTTTTGTCCTTCCTTTGGTACTTACTGGCTTAGAAGTAAAGGAGTTTATAAGCCCTTAAAATAAAGGACTTTCTGGGAAGTCAGAATCAATTCATGATTCTTTATTGGATTTGGACGAGGTGATTCCTTGCTTCTTGGCTTAGACTTAGGAGCAGGAGTTGGCATCTCCCATAATAGGAGTTAAAGTTAATAGTGATCAGTCAAGTGTCAGATCAACTAGGAATGCCAAAAAATCAGCTGATATGGGAATGGAAACTAAGAAAGGTAGACAAAACCTCAAATATTTAAGTTCGAAACAGGTAGACATCAAAAGACATTTCCAATGGAAATCAAAGCATGTTGGAACTTAGCCGATCTAAAGGCTCAACTAAACATCATAAATGAAAATCAGCTCATGGAACATTAAAGGGATGAATAGCCTTAATAAACATAGGATAGGTAGAAATCTTAGGAGAGTTCATAGACTTAGTATCCTATTACTTCAAGAAATAAAGATGTTGGAAAGGAGTTTAACAGATATTAAGAATAAGTTTTGGAATAAAGCTTCTTGTTATGGTATGAGTTTTGTTGGAGCTTCGGGAGGACTAACTACCCTTTGGGATCCACAAGTAGTCGAAGGGGAAGTTCTTATCAAAACCGACCACCATCTTGCTACTTTGTTCACTAACAAACAATACAACTTGGTTTGGATAATGTCCAATATCTATGCTCCAAACTCTTGATTAGGGAGAAGAAAGCTATGGAATGAGTTGAAGGATTTTAGAAGATCTTGTAGAGAGTTGAGATGGATGATAGCTGTGGATTTTAACATCCTCTTATCTTTGAAAATGAAGGCAGGTATCCAGAATTGCACAAATAGTATGGAGTGTTTGGCTGGATTTATTGCAAAATGTGGCTTGATAGATATAGAGCTAAGAGGATTAGGCTCCACTTGGACTAATAGGAGAATGGAATATAATCATATATAAGTTAGATTCGACGGGTTTCTTATCTCACTGGACTGGATCATAGTGCAAAATTGTTGTTTATCTTCCCTACTAAGAATAGGGTCAGAACATAACTCTCTTTTGCTTAATCTGGACATGGAAGCCAAGAGATCAAAGACTCCCTTCAGGTTTGAGAATATGCGGCTTCAACATCCGGAGTTAAAAGAAAAAGTAAAAGAATGGTGGAAATTAGATGTGAAAGGTTCAGCTATGTTCAAGCTATCGAGGAAGCTGAAAAATGTCAAAATCAACTTGAAAAAGTGGAGCAAATAGACCTTTGGAAATATTTTTGAACAGAGGAAGAGAATATCGAAGGAACAAGGAAACTTGGAAAAAGGGGTTCAAGCTATTGGAATGAATTAGGATCTATTTAATAAAGAAAAAATGTTAATCAAATATCATTATCTGGAAGCCAAAGAAGAAATTTTATGGAGACAAATCTAGAGCTTTGTGGTTGAAAGCAGGGGATTGGGACATCAAATTATTTCGTATCTCTACTTTAAGACATAGGATCTCGATTAAAATCAAGGAGATCTATAAATTTGACGGCAACCTAAGTACTAATATCAAGGAAATTAGAGAAGTAGTTTTGCCCTTTTTTAAAACCTTCTTTCGAGAAGAGTCAATAGCAACATGGAGGAAGAGGGAGAAATTCTAAATGCCATTCCTCCTATTATCTGTGACACTATCAATGATGCTCTCCTAGCCCCACCTTTTGTTGAATAAACAAAGTTCTCGGTATTTGCCATGGATGGAGACAAAACCCCTTGGTTGGATGGATTCTCCCCCACCTTTTTTCAACATACCTGGGAGATTATCCAGGGAAATGTGGTTGCAACTGCAGATGAATTTTTGTTTTCAGATAAAATCCTCAGAGAAATGAAAAATACTTTTCTAATCCTTATCCCTAATAAGGTTAGAGCTAACTAGTACAAGGATTTCAGATCTATCATTTTGTGTAACACCCTTTACAAGATTTTCACTAAGATTCTAGCTTTGAGATTATGACCAATCCTCCTGCAGCTCTTATCTCTTCAACAAGGTTCTTTTGTTCATGGAAGACGGATTACAAACAACATTATTATGGTTCATGAAGTGATCCATTCTATGGACAACAACAATAGAGCGGGAATGTTGCTCAAATGGGATATGAATAAAGCTTATGATAGGATGTCATGGAGCTTCCTTGATAAAGTAATTGAGACATCCAAAATTTAGGAACTTGATTTCTTCATGCATATCTTCCCCATGTTCTTAGTTTTAGTTAATGGTTGTCCAACTGGGTTTTCCGCCCCTAAAAGAGGTTTGAGACAAGGGGATCCCATATACCCTTACTACTTCATTATCATGGTTAAGGCGCTGGGAAGGGTTTAAACCAACTTCCTCGATGAAACTGATTTCTCATCAGCAATTCGTCGATGATACTCTTATCCTTTGAAGGAAGCAGAGGAAGTGTTTTCTTTTGGAGAACTACGCAGAAGTCTTTAAACAAAGAATAAACTTGGACAAAAGTACAATATTTTATATCAACACTCCTTGTGCGTTAGCGTAAAATATCTGGCATCTTGGGTTGTCAAATTAAAGATTTCCTAGCTTCCTATCTTGATATGCCTCTTTTTAAAGGAAGGATGGACACTAACATCTAGAATCCTCTAATTGATAGAATTCAGTGCAAGCTCCCAGGTTGGAAAGGTTGTCGGTTCAGTCAAGTAGGTAAACTTCAACTTCTCAAAAGCTCTCTTCAAAGTCTTCCAATTTACGAAAACAGGATGGAGACTCTTGAAAGAAGAGAACCAATGGACTGCTATCTTATAGCCCAAGTGTCTGGATAGTATTGAAGCCGAGAGGTTCTTGACAACAATTTCTTTACCTCAAGGTTCATGTTTTGAAATTATGTAGTTGACAATAGGAAATTGTTGTGGAAAGGCAACAAATGAAATGTAGGATCGGGAAATCATGCTTTGTTTTAGGATGACACCTAGTTAACTAAATCTCTATTAATTTCTTCATCTTAGGATCAACTAAGTATCAATATTAAAAGAGCAATAGGAGAGAGGGTTTTGAACGACATTAAGGATAGTTCAACATGAAAGCTTGGAAAACTATCATCCTGGATTATGTAATCAAGAAGACCTCTTTAAGTTAAGGTCTTTGAACAAATTACTAAAAAGTTTTCAAATCAGACAAATTGCATGGGATGACGAGTTGGTTTGGGCTGCCACTATGGACGGTAATTACAATGTCAAAATTGGTTATATGATGGCACTAAACTCATCTTCAGATCATTTTCCTTGGGAACTAATCTGGGACAAAGACCTTATTCCAAAGGTCAACTTTTTGTTTTGGGTTGTAGCTCAAAATAAAATTCTCACATAGGATAATTTGGCTAAGAGAGGCTTCATGATTCCAAATAGATGTGTCTTACGTGAAAGAGCAGCTGAATTTGTTTATCATCTCTTGCTAGATTGTCCCTTTGCGTACAAAATATTAAGGAGTATTTTGTCCAAATTTGAAGTCTAGTGGGTCTAGTCAGCATCTGGATGAACTGAAGTCTAGTGGGTCTAGTCAGCATCTGGATTAGGGTTCATCACTCAATGGTCATCTCCTTTTGCAAGCAGTTAGTTGAATAAGTTTTGGAAACTCGCCATCTCGCATGTGTTTTGGGGTTTGTGGTGGGAAAGAAGTCTAAGGATTCTTCAAAATAAGAGACGCAGTATTTTTGGAGTGGGTTCTAGGTCTGTGGAAGCAATCAAGGAGAACTATTGTGTGATTAAAAATAGGAAGACGGAAAGGATCAAGGATTGTGAGGTTAGAATATTATTAAATTGGAACCTTGTCGAAATTGAGATTATTGAGGTAGAAGGAAAGAAAGTTGATAGAAACTCAATAAATGGAACTATCCTTATCCACTGGGTTAAGCTAAACTTTGATGGAGCCTCTAAAAGCAAACCTTGGTTAGGTAGGAAGAGGTGGAGTTATAAGGGATAGTAGAGGGACTTTTTTGGCGGCCTATGCAGGTCATCTAGGAGTACAAAATTATTGTTTTGCAGAGACTAAAGCCACATTATGGGGAATTCAAGTCACCAAGGATTTGGATTTTAAGTGCCTAGTCGTTGAGGGAGACTCCCTTAATATCATTAATTGTCTGGCACAGAAAAATCCCCCAAGCTGGACAATCAAGAATATTGTGGCATTTGCTCTTAAGTTGTTACTAACATTTGAGGAAGTTTTCATTTGTCATGTTTATAGAGAAGGTACTAGAGGTGCTGATTGGTTTGCGAATCAAGGGGTCTCTATTTTGGGTTTTGAGAGATGGGAGAATCTTCAAGCTCTTTCTAATATCATAATCCAAATTCTTAATGATGAAATGAAGGCCTAAGTTTCCTTGTCTTGATGTTAGAAAGTTGACTAAAGCCTTGTTGGTTTATAACTTGGGAATTAGGATTGACGTAACAAACTATTCCTAATTTTGAAATAATTCTATCTACTCCCAAGGACAAACCCATAGGAGCCTTTAGGATTAATTGGTCTTACACCGGCTTCATCATTGCTTTGCTGCCATGTGGGTTCTCATTGGTTCATTCCCTTCAGAATTTAGTGAGAAGTTGTGTCAATTACAAAGGACATCCTTTCGATCGTGTAATTTGGATTCTATCCACCTTGAAAGATCGCAATGATGCTAAACTGTTTCTAGGCTTAAATAATGACCAGAATGGGCTATCAAAACAAAAGATCATCAATTGGGGCTCATAAATGAGGCGTGTGAAAGTGTAATCAACAAATTTTTTATGAGAAGAGGAACGAGTAGCATCCCAATGGGTGGTGAGAGAGCCAGAGTTGAACCAGATTCTTGTTAGTCGGTGCAGAGAAATCTCACTATTTGGTACATCCTAAAGTAGGGTGGTTTATCCAATTTTATGGAAATAATTATGGGATTGACTCAGTTCTTTTCGTTGAGTTCAAGAAATCTTGGAAGGTTAGGTCTGTCATGGTGAGAGGAGTCTCTTTTAGTGTTTTAGAGGAAAACATAGACCAGGACACTGGTATGGATGCGAAAGGATTTAGGTTTTACAAGATGAAGAGGACTAAAGATGAAGATGTCAAAATCTAGGGCAAAGAGAAACTAAGTTTATTCCAAGGTGGTTTCTTGAGAGATTCTCTACTTGCACCCTGGAATGAGGTCTTATTTAGATAATGATATACGTTACCCTAGAAGGGAGATACAAGTGTGCCAGTCTTATCACTTTACTTTATTAAATCATTTTCGTCATAATAAGTTAGTCAATATTCCTTTTTTCCTCCTAATGTCCTTAGAAAGTTTTGTTATGGATGTTCAATTAGGGAGAGTAGATATCCCTATCCATTAGGCCCTCAATTACTTGCTGTTCTAGTCAGCTAGATCCCAAACTCTTATCCCTATTTTTGCTCCCAAGGTTATTGTTTTGGAAAATGACCCCCCTTCGGAGCCTTCTGACCTTTCCCTCTCCGTTGTTAGAGAGGAATTCAAGTGTCCCAAAGCTATCACCATTTATCCCATCTAGGAGGAAAGCTACCTCCAACAAGTTTGCTGTTGAAGAGGGGTCCAAGAAGCTCAGGAAAGCTAAGGTCGATGGCCTTGTCTTTGACCTTTTTGATTTTGAATATCAAAGGTAGTTTCCCAGTAAGGATCCTATTATCCCTTCTTCTCCCAAGTGCACTTCAAATCTGGGGGAGCTGAAAGAGAAGCTTTCTCCTAGCCATTTTCATTTGTGGGAAGAGCTAATAGAAAGATCTAAACTAGAGAAAGACAAAATAACCACCTAAACGGAATCTGCAAGAAAGAGTTATCTTTCTAGAGGAGTCTCATCTCCATCGTTGTATCATGAAATGGTATATGATGGAGAATGAGAGTGTGAAGAATAAAATTGAGCAGCTGCAACTTCAAGTCAATGGAGAACAATCTTAGACCTGGAAAAGATTCCATTCAATAAGGGCATGTGGTCTGTGACAAGTCATGTGAGTGTGCTGGAGAGTGAGGTTGAATAGCATAATATGAAAATGAACCAAATCAATGCTGATAAAAAATCTAGGAAAGAAGGCCTAAGGAACATGTTGCATTTAAGTAGTGTGACCATTAAAAACTGTGTGACCATCATAACTATGCTTCAGGAAGGTATGTTATAAGGAAAAGGTCACTTAGAGACCAAAACTAGAAAGAGCAGTGGACTACAAATAAAGAGAAGTCAACAGAGAAGGACTCGGACCTAGAAATAGTTAAGGATCACATTTAGTTCTTCCAAGAAGAATGGGAGGTGGCCAAGATTCTTAGTGATTTTAGCTCCACCTAGATCTTTTATTATTGGTGAATATTTCCTATAAGTTTGTTGTAGAGTGCTTGTTTGTTGTTTGTCGACAACGTTTTCTTAGCCAAACTAGTTTTTTGCCCTATTTTCCTATTTGTCCTTGTTGTTAGGGTCTTAACGTCTTTTCTTACTTCTTGATCTTGTACAAGGGTTTGGGCCCTTGCAAAAACCTTCCTTTACCCGTAATAATAATAAAATAAAAAATTACAACAAAATGAATGACTAGGGAAATAAGATATGACACTAAGCAAAACCCTAAGAAGGAACAAGCAAGGGAACATCTAGGGCTAATGAAAGCTAACATGATATAGCACAAACCCTAAACAAATACAACACTACGGAGAAAGCAAGATCTAACTCTAAAAAGAGGGCCTGCCTTCCTAAGAATGATACCTTAGGGTTTGGATTATATTCAAGCGCGACAAACTAGGGAACACACAAGGCTAGGGCTAAGGATTGTAAGCTAATGGAACAAGCCTTAGAAATATCAAATCTATCACAATGACAACAAGATCTAACCCTAAGGGGTGTAAGAAGACACATGTTCACCAAATAATTTATGGGAAAGTGATTTTACATCGACATGAACATGCAATACATCTACCTATAAACAATGTGCAATTTAGATCTAGATTAATCAAATAAACTAGTAAAGCCAAAGCTAATTGCATAAAGGAATATTTTAGAATAATTGAAATGTGCAAATATAGGGTTCTTAGAATTTTAGAATTGTGGCGAATTTGGAGACAGTTGGAAGAAGAAAACAATGGAAAACGTGTCTAAACAACAAGGCAAACAAAACACAAACTCGGAGGGAACAAAGAACTTTACAATTTGGACAAAAATGTACCACTACTTTCTCGACACCACCAGAACCGTACTATTACATTTATGTAAACTTTAAATTTATGCAAATCTGATTTAACGGACATGTTCCTCTGCTCTTGGGCTTCAAAAACCATAGTTACCAAATCCGGCCGGATCCGGATTTTTTGGCCAGCTTGGATAAGTTCGCTTGGGTTGGCCTTCTTTTTTGTTCAATTTTTTTTAAAGGTTTTCTATAGAAAAAAATGCCAAGAAATCATAGATATTATTTAATATTAACATTTTATATTACTTTATAAATGTTTTTCATTGTATTTGTCAATTTTGCGTATTTATAAAACTATGCTCATATTTATGTGTGTATATATTTTGGATTAGATTTTTCCGAACTTTTTAAAGAATTCTGGATTTTCATATTTTTTGCCCACCTGAACGAATTTGAATTTGGCAACTATGTTAAAAACATTGCTTGCTTTTCCATAATTTTGTGCGGATCTCTAGGAAATCGATCTCCTTCCTTGAAACTCTAATCACTCATCAAAGATCAATTAAAAATAGGGAAGTCATCGAGGGCACTATGTTATCTCGTGATTATTTTCAGGCTTGTGTTTTGGAACAAATTTGGAAGACTAACACTCGATTCACTTGATCAAACAACTCATGGATGCAAGCCTTAATCCCTATGTGACTTTTTCCCTAGCATGAACAAGTGGCATAATGCAATATGAAGACTCGAATCTTGAATCAAATTTTTCTCTAAACCCTTCAATTTCTGCATTTTTCAATAAATGCTACTCTTACTTTCCAATTCACTTATCAATCTTGACCTTGGCATTCAATTCTTTCATCACCACTTCTTTTATATGCACTTATGCCCCTGTTTATTTATAGATTCTCAAATTCAAATTAGGACTATTGGCGAGCAAGCCTACACACAATGGGCATGAAAGGCTAACAAAACAGGAACACAAGGCACAAAAGACCCAAAAGAAGGGTTAAAGGGACCAAAAAAGGGAAGCTAATAACGTAATTTTAAGTTACCATTAGAATAGAACTGCAGTGGTATATTCTTGGGAGACAAGAACTGTATTGCCACGTTTTTGGCAAGAAACCAAGAACATTAGGAAAACAGGAGGTAGAGAGAGAAAACCAGGGAGGAGAGGGAAAACAAGAGGAAGGGGAAACAAATAGGGTCCAAAACATAGGGAACACACGCCAATAAGAGCCTAATAGGCACTAGTAATCGACAAACACACAAGTACCCTAAAACAATGCAATTTGACAACTAAACAACCCTTAGACTAAAATGAAGTGTCTACAACAAGCAACCATGATAGCCATCTTCAAAATCCTATCCACTACAACAAACACGGTCATTTTGGTGCTTCATCATAGGTAATCTAGTCATGCAATCCATATTAATAGATTCCCAAGGTTTGGATGGAACCAACAATGGTGTGTAAAGTCCCAACTTCTTGGTTGTGGGCTTGGCGATGCAACATAGAATGCAAGGCTTGATGTGGCATTCAATGTTTGTGTGCATGTGAGGCCAATAGAAGTGTTGCTAAAGCATTGCTAGTGTCATCGAAATGCCGAAGTGTCTTGTTGTCTTGGCATAGCATGTCTCCTGGATGAGTCTTTGGCGAGGTGCGCCATCAGGGACACAAAGATGTCCAAGCTTGTAGAGAATCTTGTTGGGCATGTGGAATCAATGATCATAATCACCTTGTGCAAGGGTGGTGTAGGTGTTTGAGAAGTCCTAGTCGACTAAGTAGAGAGATAACCAATCATAGAAGTTGTCGTCACGCGTGTCAAGCACCATGATGAGTGATTTGCACTGGAGGATGACTGAGGCAATCTGCTGCCTTGTTATCTTTTCACTTCTTGTGCTTGATCACAAAATGGAACTGTTGCAAGTAAGTCATCTACTTCATGTGGCGTGCATTCTCTAGCTTGCTCTGTGTATGTAGAAATTGAAGTGGCTTATGATCAAAATTAGTGATTGTCTTCTTTCCCAAGATGTAGCGGTGCCATTGCTCAACTACTTTCACGATGGCATACATCTCATAGGTGGAGTACAACTGAACCGTGTCGCTGAATGTCTATGATTGATAGGTGACCAGGTGTCCATGATGTGTGAGTATTGCATCAAGTGCACACTCTAATGTTTCGGTTTGAATCTCAAAATGTTAGACAATGTCAAGCATTGCCAAAATAGGTGTTGTACAGAGGCACTACTTGAGCTCCTCGAAGGCATGTTATTATGTAGAGGTCAAGTGGAATCTGGCTTTGGTATGCATGATCTGGTTGAGAGGCCACAATATGTATGATTTGGAAATTTTTACCACTTGCCCTGATCAGGGAACTGTCCTGTCTTGACCACTTTGAATAACTGATTATATGTGCCTTGGTGTGTGTTTGTATTTTGATCTCAACAATCTGATCCTTGGTTGTTGGCTGCAAGTTCTTAGGATCTAACTCTGAAGGGTGTTCAGTTGTTGGCTCAAGCAATAGTGGGGAGTAGGGCTTGAGGAATTCCACATTGAAGAATGGATGCAAACCCAAGTGAAATGGTCTACCCAGAAAATTTCAAAAAACAAGTATGTTGACTAAATATCACAAGTTTACTTCTGCTGTTCATTAAATCGGTAGCATTTCACTTAGCAAATAACAAAGCTAACAAAGGAAGTAAATTACCATTACTCTAAAGGCTGATGAAGGAGTTCAAGTATGAACTGTCCAAAGTCTGATCATGATAATCACATGTTTTAGCTGTATTTTCATGTCTGTGCTGATGCGAATCAACCCGGGACCCTTAATATATTCTGCTCTTGTTCATAAAATGAACCTGTACTTTGTTGGTACGGTCATGGGCTGCACCCTGGACTCACCTTAATGTTCATAACTCCCTCCAGACACTATTTTTTTACTCCAATCCTGTTTCAATACTATTCCCTAGCTTAGGCGACCCCTTCAGGTAATATAGATTGTACTAGTATGCAACGAATTAATTAGCTGGAAACTCATGTCTCAAGCTGATGTACGGCTGCCTTAGACCATACGTTTCATATTTTGGAGTCTTCAAATTCCTTCAAGCTGCTTACTCATCATTCTCTTGTTTTTTCTGACCATAACAAGACAAAAGATTTCCTTAAAATTTTACTCAACTGTATTTTGATTTTTGCTTGGAATTTCTCATGGTACGGACACCTTCAGGCAGTACGGCTCCTCCAGATTCGGTCATTCAGATTTTCTTTGATGCAAAACTAACATTCTTTACTAAATAAATGCTTTGAAACACACCAAAAAATGTTACCAATCCCAAATTCGTCTGTCACATCAGAACACATCATATTCAAACCAAACCACACAACTGTAAGTACATTCCATTATGCTCTGATATGATTTCTGAGTGAAATCACTATTTTCCCCAGCTAGGGATGGTCTCTCACACCCGAAACTGAAGGTTTCTGAGACTAAACAGCCTCTCCAAAGACCTGTGCTAAACAGCAAGGGCGTTTATCACCAAGAAGAAAAGACAATTCTGCCTGCATCGTCACAATGCGCGATTCTGGCTATAAACCTCCATCCCCCCCACGCTCATGCAGAGAATCTCAATTAATGCCCTCAAAGGAGCACTACCACTACACACAAGGCCTAGAATAGGCGTGCATCTAAGAAGGGGCCCCACAATAATCAACGCCCACTCAAGGCAGATAACTGACTTCTTTAAAAAGAATATAAATTTATCATGATTGAATTGGTCTTTTTTTAAAGTCACATTTCCCTTATTAAATAGTTAGCTTTCGGGAAATAATAAAAAGCTAACCCAATTTCAGTTTTTGATTACTGATGAAAGAGGGACATTGCACCAAGTATTGTGGCAAGTCAAGAACAAAAGTGTTCTCTCTGATTGCGCACAATATGGTTTGAGGACCATAGCACAAAGGTTTGATCTTCGTATCCCTTGAAGCATTCCTTTTGAAGATGCAACCAAACTTTATTGCCCACCTTGAACTCATGAGGTGTGCGGTGTGCATCGTGGTGCTCTTTGTATTTATACTCTTAGTGTGAGAATATCTATCAAACCTGCCGGTGAACATTCTAGATGTGTTGCAAAAACTTTTGTGCTCAATACACTTATCTCTCTCGTTTATATGACTCTGTGTCGGATGGCGCACGACAGTGTTGCTAGTTGGAACCCAAGACATGTTTGAAATGGATTATGCCTTGTAGAATTGTAGAGAGCCCTGTTGTAAGCATATTGGCTGTAGTGCAAGTAATCATCCAAGGGCATGAATGCACAATGTTTTACATGCGCAACAAATGGACAAGTGTGCGATTGACATCTTTTGTGTATCCATTTATTTGGGGATGAAATGTTATAGACCTATCTAATTATGCACCCATCATTTCCCACAAGGCATGCTAGAAATGGCAAACAAACCATAGGTCACAATTAGACACAATGGATGCTGGAAGTCCAAAGTGAACCCAAATGTGGCTGAAGAATGAGCGGGCGGTTTCCAATGCATTGATGCTCTTCTTGCAAACAACCATGATAGCCATTTTCAAAAGCCTATCCATAATAGTGAACACTGAGTCATTCTGGTGCTTCGTCGTAGGCATTACCAAGGCCTAGATGCATCAATGGAACCAATAGAGGTGTGTAAAGTACCTAAAACAATTGCAGTTGAAAAATAGTTATGCAAATGAGTTATGCTAGAGGATTTGCCTGGATTGTTTGATTTTATTGTCAAGTTGGATTTAATACTTGAAGCCATCCTTGAGGTCCATGAGAAGAGGTTGAGAAATAGAAGTATCAAAGAGTATTTAGTTCGTTGGCAAAATTTGCCAATCAAAGATGCCGCGTGGGAAGGAGCAATAATTCTTGAACATTCCAATTTACAATTGTTTGAGGACAAGCAATTTGAGGAAGGGAGGTCTGTAATATCCCCAATTGAATCGTTGGTAATATCCTCAATCACCAAGCAAATCAACCACCAACAAATCACCACTCGCCAAACAAGACACAAAATCGCTAAAATGCAGTTAGCAATAAGGAATCACATCAGTAAAGAAAATCACAAGTCTATGGGAATTGTAGGTCTTAAAAGAAAGTCGCAGCCAACAGTGAAGGATATAGAACTCATTGTCTTTGAAGAGCAACGTCACATCTCATTTAATGAATCACCATATAGAGTGCCCAACAAAACTGCAATCTTTACTTATTAATGAAGAACGCCTATATCAAACAATAGTAGTTAATAAAGTATTAATTAAATACAACATCAATTAATTAATTGGTCATTTGCATTCATTAGACAAATGGATGCCACCCTTGGGAAGACATACCCTTTGGGAAAAGACATTTGGAAGAGAGACATCTTTTGATGGAAGGCTATGAAGTATAAATAGTCATTCGTTGGTATGGAAGGAATCATTCAATTATGCATTCAAATATATAAACCATGTACAAGCATTATGCTTTACATTACTTTTTAAGGATGAAACCCCTTAATTGTAGAATCAGATTTCAAGGACGAAAACCCTTGTAATCATTATAACCCAAGGACGAAACCCCTTGAGGATTTATATTTTATTATTAATACAATTACATTTTTATTTAAAGTATTATTCCATGTACAAGTTTATATTTATAAAATATTATTTCAAAAGGAATTTCGAGGAATCTAAATTTTCAAATAATATTCTGATTTGGGATATTAGACCGATATTCCTATTTGTGGGCTTGGCGGTGCATCAAGAAATGCAAGACTTGGTATGACACTCTATGTCGGTGCATTTGTGAGGCCACAAGTGTCCTGTGGTCTTAGAGTAGTGTGCTCCCAAATGAGTGCTTGGCGAGGAGTGCCATTAGGAGCACATATGTCTTAAGCTTGTAGATGATCCTATTGGACGTGGATTTTGTGATTGTGTTCACCTTGCATGAGAGCGGTAAATGCTCTAGGAGAAGTCTTGTTTTGCTGAGGAGAGATATTCAGTGCACGAAGTTGTGGTCGTGTGTCTCAAGCACTATGATGAGTGCTTGACTGGAGGGCTGCTGAAGCAATATGCAGCCTTGATATGTTTCTCCTTTTTGTGCGTGATCACTAGATGGAACTATTGCAAGTAGGACATTCACTTCATGTGATGCACATTCTCTAGCTTACCCTACATATGCAGGAACTAAAGCTACTTATGATCGGAATTGATGATTATCTTCTTACCCAAGATTTAGTGGCACCATTACTTAACTGCTTGCACAATAGTGTACAATTATTTTTTATAGGTGTAGTGTTGAACTGTGTCGCTGAATGTATTTGAGTGATATGCGACTGGATGTACATGTATGAGTAGTGCACTGAGTGCATAGTTAGATGCATCATTCTGAATCTCAAAGGGGTGGATAATATTGGGCATTGCCATAACAAGTGTTGTGCAGAGCCTCTACTTGAGCTCCTTAAAGACACGTTGTTGTGTAGGTGTCCAGTGGAATGTTGCTTTGGCATGGTTGATCTAACTGAGACACCATGATATGTGTAAGAAACCAAGGTAAAACTTGCAATATAAATTTACAAATCCAATAAACTCAACTTTGGTGAAATTGCGTGGAGTTGCCAATTGTGGATTAGTTTGATCTTCTCTAGATCTACATGGATTCTTGTGTGGTCAATAATGTTGGAGTTGTCTAGTGTTGTGCAGAGGAGTTAGATGGTGTGCTGTGTGCGGGTTGGCTCTTGTGTGCGACGCTAGATAAAGAAGAAATTTTTTGCTTAATTTTTTCCTTGGTTTCAATCTTGGCAGCATCACGGTAAACTTGCCCAACCATGTCAAAAGTTAAGAACACCATCTTTGTTTGAATATAAGTTGAGATTCCATTGATGTACTTTGGCACCTTATGTTGCTTTGTCAAGTCCTCGCATAGACGTGCAATGTAGTTATGGAACTCGTTGGTATAGTCTTCAACTGATTGCTCCTTATGTTGGTGCAATTGTTGGAACTTGATGTACTCATCCTCATAGTGCTTGAGGGGGTAATACTTATCCTTCATAGCACCGGCAAATGACTTCCAAGTCTCAATGGACTCCAAGTCTTTCTCGTGCTACATGCTGAAGGTTTCCCACTAGTGGGACACTAAAATTGACATCTTCAACACTGCGAAGGTGATCCGCTCCGGGTCAGTGGAGCTATTCGTTGAGAAGTAGGCCTCCAATTATTGATTTTAACTATCCAACATTTTAGCGTTGATTTTAATTCAGACATTGGGATTAAAAGATTGACTTGCACTTCGAAGGGGATTTGGTGGTGAAATTATAGATGCGCAAGTTGCACAATAGGAGTGGATTGTGGACCAAACTGTACCATGAGTTTAGGGAACGAGCCAAAGAGTTTGTTGGGCTGCTCTTTGAGGTTGTTTGGAATGAGTTTCTAGACGTCTAGGGATACCTCAACGAATGTTTTTTGGACATCAATCATCTTGCTCTTGCCACGATGTTCTTCCGGATACTTTGAAACAAAATCAAGTGGTATTCCTTCTTTCGACTATTGCGCTCATGTGTTTACAGGCATATGGGAGCTCTTGCTTTGATACCAATGATTTGTGCGAAGCCCAAGATATGCATGGTGGACAAACTATAGCTACTATTCGAACGAGATAGATTTATTCAAACAAAGTTGCAGAATTGTGGAACATGCAATGGAATCTAAATAAGATGTAGAACAACCATTACACACTTGGATACACGACTTAGCAGGACAATGTTACTTCTATTTAGGAATTAAGAATATGAAAGAGATATAGTGTGTACAATGTGCAACAAGGTTGAGAATGAAGATTCCCATGACCAGAGACAAGGTAACGCTTTTTAATTGGTTTGCCTAGACGAAATTGTGGAAAACAGTGCATGCCCCCAAAGGGTTTATATATATATATATATATATTTATATACAAGAAGGCAATTACAAAGGGCATAGTTATGAAAGGGTTTTCTTCTTTTGTAATGGAAGACATTTCGCTTTCTCATGAGTGTGACAGTTGGACTTCCAAGTGTGTGGTATACTAACAAATGTGCAGACGTGGTGTGATAGTTGGAAGTTGCACCTAGCATGGCACAAAGTGTTCACATGGCCATTGTGAATATAGGATGTTTTGCGCAGGAATTGAGTTGCTCAACATGTTGTGAGTGCTGTGCAACTGGTTGATGTTTTGTAGAGGTTGCACACATGACATAGTGCAATGTAGAGTGTGTGGAGGTTGTGCTGTGCGGAATGCAGAGTTGCGCCGAACGGAGTTGAGATTGGCAAATGTGGTGCAACAATTGCAAGTTCCACTTGGCATGGCACAAATTGTTGACAATGGCTATGTGAATTTAGGCTGTTTTGCACAGGTTCTGAGCTGCACAATGTGTTGTGCGATTGGATGATGTTGTGTAGAGGTCGCACACATGGCACAATGCGACATAGATTGCGTGGAGGTTGTGATGTGCGGAATGTGGAGTGGTGCCAAATGGAGTTGAGATTGATCATCCAAAATTTGGTGTGGGTAGTTGTCCCTCAACCTCGCAAGGGTTAATCCCTTGATTCTTACATGCTCTACGCCTATCGGGTGAAGTGCACAAAGGTGTTTAAAGTGTGAAGTTGCGTGGAGGTGAAAAAGTAACCAAGGAACTCAAGGTAATAGTGCTGGTTTGCATGTATATCATCCTTTTGCCTACATACATGTGAAATTTAAAGATAGAGCTTGTTTTAAGCCTTAAACTAATGCCATGGTTTCTACTTCATTATTTGTGCCTTTAGGGATAAACAATGAGACGGCTCCAATGAAGGCCCATTTTTCATCCTTGGTAAGGCAGCCTACGCCAACCTTACCCAGATTTCCTCTTCAGGGTCCATCAAAATTTAGCTTAAAGCATCCTGTTGAAGAATGAAAGCCCATTTTTCATCCTTGGTAAGACAGCCTACGCCAACCTTACCCAGATTTCCTCTTCAGGGTCCATCAAAATTTAGCTTAAAGCATCCTTTTGAAGACATGCGCCACTTAGCCTCATTTATTTTTACTTCTTTATGCATAACCTCTTAACGGGTAGCCAATTCATCCAACATTTACCTCCAATGTAAAAATTATTTTTCCTTGATGTGTGCAACTTTTGTTGATTTTTGGTTTGTTGGGGTCTAGATGCAAGTGGAGTAATGGATGGTACTCACTTTGATTGAATGATACTAGCATGCTATTGCTAAGTTGCTTCATTTCGAAGTCTATGTATATCATCTATGGTTACAATATTATCCAATTCTATAAAATGGCGCTATAACTCCTACATTGATTCTTTCTTGCTTGTACATTCCTAGGAAAATGTGCTAGAGAAACTTATATGAAACCATGTTTAATGTTTCGTAATTTAACCAAATGCTTTTTCATGCACTTGATAGTCTTTCTATAATGGGCTAATAGAATTCATGATTATGGCTTTCACTCTCTTGATTTGAGTGAGATTTTCTTCTAATTAATTCATTGAGATTTTCACAAGTAGACATTATGGATAATATATCTGGATTGATCTGTGTTGTATCATTTTAATTCCGATGTTTTGGGTCTAGCTTCTAGACCCTACTTTAGGGATAGATGGATGTTAGACAAGAAAATGGATATCTATTAATGTGTATATATATAAATATAAATATAAGTCACTCATGTAATTAGATATTTAGTCGGTCTCAAAATTTATTAATCACTTATATTTAATCATATAATATTGTATCTTTATATTAATATTATTGTTTCATTAATTTTTAACTTTTACCAATTTGATCACTTAGGTTTTATGTTAGTCCTTATTTTAATTCTTATTTGTTCAGTTTTACTTTTTACTAATTGTATTTACTAACATCTGTTTAGTCACTTGATTTATTTCTTAGCTTTTAATTTTTACATTGATTTTTATTTTTAGATGGGTTTCTAGGCATTACTAATACTTTAACCATTATCTCTATTAATGTTATTGTCATGTTCATAATCTCAATAGCCTCCCTTAAATGATGCTTCACATTAATGATCTTCTATGGCTAACACCTTTGCTCTATCAATGCAAATGGTATTTTTTGTTGCAAGAGAGTGTTCGGCTAAAGCTGATTTTTCTTCCTTGTCATGTTTAATAGCCCTATCATGTTCTTTAATCCTCGTTTGAATCGATCTTCCTATTTCACCAATGTATGGTTTACCACATGAGCATTCGATCATGTACACTTCACTGCTTTGTTTAGGGTGATGCTTGTCCTTTGTGGATCTCAATTTGTTTTTTAGGATATTGATGGGTACAAGAGTTGTTTCAATGCCTTTTCTCTTTAGTATTTTAGATATCTTATCAGTCGTGTTCTTTATGTAAGGTAAAAATGCCTTTCATTTTTATTCAACCTATTCAAATTCATTTTCAATTCCTTGTTGGGGTTCTTTCCTAGCATCATGGAATACTTTGTTAATTTGTTTGTTATTGTAGCCATTTTTCTTTAACACCATTGTCAGGGACTCTCTTGCTCGAAATGTTCCTCATTCGCTACCTTGTTGGCTCTAGTAGCTAGTGCTTTAAGTACATTTTTTTGTGTTGGGTGATGATGGGCATTCACCTTTAGGTATAGATCGGTGTGTTTTCTTTCTCTACACTTGTGCGTGATAATCCCATCTTCCTTTCTTCTTAAAAGAACATCAAGAAGTGGAATTGAATTCTCCACCTTAAGTTCCATTGTGATTTGCACGTGTTGTGAAATACTATTGATGTGTGTAAGGAGTGCCGCTCTCCAAATAGAGAATATATATATATAGGCTAGGGGTGGGGGAGGGCCAAATAAAGAATCGATAGAGAGGGTAGGGTTGGGGCCTAGCTAAAGTAACTTCGAGTATATAGAATATAGCCGCTCTCAACCTATTGGTGGAGTTCCTTGACCCCAACCCCATCTCTCTACCCATCTATTATGCGGGTGGTTGAGTGGTTCACTACTTTGATTCATGGAGCTAGATAGCCGCCTTGCCTTGATAGGACTTCCCTTGCCTTATAGCCTCAACCATCCACTGACATCATGTTTGTGTGGTATGAGTTCTCATCTCCAATCGTCTTTTCCATGATGCCAATATATGGTAATGTCATCGATAAATCTCTTCCACCATTCCGGTTTCATTGGAATTGCTTTCTTTTCAACATCTTCCATAAATAAATTTGCTACTATCGGCAAAGGGGTTGATTCCGTTACTATACCTTATGTCTGTTCATATATGTCCCCTTCAAAGCTGAAGAAAATTGATCTTCCACCAGTTTTGTTGTTTCATTGTCAGTGATTTCAACTAATGATTTTAATAGCTTCATTGATCTTTGTGAAGGGTGACACTCGTCAAAGCTGATTAGTGCTCCTTGATGGTTCTTTTATGAACTCAATGATGGAATTTGAATCTTTTATGTATAAAGAAGTGTTCCCTACCAATGGTTTTAATTTCTTTGCAAGGAAGGCAGCAAGCTGATATGCAGGGGAAATTATAGCATTCACAATGGGTCCCATAGGTTGCCCATATATTTTGGGAGTTACTTTTTTGGGTTGGCATAAGCCTCTTCTTAATGTTATCCTCTAATGTTGAGCCTTTTATTGCTTTGCTCAGGGTTTTCATTATTTTGTTAATAGGATATATACGGACTTCTATAAAACCTAAATGGCTAAATTGGTACAAGTTGAAAAAATTACTGAAATAATAATATTAACATAAAGAGATTACAATAGAATTTAATATATGTGATTAATCTATTTTGAGGCTGACTCAGTATCTAATACGAGTGATTTGCATTTATATTTTTATAAAATAACTACAATCCACTTTCTTATTTAAGATCAATCTATCCCTGAAGAAGGATCTAGAAGCCAGACCGAAAACATCAGAATTAAAAGGATAAAACACAGTTCAATCCATATATATTTTTCTTCCAAAGCATTGTAATAGTCACAAAATCATAACTGGACAAATTAATTTTTATGTGGATTTTGTGAAAGAAAAAAAGAATCTATATTAATGTCTATAAATGACCAAATTAGGTCATTGAGACTCACAAGCTCTGTTACCAGAAATAAGATGGTTGGGCCCTGTCTCATCCTTATATGCCTACAGAACCTGATTGCAACCGAAATGGATGTTTCTTGGCATCCATGTTGTTTCAAGGCATATGAAATCCTAATAGATTGTGTTTGGCGAAACAGGCTGTTTCTGAGGGCCATGTTTGGAAGAACCCCAGAAAATAAAAAATGTAAAAATAAAATTTCTTAGGGTCATTTTGAGGGAAGTTTTTGATTGTGCTTTTTATATCTTGCATTCTTATACTAGTTGTATATGTTACAGTCTATTATTTTTTGATTAGGGTAAATGTTGCAATCTTATAGTATATGTTGTAGTCTATTATTAACTGGCTTTATAACTGCTTTACTGCGTTACTATGATGGCATCATGCTTAAATGAGTGTGGCTTGGTTTAACACTGAATTTTCTCGATGAGAAAAACACGAGAATTCATTATACTTATCATAGGTGCATCAACTTCTGCTTTAGAATAACTGTTGACATTCATAATAGATTTTTTATTGTTGTCCCAGAAACATGATATTTTATTAATGTTATTTAAATCCACAAGATTTATAATTCTTGTATGTCTATATAAAAAACCCAAAATGTTACTTATCCCAAAACCTTTGGACCCTTCTTTCTCGGTGTGATCCCATTTCCTGTTTGCCATTTCTGGTAACATAACTTGATAGTACAAGAAGTTACATTAGCAATGAGTGATAAGAGAGCTGAAAACCTAATTAATCACTGAAATAATGACAGACCCAACATAGATGGCATGATCAAAAGTGGACAAACCCTAGACAAGATAATCCATATGATACAAAATACAAGTAGTGGGTTTTATTCTTGGCTGATTCACCACTTTAGTCTGAAATGTAACACGTAGTTTTGTCCCTTCAGTTCGATCTATGTTACATATGGCAACATATATCATCTGATCTATTGTGAATTACAGCACTTGTCAAAATACCTTTCGTGATGACTATGGTCATCCTCATTGCTCCCACTTTGTACAAAATCATAAGATGTTGCAATTCTGGGCACTTCCGCTGTGGTTTAAATGTATTGCTTAAAGTTGAAATGGCTATCAGTAATTTTTTGTTCCAGAACTGCAATTGCAAAAGTTTGGCCATTATTTTATTCTCTCCGTCATTGCTTAAAGTCGGAATGGCCATCAATAATTTTTTGTTCCAGAACTGCAATTGCAAAAGTTTGACCTTTATTTTATTCTCTCCTTTCGTTCATCCGTTCTTTGTTATGTCCTTCACATGATCGCTAAACACGGGGGCATATTCTTAACTTGCTCCTGTATGACTTCCAGTTGCTGTACTGGACTATTGCACCATTTATGACTACTTCAGTAGCTCCATGTCATAAAAGACCAGAGCTTGTGGAATGCAAATACATTCACAAAAAGCTGGAGTAAACTCTTGTGAGTCATTGTTATACTATAGAACAATGGTTGGCATGTATTTCTTTGGCATGTGAACAGATCAAGACAGATGTGACTTTAATAACTGAGTTTCCTATGTAGGTTCTACGAGTACAATGAGTAGGATTAAAAATAGGTGGGGGTTTGGCGTTATTTCCTTAAATGTTCAGCATGATAAATGTCAAAGTGGAGTTTTTTTGGCAACATTGTTCTTTTCAACCTCATTGATGAGTAAAGCTGAAGCTCACGGAAGTCCTCTTAAGGTTGTATTGTTGGATTGCAAAAGATGAACAAATTTGAGTGGGAGTGCTTCAATTATTTTGCAACATCATATGATATCTAATGAAATAAGTACAGAATACTTTCATTGAAAAATATCAACTTCATAGCTTCTATCATCTCTGCAATGCATCTGAATTCATGAAGCGACATTTTTGTAAGGGATTTTTCTGGAAACAACTGTGTAAAAGAGCAGAATCCAGAAAAATCCAATACATTTATACAGTGCGAAGAAACTAACCTAAAGACAAAAAGGGACATCCTCCTGTTCCATCATTAGTTAAATAAATTGCTTGAAAACTGAATTAAAGGAGGTTAGCAAATGTGTTGAACTCAATTATCGTGTTCCTGCTTATATTAGTATAAATGGCTCTGTCGGGATGAATAGTTCTAGTTTCAACTTCTTAAATATGATAGCTTGTTCATGTTCATATACATTGCAGGTGATGGAGGAGAAATTCAGCAGGCTTTAAGCAATTTGGTGGGTCGACGCACCGTGCCACAAGTGTTCATAGATGGCAAACACATTGGTGGATCAGATGGTAATTGTCTTTCCTCCCACATCTTATTTAGTGCTTTTCAACAGATGGAAGGCAAGGGTTTTTGGTACATGAAGAAATGCAGTAATTTATTATAAAGCCTTTTAGCAGTTCAGATTGATTTGATTGCTCAAACATAAAAAATGAAATAATGTCATCAGATTTTCTATTTCGTAGATACTATGGAGGCATATCAAAGTGGGAAGCTGGCTAAGCTTTTAGGCCAGACAGATGAGGAGGAGCTACGTTAAAGCACAAAGTGTTTTTTTTTGAAATATATTTACTTTTAAGACGATCAATAGAAAGGCCAACAGCTATTTCTGTCTTGCGCTCATTGACTCTTATTTTAGTGTTTTCAATATAATAAACTAAATTGAAGTCCATCTCCTTTAGTCACATGTACAGATGTGGGATCAAAGGCTATTACATTTTCTTATTCATTTAAACATCATATATTGAAGATTTAAAAAAAGAAAAAAACTAAATTGAGCAAGAAAAAAAGAAACTAAATTCGTATTCTAATTTTCTTTATGTAGGTTTTTTGGGATGAAAACAAATTGGAAAAATGTCTTATCTAAATATTGTTGTTCCAAGACCCCTCCGCAGTCTAACACTACCAATCATCCCTGGACGTCCATGATACTTCAATTTTACAAATTAAAAAATTCTCCTCTTTGTCCTTCCCCTTTCCACTTGAACATACCAAAAAATGAACGAGGATGGGAATATGGCTTCTCCCCTCTTTTCCATTCAATTGCATTGTTGACCTCCTCAACTATACCAAACATTGCTGAAGTTGTAAAACTAAAATGTAATATTTTACTCACGTAAATAATTAGAAATCTTCTCCCCTCATGTGGTTCCCTTCCTTTTGTTTGGATTGGGTCAGGGGACTGAAGATTCCAAAAAAAACAAACAAAAAAAACATTAGAAGTGAGGCAATATCAAACCATTATGAGAGAGGTCCAACTTAAGCATATTGGTGTCAATGGAATAGAAAAAAGAAAACCAAATTTATATAGTCACCTGTAATCTGTTTTTTTTGGGATGAAATCAAATTGGAAAAATATTTAGTTGTCTGCTAACCATTATTATTCCAATGTGTTCCTCTACTCGTATACAAGTTTCTACAACTACTAATAGTCCAAGCATGCACACGCTACCCCACTAACAAATTTAAAAGTTCTCCCTATTCTCGTTCCCCTCTCCACCTGAACATAACCAAAATGAATGAATGGGTTAGGAATAGGGCTTCTTCCCCTTTTTTGCTTTTAATTTCATTGATGGCCCCTCAACTATGCCCAAAAATATTGAAACAATTTCAAAGTTGTGAAAATAAATGAAAATCCACTTGCATTTATATGAGCCCCCTTGTAATGAAATTAATTAGATCAAACCAATTCAAAACAGTGAGTGTAAATAAACATATCAACAACAATATATTACAATAACTAGTGCAGAGTAAGTAGATCCACACCAATATTTGAAAACAAAGCAAAAAACTTGATATATAGAATTGAGCCACTTTGAGGGGGCAACTTCTATAAACAAGTAAATGAGAATGAACTTTGTAATATGATGTTTAAATACTAGCCACTACCTCCTATATATACCCTAATGAGGCTATGGTTACTCTATACGCTGACCCTACTAACAAAATGATAGCATAGAAAAATGTGACAAGATAAGATAAAAGGTAATGTAGGCCACAAGTGGCTACACGTATCCTTAGATGTTATAGGTTAAGGGCGTAGCATGTCTCTCCACTTCAAAACATTGCCGCCCATAAGGTTGAACTCTTTTAGATGTTGCTATAGGAATGGTTTCATCCTCTCATGTTGCATCCTTGTTGGTAATATTCTCACTTAATCAAATACTCAATCTCTTTTGTGCATAGCCTTTTTGTGCGTGTTTAAAGGATCTCTTCTGGTTCTAGAATGATTGTGCCTTTCTCATCTAGATTTGGTAACTCAATTTGGGTAGAAATTTTGTCCAATTTCATTATTCAAGTAAGAAACATGAATTATTGGATGTATGCGAGTAGACTAGGGTTGCTTTAGCTTGGAAGTGGTGATGCCAATTTTCTACAGGTTCTGATAAGGGCCATAATACTTATGAGAAAGCTGCTTTTCTTTTTGTTGTTGCTTCAAGGACAATTGCTTATATGGTTGTAGGCGTACAAAGACCCAATCCCCTGCTACAAAATGCCTCTTGTTACAATGTTGATTTGTTTGTTGTTTCATTTCATTCTTTGCCATTGCTAAATTCTCTTACACTGGTTAATATCTTATGCTGGGGTTGAATGTGTTATTAGACAGCTTGAACCTTTGGTTGTACCCTCACAAAAGAGGTGATGGATGGAGGTCGATACTCATACAGTGCCACAAATGGAGACATTTTGGAAGAGGTATGGAAGTGTTATACCACCATTCTACTAGTGGCAATTAATGAACCCACATTTCTTGTTTATCTAATGCAAAACAACAAAGATAACCTCCTAAGCATTTGTTGACCACCTTTGTTTGCCCATGAGATTGAGGATGATAATATGAGCTATTAGCCAAATAAGTACTCAAATATGAGAACATTTGTGTTTGAAAATTATTAGTGAAGATAGGATCACGGTCACTTACTATGATCTTGGGAGTCACATGCAACTTTTGAACTGTATTAAAAAAAAAATAGCCAGTGCATTAGCCATAATGGCTATGACAAAACACAAAAATGGGCATATTTTGTGAGTCTGTCCACTATTACCATGATAACATTTTTATCTTTGGACCTTGGCAACTCTATTATGAAATCCATGTATACCCCCTCCCACCTTTGGCCAGGAATCAACAAGAGTTGCAGAAGCCCTGGGGCCTTAATTGTCTCACCCTTCTTTTGCTAACACACCGTGCATTCAATCGCAAATTTCTACATATTCCCCTTGAGTCTTTCCCAAAACAAATCTTGTTTGATTCTATGATAAGTTTTCAAAAACTTTGAATGCCCCTATTGAAGATCTGCACCCTATAAGAATCTTGTGCTTGGGGACAGAGAATTCTTGCATAGGTACAACCTACCTTTATACCATAATGCATTCCCTTTCCACTCAAATTTGTTTGAGTCATTAGAATCTCATTGGGGTTTTTGAATCAAAATGTGTATCCCTATCATTCTCCCCTTTTGACTTGGCCTCATTCACCCAATCTACCTATGAAATGAACATTGCACATAACAATTCCTCTTTGGATTCATCCCTCCTAGATAGAGCATATGCTACTACATTCTATTTTTCTTTTTTATATATGATTTCAAAGTCATATCCCAACATTTTAGTCACCCAATTTTGTTCTTCTTCTAATGACAATCGTTGTTCCAAAAAATATTTTAGACTATTATGATAAATGCTTAACTTATGTCTACCCATCATATAAGGTCACCATTGTTTGACTGTATGAAGAATAACCATCTTTTTGTCATAAATTGGTTTAAATAGATTCTTACCCTTGAGTTGACGACTCTCAAATGCAATGGGTCTCCCTTTTTGCACGAGTACAACCCCCATTCCATATCCTAATGCATGACATTCAACAATGAAAGTCTTTGAAAAATATAGGGTAGCCAAAATTGGAGTGGTGCACATGACCCTTTCTCAACTTCTCAAAGGCTTTGGTGGCAATTTCGTTATAGTGGAATGAGTCTTTCTTTAACAAGGTTGTGGGTGGCATTACGTTGCCATATTTTTTCACAAATCAATGATAGTAACTTGCAAGACTCAAAAAACTTCATAGGTTTTTGAGGGTTTTTGACTCTTGCCATTCTATCATGGCTTTGATCTTGTGAGGGTCTATTTTGATGCCTTCATTCAAAACTATATGATCCAAGTACTCCACCTCTTGTACTCCAAAAGCACGCTTGGAAGGCTTTGCATACAATTGATGTTTTAGAATTTATTTGATCCGAATTTGATGGTAGCCCTAATGAAGATCCAGTTTTGTAAAGTAGACAACCACATGTAACTCATCTAACAAATTATCAGTTATTGAGAAAGGGGATTTATCTTTGATCGTGTACTTGTTGAGTTCTCTATAATCCAAGCACACCCTCCAAGCATTATCCTTATGCACCATGACCACAAGAGATGAGTATGCGCTTTGGCTATGTTTGATAATACTTGCTTCCAACATCTTTCGTATCATCTTTCAATCTCACTCTTTTGAACATATGTATACTTCTATGGTCTGATGTTTGGTGGTTGACTCTTTGGGAGCAATTGAATGACATGATCATGATCTATTATTGGCGGTAGTCCTTTTGGCATGGCTCCAAAAACCGTTGAGTGGTTACCAACAATTTTCTATAGATCAAGTTACGTAAACATCTTTGTGGGTTGTACTTCTAAGAAAAACAACTGTGCTGCAAATTTGTTTGCCCCATTTTTGAAAATCATTTGTATTTGATGAGAACTAATCAACTATGGGAATTTGTCCTTAGTCCACGTAGTTCAAATGCCCTTCCTTCATAATGAAAGCACATGAACAACTTCTGAAAATTCATTTATATTGTGCCCAAGGTTGTGAGTGATTGGAATCCCAAAACAATGTCTACCTCACCCATGGCAATAACAAACATGAGAGAATCCAACCTTTGCTCTCCCATAACAAGTTTGATACTATGACATTTCCCTAAACAATTGACGATGCTGCTATCTATAATCATGACCTTTTGGAGGTGGGTAAATAAAATAGTTCAAATGTGCCACCAACATATTGTTAATGAAGTTATGTGTACATTCTGAGTCAATCAACAATGTCACCTTCTGTTTCTTGAGGAAACCCACAACCGTAAGGGTTTGTGGGGTACTAATATCATAAAGTGCATGGCATGAGATAGTTGGTTTGGAATCTTCAGATTCCTCCTCTCTTTCTCGCCCTCTCCTGTTACTTCATCATATTCTTTGTGTTCATTGGCTCCTTCAATGTAAAACAATTTCTTCTCAACACATTTATGCCCTTTGCTATATATGCTATCATAGTTGAAACATAACTCTTTTCCTTGTTCTCCTCAATTAGTTGAGGAGTAAATCTGATAGGCTGAGGGAATGATTGTACAAGAACACTACGCTTTCTGCCACTAGTGAAAGCTCACCATTTGACCAGATCTCTTTTCTCTATCCTATGTGTGAAGATTATGGAATCTAATACTGAACTTGGGAAACATGCAAACATCAAGTTGGATGCTCTCCTTGAGCAAACCCAAGAATAGGTCATTCAAGTTATCATCTGTGATGTCATCCACCCTTAAAGATAGGTTATGAAATTATTGAATATAATCCTTGACACAACCCCTTTGTCTCAATTTTGCCAACTGGTTGAATTTGTTTTCTATGACATTGTTGCGGCACTGAAGATGTAGCTCATTAATAAACATTGACTAGGTAATAGTAAGGCCCTTCTTTTTCTTTTGAGTGCACAACCTTCTATACAAAATGAATTGCTCAAGTTCCAAATACAAAGATGATGTGACCATCTTCTATGCACATGGGGTCCGATGTAGATCAAATAAATTTTCTATTTGATTGATCCAAGTGACCGGATCCTTTATATCAACTTGTGCACTTCCATTTTTGGCAACATGTTTCTCGAACTAGTATTTAGGCTTTTGTTGTTTTGGTTGGAAGACCCTAAATAGCCAGATGGAGAGTTATTGGATGGTGGCATTGTGTGTTTATTATTCAAGGATGTGTTGTACTCAACATACCCCAATTCATTTTTTTGAAATAGGGACACATTATGCCTTGGAGAAGTCCAAGCCTTTTTCTGAGGTCTTCATTCTAAGAACTATTATATTTTGCATCTAAATTTCCCTATCTGGGAAATACAAGTGAATGCATTTTTGCAGTTCGTACTAAATTAATATCTTTTTAGAAGTTTTGCATTTGCATAAGGTTTTTTGGGACATAAATATTTTGTTATTCAAAATTTGGTATTCGGCCAAAGCATTCGAGAATTTTGTTCACAGGTTTGGCTCTTCGAAAATCTTGCATATCAGCGTTCACTATTTGGTCTTTGGATCAAGTCTTCAGAGGGTTTCTTCGGCGAAATTGTTAGGGGTTCTCATGCAGTTCAATTCGGTTTTTTGGCAAGTGGCTGGTTATGTATTTAGTTTTCAGAGTTTTTTGTTTGCAGGTTATGTTGTGTTAGGAACCCGTGGAAACACAATTGATTACCATATACTAGCAACTTAAGATGCGGAATTTAACCAGAAGTAACAAGTAACTAGAAACCAGAAACAACACAGAATATGAGAGACAATACACAACTTGTATTAATACTCATCAAGAAAAGAATACAATAAAGAAGATGCCACTTCTTCTTCAAACCTCTCAGAGGCTTCCCACACCTCAAGTGTATAGTAATTCTTTCCTCAAAGCTCTCTCTCTTACGGTCTCAACACACATCTCAAACACAGAGTTGGTGTTCACCTCCAACCAGTCAGTATCCACTACTGCCAGTACACCAGTGCTCCACGCACTCCACAAGTGCTCCACACACTCCAAGTACTCAACGTACTCCAAGTAGATCTCCCATGAACTGCAACAACTTGCAACCCAAACGATCTTACTTATGGAAGGAACTGCCTTGCCTTCCTCTCTTGCTCTTTGATGTGTTGCTGTCACCTTTGATCCTGCTGTCACCTGCAGATTTATTTTGACCTCGCACACACACACACACACCATGTAGATATCTCTACACCCTGAAGAACCCTTGTCCTTGCCTCACCAAGTCCTTATGATTTTCTAAACCAGTACCCCGGTGGATCTTCTCCTTGATCTAGCACACTTGCAGACCAACCTGATCATACACACTCGGCACACCTGTGGAACTAGGATGAACACCCTTGCTCACTTCACACACAGAAGGAGCTAACTTTGCTCAACTCAAACTAGAACAAATTTCAATACAACCCATGAGTCTATTATATAGATCTCATGCAAACAATAATTAGACACCTAATTACAATAATTAGATCCGCAATTTTGAGTTTAAAATTGGCTCTCATCATGCAAACAATCGGTTCGTTAACTGTCTGTAACATTCGCAGTTTCGAACCGCACAGGTGACCGACGTCGGTCCCTGTCTGCCTGGAGGTGACCGACGCCGACCGATCCCTGATTGACGTCGGTTTATCTTTCTGTCTAATCTTGTCGACGTCAGTTGGCCTGATCGACGCCGGTGTCTATGACACTTCAACAACCTCCTCCAATGTCTGCATCAGTGAAGCTTTTAGCTCCACAACCTAACAATCTCCCACTTGGAGATAAATAGCTATATTGTACTTGTATCTGTACCCCCGTCTAATCTGTATCCTGGCTTGTATCTCTCTTCAAGCTCAACTTTGAAGACCACCCACCACAAATCTTGTGGTGCACCTCCTGTCATCCGAGTAAGCTGCCACATCTGAACCTACAAACCCATGTAGTGAAGTCCTGACCCTGCATAACATGAATCCCTATTGCTGGTCTCTTTCAAATACCTGAGAACCCACTTCTCCGAATTGGCTCCTAACTCTCTGACAGCTCCCACTGCTGGAGAAAACTCAGGTCTATACTAGACCTCATGTGATTTCGGACACTGAACTGTCCAGCCCTTAGTGTGCTCCAGTTCTACATCCTGCGTATTGAACTTCGCCAACCCCTGATTCACATCAGCTCCCACTAGAGACAAAATCAACCTGTGATCTTCCATGTCTCTCATGCCAAAGAATTTCGCTGCTCCAAATTCTTCATGACATGCCACTGAACTAACTTTACCTTTAGCTCAGCAAAACCCTGTATGTCTGAACCTATAACTAGTATACCATCCACATACAGTAACAGGGTAATGTTGCAATCATCATCCACCCGGTAAGACAAACACAATGGTTACACTGACATTGATTAAAGCCCTGCTTTGTCATCCACCTGTCAAAACCTGTACCACTGTCCTGCAGCTTTTTCAAGACCATATGGCCTGACCTTCCGTCTCACGTGTCTATTCTTTCTATTCTTTAACCAAGGTATCCATTCGTCTCAGTGCTTTCATCCGACTGGCAACCCTACCAAATCTCCCGTTTGGTCCTGCATCCTGTTCATGCTCCCACTGTTTCCTGGATCCTTCCTGCTCTGCAGTCAGCAACTAGTATAAAGAAGAGGAACAACGAATTTGAGGCTTACTTACTTTCAGTCCTCTCCATGGGCGTTTGAGACTCCTTGACAGCTTGCTGTGCGCTCAAAATCCGTTACAGTGACCGACCTCGGCCACCACACAATCTGCACCCGATCGACGTCGGTTCCCATGCGACTGTCCTTTCTGTCGACGTCGGTTTTTTGACTGACGTCGATCTTACCTAGTCATCGACGTCAGTTCTGTAACCGACGCTGACAGCGACCCTGCCCGACACCACCGGTTCTAGTTTGCACATGACCGACATCGGCACCTGTCTGTTCGACGCTGGTTCCCCTTGATCGACGTCGGTAACTGTGTTCACCTGTGAGTGATGACTTTTTACCCGTGAGCTCTCCATGGATCAAAACCCTGTCCAAACCGCCCTGCTCAGAGGTATCCAGCCCCATCTGCTGATCTCTGTCCGTCATCTCCTTCAGAAACACCAAGGCTTTTTAGTTCTTAAGTTTGTCAAACACATCTGTCTTTTGCTTAAAAACATGCATCTCCTTTTTGCTCATGTGACCAACCCTACAAAGCCACGTCTTCGCAACAGAAGAAGAATCAGTAATATAAGCAAGTAGATAAAGAGTACCTGCTTTCTTACCACCCGCTAATTCAAGTGCATCTGCTGTGAGAGGTATCCAGCCCCATCTGCTGATCTCTGTCCGTCATCTCCTCCAAAAACACCAAGGCTTTCTAGTTCTTAAGTCTGTCAAACACATCTGTCTTCTGCTTAAGAACATGCATCTCCTTTTTGCTCATGTGACCAACCCTACAAAGCCACGTCTTCGCAACAGAAGAAGAATCAGTAATATAAGCAAGTAGATAAAGAGTACCTGCTTTCTTACCACCCGCTAATTCAAGTGCATCTGCTGTGAGAGTTTTTGTGCATCTCTCATCAGCCAACTTTCCTGAAGCAATTAGCCGCATCTCCAAGACTGGGACCTGCATGACCTTCTTCAACACCCATGTGTTGGCCGCCTGTAATTTCAGCAACACTTCCCCTTTGCCAATACTATGACAAGGCTCACCAACTCCTATACTTGGGGCTGCATGGAAAGAGGCAACAAAATCTATAACCAAAATTCAACTTTATCCAAGAAACATCCCAGAGCATCATGTGCAACAACACCTGCAACATCTGCTTCTTCAGTTCCTTCATGCTGATCTGCTACCAACAAACAATATTTTTTTACCTGCTCTTTCTTTTCATAACACCGTAATTGACCATTCGTGCTATTCAGTTCTTTCATTCGTAGCTTACTTTTTTCTGCCGTTGCTATACTCCCACTCAATCAGAAACCCCTGAGAGTGACCTGTAACCAAACACAAAACCTGCTCCCTGCAACCTTAGCTCTGATACCCACTGTTAGGAACCCGTGGAAGCACAATTGATTACCATATACTAGCAACTTAAGATGCGGAATTTAATCAGAAGTAACACGTAACTAGAAACCATAAACAACACAGAATATGAGAGACAATACACAACTTGTATTAATACTCATCCAAAAAAGAATATAATAAAGAAGATGCCACTTCTTCACACCTCTCAGAGGCTTCTCACACCTCAAGTGTACAATAATTCTTTCCTCAAAGCTCTCTCTCTTAGAGTCCCAACACACAACTCAAACACAGAGTTGGTGTTCACCTCCAACCAGTCAATATCCACTACTGCCAGTACCCCAGTGCTCCACGCACTCCACAAGTGCTCCACGCACTCCAAGTACTCAACGTACTCCAAGTAGATCTCTCATAAACTGCAACAACCTGCAACCCAAACGATCTTACTTATGGAAGGAACTGCCTTGCCTTCCTCTCTTGCTCTCTGATGTGTTGCTGTTACCTTTGATCCCGCTGTCACCTGTAGATCTCCTTTGACCTCACACACACACACACACACACACACACACACACACACACACACACACACACACACACACACACACACAATGTAGATCTTTCTACACCCTGAAGAACTCTTGTCCTTGCCTCACCAAGGCCTTATGATTCTCCAAACCAGTACCCCGGTGGATCTTCTCCTTGATCTAGCACACCTGTAGACCAACCTGATCATACACACTCGGCACCCTTGTGGAACTAGGAGGAACACCCTTGCTCACTTCACACATAGAAGGAGCTAACTTTGCTCAACTCAAACTAGAACAAATTTCAATACAGCCCATGAGTCTATTATATAGATCTCATGCAAACAATAATTAGTCACCTAATTACAATAATTAGATCCGCAACTTTGAGTCTAAAATTGGCTCTCATCATGCAAACAACCGGTTCGTTAACTAATTGTCCGTAACACTCGCAGTTTCGAACCGCACATGCGACCGACGTTGGTCCCTGTCTGCTTGGAGGTGATCGACGCCGACCGATCCCTGACCGACGTCGGTTTCTCTTCCTGTCTAATCCTGCCAACGTCGGTTGCCCTGACTGACGCCGGTGTCTGTGACACTTCAACAACCTCTTCCAATGTCTGCATCAGTGAAGCTTTTAGCTCCACAACCTAACATGTCGGCAGTTCCTTATTCTTCAAAAAATTGGTCTTTGGCTCTTATGTTATGCATTTACTTGACGGATTTTACCCCCTCATCATTTGGTCTTCAGATTTTATGTTCAGAATTTGCGTTCGGGAGTTTACCCTTCGAGGGATTACGTCGAAATTTATGATTCAGAATTGGTGGTCGATGATTAGATCTTCGAGATTTTTGTCTTCGGCAAAAATGTTCAGTCTTTCTAGTTGGTACTTGTGATCGTTGCTTCGATGTAGATGAGCTTGGTCATCGAGATTTTTGTTTGGAGAAAGTGTGCAAAAGGTTATTAATAGGTATTGCCTGCGGGATGAGTTTGGTTGTTAAGATTTTTGTTTAGGGTTTGTGTTCAAAACCCTGATTCACGAGGATTGGTTGGTTTGTACCAACACAAAACCTAGTCCCTGACTATCGAAAGCCTACTTGGCACAACCAATAAAACAAAAAAAGACTAAATGACACTTGTCAAAATACAACGACGTGGCATATCCACCAAATAAAGTGTTAAAATTCGAATTGCACAAGTAAAGATAATTCATAAACGTTGGACTGTTGATGTGTTCATCCATCACAAACAAATTTCAAGCTAGACCACTGTCTTGCAAACAAGCCCTAACGACTTGCGAGCAAAAGTGAATCCAATGAAGCCGATATATAAAATTTTAAGAACTAGTACCAATCAGTTAATCATGGCCTCTTCGTCTAGAACATTTAGAGGAGTTTTGCCACCATCCCAGTGCTCAATCAAGGATTCCATTGAATACACAAATACTATTTTTGACCACCATTTTCAATGATCAATATACTAAATATTTAGCTCTGCGGGACACCATTGGTGCAGTAGACGTCCACACTCAGGGGGAGAGCTTAACATCAACACAAAAACAATTGGTGGTAGACCTACTCCCTCTCAAACAACAAGGACTACATTTCGTGGCAGCCGAGCCTGAAGTGATGTCATGCATAGACCTGTTGTGGGATCTCTTCTTTGCTGGCAAGATAATGGGGGACAACTACTTGCACCATCTGAAACACAAGACCATCATGGCCTGCATCTCAGGAGATACATTCCAAAGGTATTTATCTTTGCCAGTTGCAGATGCCACTTACGATTTGCATAGGGTGATAGGGTGGAAGGAAAACAATTCAGTCAAGACACTGAGCAAGTGGCTTCTCCCTAGGGAGATTATCATCCCAAAGGATAAGGACCCCGTACTGATCACGGAGTTCAGGATGGGGATTCACATTGACATGGCCCTCCTAAACAAACGATATGGTTTTCCAAGCTTCCATTTTCTTTAACTAAAATGTGTTTCGTTATTAGATGTGATGATGACTTCAGACTTGACTTTCACCTTGGGAGAGATAATCAACATCAGGTTAAGAGAACATGTTTTACATAAAGATAAGTAGCCTACTGGTGGCCATTTCTACATGATGTTGTACGTCTTGGATGCTGTGATGGGAACACTATATATGCACTATGGGTCACTCCAAGATCCGACTCCAGATTGCATCAAAAATCGCATTTGAAATTATTATTCATTCATGCACATACACTCATTTGCCAAGAACATCACTCACATTGTAAAGGATGTGTACCCACAGGTATGGCAGGTAATTCATGAAGCCCCACTGCCTAGCGTATCCAAATCAATTGTAGACACATTGGCATCACGAGGTGATTATTGGTTATACCCACATTACATAGTGATTATGGTTGCTAGTAACAAAGTCAACCCCTTATGTCTTCTCAAGTACGTGTCAGATAAGCTGGCAGAACAAGAGATAACATTTTAATTATGGTGGAGCGTAGACGAGGACTTGACAAAGAAGAAGAGTACATTCTATGGCTTTCATTTGATGATAGGCCGAATGTGCTACACAATTTGGAGGCACTTTGGAGAGGTGGGCAAAATGAGAATGTATTATTCTTTGCCCACCTTGCCTCATAGGGATTGGGATCCTCATGACAGAATCCAAAAGCATATCAAGGGTCTTGGTTTTCCATACCAAAATGAGCCCTATAATCATGACTTTCTATTCTTGAATGCCAAGGATGATGCCCAGGTCTTGAAAAGGGAAAAAAAAATAAGGATTAAGAGAAGAGCATTTGAAGATTATACAGGGAGATCCCTCTATCTCTATTGCAGATGCATGACTTAGGCTCCCACCCCCAAGTAGATGGGCTGCCTTAGATTTCTAGATCAACAGGCCTCCACAACCATTAACATAATAAGGAGAGCCTTCTCAAGAAGCTCCCTAGACATTGAACGCTGTCAAAAGGAGCCCAAAACAATTGAAGTTGGACTTGGAGGAGCTCAAGGAGATCCGATTTCAATCGACTCTTCAGATTCAGAGGGCCCCGACTATCCGGATCCTCCCCCTGTGCAAGAACTTACAAGTAAGTGAATCCTTTAATTGACCCATAAATTGTTTAATTATTTAAAGCAGGATGAGAATAAGTTGAAGTTATTTATTCTTTATACAAACAATAAGGCATACATCCACCTCGATTTGATGGCATCATTAGAGGCTTCAAATGCTCTCAACTTGGTAGTTTTCAGGGCTCATTAAGCCAGGGATTGGATCGTGGCCGCTGAGGTTGTAATGCCTTAGTATGCCGAACATGAAAATCTCATTTTATAGATCCTGGGAGAGCTAAAGCCCTCAAAAGAAAGAGACTCAACATGCAAGCTTATAAGCAAAATCAATTTTGACCAACTTCTTCAGTAGACTTCCGCCAACTTCAAGCAAAGTCTTCAGGGACTTTCATTGGAGGAGATTGAGATCGAGCTATGTTTTGAAAGGAAGAAGGTGATGGAGGTAGACATTTTTGGAATAAACTTTAGAAATACAAAATTTAGGCATGTAAAACTCTTAGAACAAGTAAAAAGGGTGCATAGACCTCAATTATTGAACATGGATATTATTTGGTATCAACATGACCTCAGGGACAAACTTTCAAGTTTTGGAATCAAAGAAGAACGCCGACGCTTCAACTTTTAGTTCAGTTCCAATATCCACCTCAATGCCTCCATTAGTCAGAAGCACCATGCCCACATCTAGTTAGCCTTGAGTTGAAGGCTAATTTGGTATTCATAGATGTAAAAAGTACTAACTCTTGTACTCATAGTTTACTTGTATTTAGCATTGAAATGTAAAAGTTTTCGAGACTGTCTATGTGCATGCACACGTTGCATTGCTTTGTACAGGTTGACTTATGTTTAGACATGGTGTTGGTTAACTATATGCATGCGTAAATGTAGTTTTAAGACTAAAATTAGAACCGAGGTTCTAATTGAAATGTAACTATGAGTTTGCATGAACTTGGAGGATGAGGTGACCTCTCCCCAAGTCTATTTATACATGTTTAACCCACATTCCAAAGAGTTGGAAAAGTTTTATCAATACAAGAAGAAATTATTTTGATTGTCATGCAACTGTGTCGATACTCTTTCTTTCCATCTCTGTGCTATTAAGGTTTTGTTTTCTTGGTTATGCTAACTCAATAATTTGAAGTATGCATAAGCTATAGATAATTTTAATTTTTATCATTGATATACGTTAATTCTGGATGTGCAAAAGCTATTGAAAGTTAACAGTTTTTGTTGATCAAAGCAATTAGTTAAAATTATGTTAGCATTCTGAGGTGTGCATGAGTGTTTTTATTCTAGCATAGTTTCTAGGTGTGTGATAAAATTACCCTATACGCCTTCTTGATTCAAGATGTAATCTCTTAAATAAGGGTGTGTAATAACAACTCTAAAAAGAGCAACCTGCAGTTGAGATCATTAAGTTTGCTATAATTTATTCCCAGACTCTTTAACTATGTTTGTCTATAAGTGTGCAATAGTTACAAGCACTAGTTTTGGAAACACTCATCCACAACTGTTTCCAACCTAGAGGGTGAGCCTTAAGGTTATAAAACCTTCTTTTATGCTCTACCCTTCCCTCTTTTGGAGTTTATTTGGTGATCTACCCACTTTAAATTAATATCCACCCATCCAACCATCCACTTAGGTTTGATTTTCTTTTATGATTCGTTTCACTACATGAACCATCTGATTAACAACCTACATGCACAACCTGTTATTCCACCACCTCGTTGTTTATCCTATACCTGCACTTTATGCCTTGGAGTGGATCTTACCTCCATTGTGATCCTAAAATTTTAGAGGTCACCTCATTAAAATTTGGGGTGTGCATAAAACCCACATTAATAGCAAGTTGGCGCTACGAGGGCAAATATTCCTAATAGAAGAGGTTAACCCTTACGTTTGAGTTACACTAAATACACACAAAAGAGTGACCAGATCTACAGCCTTAGTCTGTTAATTTCACCTTTGATGAATCATAGAAGGCCTAGATTTGCACTAGTTATCCCTATAGTACTCCATCCCAGAACACTATCCCCAGTGAGGAACACTCGGCTTGTTAATCATCCTATGGCTCAACAACTGCCTTGGTTGGTTGGATATGCTATTGCCATCCCAAGGGATTTGCATGATTTACTAAGGAATCCATAAAAATATCTACCTTCTTTCTCCCTTTTGGGAGGAAGAACGACAAAAGAGCACATCAAATCTTTCAAGGCTGCTTTGAGGTTAATGAATGTCACTAACGAAGATGTTGCATGCAGACTTTTCCCTTTCACATGATATGATGCCACTTATGATTGGTACTTCAATTTGTAGAACTCTTTTAATTATTGTAATGAGTATCAAACCACTTTTCTTATCCAATTTAGGTAGGTTACCAGTCTTGGTGTGGTGTACCAACACTTCACTAGCATGAAGAGGGAGCCTAATGAACCGATCAGGGTTTCAATGCAAGATTTTAGAAGATGTACATCTGGTTAATTCCAACATATAAACTAAAATAAACTTTGGCATTGGAAATGTACAATAATGCTCTAGACCCAATTATTGCAGTAGTTTTACGAAGAGTTATTGCTGTCAACACTCTAACATTAGCATATGAAGAGGCCATCAAAATCGATGGACAACTCAACCCTCATGTACTTGGCACCTCTAAAATCAATGTTGGTCTCCCAACTTTGAATCAAGTTCCTTATGCAAAGCAGAATATTCCTACATTTAACCAAAATTAGTTATATACACTACCCCCTCTCATGTAGACATCAAATCAAAATTATAATTACTTAAATAGTCATGCACAGATTAATGGTAACTAGCAAAACCATCATTTGATTCCATCTAATACAATAGTTGCTCAAGGCACAAATTCCACCAAAGCAGAGCTGGACTCTATACAAAGGATGGTTTAAAAATTGAGTAATGACTTCTTGGGCATGCAAAGAAAGATAGGTAATGCTAATGGTGAGAATAATAATCATAATTTTGGGTTTCATAGTTACAACATAACTTTCAATAGGTCTAAAAATAATGTAAAACAGTCTAAAAAACTTCCAGAAATAAATATAGTGGAGAGAACCTTACCCAATTGGTGTAGAGTTGACAATACATCTCAACATGGTGAACTTGATTGTATTTAATTTTGTGTAGCCTTTGAGTTTTTTCAAAGGGAGATGGTGAGACAAGATTTGATGAATAACCCACTAGAGTTCCACCATGAATCTGAATTATTAAACATTGTTATGGTTTTTGAAACTTATGAGCTTCTTTTCCCAAGTGAAGATGACAACACACCAGAAGATAATAATGATGAGATCTATGCCTTCCAACAATATCATAAAAGTGGTTACAACTTGAGGAACAAGCAACCCTTCACAACATCTACTCCTCCAAATAATATGACTATTCCACCGAATCCAAAGGCTGATAACAATCCACCTCCCCCAAAAAAGAACAATCAACCCCAAAACAAAGAAGAACAAAACAAAGGACACAACATTGTTGAAGATATGAAGAAAATGAAATCCAATATCACTCTTCACGAACTGACCCAAATTACTGAACAAAAATAACTTCTATGGAGATTTATCACAGGGAAAACTCCTATAGAGAAGACAAAGGTAGCTAGTGTGAACAATGAATTGCATTAGAGAGGAGGTTAGTCTTGTGTTAGTATCATAAAATAAATGAAATGAACACACTAAAATCATAACACCTCTAGCCTAGTCACTAGGGAGAGCTTAGGTAACAAAACTAAATGAAAGCACAACAAAAACATATAATAGACAACTCTTTTACCTTCTTTGGAGCTCCAAATGACTTGTTGAATGGCTTATTCGGCTTGTGCATCAAGAAGTCTTTGACAATAGAGGTTTTTTTGACTCCTCTCCTTGGTACATTGGTTTTGATTGTTTGGCTTAAAATTTGGGCATGGTAACACTACTTGCATGGGTCTTATGGAGCAAATCCTACATAATAACTCTACAATATCTAAGCTTTTTAAAGATATTTGTGCATAATAACTTTACACCAAAATAGTTTAGAATTCAATAGGCAAAGTCTTGTATTTATAGCCTTAAGAATTAACTCTCATCTAAGGTAAGTTAAGGTTGAGTTTAGGCTTGGAATGGGTTCAAACTAACTCTAGGTGATTTAAAACTAACTCTAGTTGAGTTAATATTTGTCATGTAATTATGATTTGTAATTATTAGGCATGGCTCTTAAATTATATAGTTTAGAATATTTTTAAAGAGCTTGACAACTCATAAAGGCAATGATGAAGGGCTTGGATATTTTGATTTTTGAAATTTTCATTTTTATATATTCATTAATTTCAAATGGATAATTCAACTAGGCATTTAATCTTGTTTAGCTTGTGAATTGATTTTGATTAGTATTTTAGCTCTCTCAAGATTTGATATTTGTTTAAGTGCCCCACTTAATAGGTCCATAGACTAAATTGACGTTGTGATGCTGCAAGGTGATTAGGGATGAATCCATGAAAAGTTATTATTGCATATGGGCTAGTATATCAACTAAGGATTCTTCAACATGATTTTGAGCATTGATAAATGATACACAAGTAAATTTAGGACATTAAGTGATTCCTAGATTTAATTTGTAATGGTTGGTAGGAATCATCTAAAGTTCAGTTGGAACCCGGTTGTGGTCAATTTTAGGTGTCTTCAGTTTGTCTTGATTTGAAAAGGCATTGCAAACTATAGGCAGTGTAACGTCTTTTCAAGGAATGAAAAGGTCATGTATGCCTAATACTCTAAACGGTGATGGAAAAACTTTGGAAGCTCCCTCGAAGGAGCAATCAGTAAAGAAGGTCAGTGATTGTTCCCTTAAAAGAAGAAAATAATGGGACCAAAAGGTAAGATGGGGTGGAAAATATTGATTTGTGCACAGACGGTTATAATCAATGGCATGATGAGCTGCCCCAATTGGATAGATAAACATGATGATTTCCCCAAAGACGGTTATAATTATCGACACAGGTGGGACAAAAAATATAATGATTTGTCCATAGGTAGTTATAATCATTGAAAAAAAGATAAGGGTAACAAGAGAATGATTTGCTCAAAGACGGTTATAATCATTAAACGAGAAAATGATGATTTGCCCATAGACAGTTATAACCATTGGTAGGATAAAAACATGCCTCAGTTGGGTGGATAGAGATAATGATTTTTTCAAAGGCGTTTATAAGCATTATCACAATGAAAATGTGCTCCAATTGAGCAGAAGAATGATAGGGATTTACCCATATGCGGGTATAATTCGTAACATCTAGATAGATCAGAACACAATGATTTGCTCAAAGCCGATTATAAGCATTGGCTCTAGGGGTGGGATGATGCACAATGATTTGCCCAAAGGCGGTTATAATCATTGGCAAAATGATCGAAGAATGATGTCAAAGTGGATAATGGGGCTTACGAATGGAATCCATACTCATGAATCAAGAATAAGCTGGTATAGAGGAGAAAGATGAAGTTGGGCAACCTGCTAGTATGAATATTCACGTCCTAATTAGAAAGGGTTAAAATTATTCTGTGGTTTAATTACTCTGTATGTGAGGAATGATTTGGGTAGATCAAGAATTTTACAGGTGCCAAGGAGAAGTACTACGATCTCATTGCTTGTAATATTTTTTGAGCTAATTTTTGTTGTAACACATGATGGAATGCATCATGATAGAACACCATGAAATCTTATCTGAAATATACATAAGGACTGACATGCGATCCAATAAATAATTGAAAAAATGTACCAATGATAAAAACTATGACGACAATGTTAACGTATGAATACAGATGGATTCAAGCATAATGCGCGAAGAATCACCCAATGAACGCACATAGACTAAATCAAGGCACAACCATAAAGCAAACAAATAGGAAAATAGGCAGATAAACACAAAAAAATACCAAAAAATATAAAATAAAGACAAAATAAAACAAAACAATGAAAAATAAAATGAACACAAATAATGATTAATCACAATGTTAGTGCAAATAACAGGGTACAAACAAAAGGATAGACAATGCCCCTAGGCTAGAGGAGGCAATGACACACACAAAATGGGGGAATAGAAGTAAAAGAAGGGGAAGCCATGCTAACTCTAGATGCACTACGAAAGTGGACGCTGCCTACATAGTTCCATAGATGTAAGGTCCAACATAAACTTCAGACCAAATGTAGTTCTCCCAAAATTTGGAACATAAGAATGATGATTGAGAAAAACACGATTGTGTTGTAGAGGAATAATGGGAATGGTCTCACAAAATTGTGAGAGCATGGGACGTTAGGCCAGTAAGGATGTAAAAACTAAAATACAAGTGGTTTCTTGTGAATTAGCTAGGTGTTCCAAAATCCTTAAGGCAAATAAGTGTTATTGTGGTGATTGTTTTAGTATTTTTGAGATCATTTTCAAATGTTTTTGGAATTTTCTATGCATCTCAACTCGATGGAGAATGACGAGATACAAAACAGTCTAACTCACAAAACGGTGAGAGCGTGGCTTAGGTGACTGAGCTGACCTCAACATAAAGGGAACACTGCCTACATAGTCCTTGTTGGCCAGTTTTGGCCCACATATAGAAACTCACATGGATGGATCAGTTCTGAAATTCTTGGCATGGTTTGATCTAGATGAACAAAGTTCTTGATAAAGTGGATGATCAAAAAATGACTTGCATAAGTCTATGGAGACCAAACTATCATGGCATGTCATGTAAAAATGAATGGGCCAATTTGATTGTGCATTTAATAAGTTCACTTAAGAGGCCTCTCAGATCTGAAAGATCACATGGACATGATGTTTTTCATGTCTTGAACATTCTCTACAAAATTGGTATCTTGATGAGTTTTCTATCTCAAGATACAAAGCTTCAAAGTTGAACTAGCAGAGTAAAATGTGCGTGATGACATCAAGTTAAAGCTGCAATAATTAACCACTTGGATTTAAAAATCCTTAACAAGTAAGACGTGTGCGGGGACATCAAGTTTAGACTTCATAAAATAGCCATTTAGATTTAAAAGAGTGAACGTGGAGCTGACAAGTGTCTAGATCTTAGGAGCTCAGGTAGAAGATCTACGACACACGTAAGGTTAAAGAGTAAAAAAGTGCTTGGAATAAGATCCAATGATCCGCATTCGATCAGATCAAATGTCCAATGATGAACGATAATCTAACAATGTCAGTGGGTCCCAAATATCTAATGGAGCACATTAGACCATGTGGAAGTAGATCAATGGTCTGCACTCGATCTAGCAGACCAAGGATCCATCAATGCACATTTAACCATGATAAAGCAGATCCAATGGTGCACATTCAATCATGAAAATGCTGATCGATGGTGATTGAGAGGTCAACAAGTTAGCGTATCTTGGGGATAAATGCACAGTTACCAAGTGTCATGACCATGGTAACTATCAAATCAATGGTGTGCATGTAATCCATGCAAAGCAAGTTGATGGTCAATGATGAAGGTCGAAGGTGTCATAACCTCGAAGACCCAGATCAAGATCAATGGTCAAATTTAAAGGTCAAAGTTATGAAACTTCGACTGGAGGTCAAACACAATCCAATTTGAACCAGAGCGGATATTTTAGGATCAAACGTCACCATTAAAGCTTAGTAGAGACAAAATAGGTCTTTTAGGGACTAATATAGAGATCAAAGATGGACTAGTAGTTGTTGAAGCAAGACTAAACATCTGACAAATTTTCATCGATATTATAAGTATATCAAAACCAATAAATGAGATTGGTTTTCCATCTATAGTAAGACCTATGCTCAGGTTTCATAATAGGGGGACAAATATGTAATTATGGAGAAGTGTCTCATCCTTATACATGGTCTTATCTTTGACAAGTAGGTATCTGCCGCCTCTGAAAGTAGACTTAGGCATGGTTCTGTCAAGTCTGTTAGTGCCCAAAATTGCACTGGAACAATTTTGGGCCCTTGTGAGTAAAATTCCCATGTCCAAACTGAATGAATGTCAATGTTTTAGCCACTTGCCCTAGTCCTTTGGAAGATCATAGTACATGTTTACACTTAGTTGTGTCCTTTGTCTTGCTTTGACGAGTGGGAGTATTCCTCCACTCTTTGCAGATCTCCTGAGGGTCACTTTTCGAAGATAGAGGGCACTCTCAATAACTTAAAAGGAATTGTGAAGGTTGATTAAAGATCTCATGGTAGGAAAATTCACTGTGATAAGATGAAAGTATAGCCAGACATTTCCCTGTGCATGGATTTGTTGCTTTATGATTCAAAGAAGGAGAGTTTTGGGGCCCCAGATGAAATTACCAAGTTACACTTGCCTTGTTTTGATGATTAAGGTGAGAAATAGTTTCATGGGCCAAATGAAAGACAAGTGATTATCTCAGGGGCCTTCTATGAATATTGTCAGGGGTGGGAAATATCTTACACCCTTTCCCAAATGGAGAAAGTTGATGCAGAGGTAAAAAATGGTCGAGAATCCGAACCCACATCTAAGTTGGACACATGGTAGATTATCGGGGCTTTGGATATTACAGGTCTTTCTTAAAAATTTCCCCACTTTCCTTTTTGGTGGGCAAGGTGCTTAAAGTCCCCAGGGCCCGAATATCTAAACTTGCAAGAAAATTTGATGCCGCATGACAGTTCCTTAGGGTTTTCTCAGTTTTGGTCCCTTTCTAAAGATTTCCTCACTTATCTCTTGGTGGGAAAAATTCAAAATATACTAAGAGGTTTGAATGTTTGAATTTACAAAGATAATTTATGACACATGGCATTCTTACCTCCGATGAGGAACTCGGGGCTTATTACATCACTGCACCGGTGGAAAGTAACAAGTAAAAAGGTATATAAATCCTCGAAGGCCCGTAAAGGTATCATGATGAATTCTCCACTTGTGTGACTCCACATGTTGTAAGGAGAATTGCCTAGCGTAGAAGGAAACATTTGTGTTTTCCCTCTCTTTTTTGAATGAGGTTTGAAGCAATCAATGAGAGTGGTTGATAATTAGCCATTGGCCTTTGGAGAATTAATGGTAACCCTAATCTTGAAAATCAAGGGATTATAACTTAGGTATTTTTCTTCATTATAAGATTAATCTTTGCATTAATAGCTTGCATTCATGCCTTTGAGTTATTTGTGTGCCCTAGTTGAGTGCGGTATGAGAATGTAATTACAACGAATTCTTCACAAACTTTTAGATTTTAGTGTGCGTGGCCCTCCAGATTAAACAATAAGTTTCTCATTTACTCCTTGTGTTGTGTTCTTTGAGAGGAGTCAAGAGGTAGCATGAGGGTTGTTCGAGTGAAAAGTTTGTCTAGTATTAAGATATTACACTAGAAAGCTAGGGAAAGATGGCGACATCTTTAACCTCGGTAAAGGGAAATATTGTTTCAATTTTGGATTTGATTAGGGATACATATGTCATGGGGTTAGATTTCGGGGCCCTATTAAATGTATTACAATAGCCATCCCCCCAAGCAGTTGCCAACATTGGCATGAGTTACATCGCACCTACGACAACATTCCCCCTGGCTGCTCCATACCCAGAACTCATTATTGTATGTGCTCAAGCATATTAGCTAGACACTAGGACCGTTGTTGACGGTGGTCACTCAGTTGTGTTCTCTTTCACCCCTTTGGCCCTCAGTACCATGCTCAAAATTCCCCCTCAACCAGAAAGCATTACACTCACCTTGGAGGAATGTCAAGAGTTTGCAGAAAAGGATGATAAAGCTATTTGGGATATTGTCAATTCTTGTTGGCTGGCCAAGAAGAGACAAAAGGTCTCTAGAATGTCCAAGAATTTGAAATTGGTAGATTTTAATGAATTACCCCAGTATGTTATTGCCATGGCCGTAGGATCTATGGGGTGCCTAATGCAGAAAACCTTGAACCATGGATGTTCCTAATCATGATCTACATGTTGGAAGGAGAGAAAAAGCTAGTGGGTGGCCATACTCAGTGATAATCTGCATAGGCAAATGATGCAACTCCAAGCTGTTATTCTTTCTAAGGAAGCATTCTTAGGTACATTCTACACGTCTTCTTATTTGATGTACAACATGGTACACAACATGACGTTCCAAGGGCTCATAAGGAACCTCAATGGAATGATGATATATGAAATATATCCAGAAATTACTGTGGAGGGCTTCAAGAGGAACTTCTATAGAGTTTAAAACTACTTCTTTAACATAATGATGAGTGTCTTCTTCCCATTAAGAAGCCTCAAAAGGATGTCTACAACAACCAAACAAGTAATTTAAAAATATGGTGCCACTTACATATAATTCAGAACATTCACATACATCAGGGTGAGTGGTTACTCAGGATACCCACACAAACTGCAAGGATATTTGGATGATAAATGGGCAGTGATGGAGCTGAGCCACAAAATGGTGTCACCACATGAAATGATCAAAACCAAGAAGATCAACAATCCTTTCAAAATTTTGGTGTTAATAGGGTATTATTCATGTCCTTCAGTTGCTAAGGCAAAGGGGTTGGAGTAGGAGATGAGCCTATATACAATTGATAAGATGCCACCTTGACCCAATTATGACATTAGGTGGTTGGTAAATATGGATACTAATGTGATATTGCATCAATCACATTATGAGGACATCTGAGCCGATTACACCACTGCGGAAGATGTCTGGAAATGGGAATTTATGAGGCTGACAATACATGAAGTAATAGCATACAACATTACTCCCATCCCCAAAGACATGGCGGATGACAAACTAACATTGTATTCATTGTAAAACACAAACAAGATTGAAGCCCAACCCATCTCCCACCCTGATTTTAATGTTCAAGAGGATGATTCCATCCCTAAGAGATCAGTATGGATCATGAAGAGAACCTTCAGATGTTTTAAAGAGCATGGGGTCGACCTTGGCGCATATGATTCCCCTACCCTTCAAGAGTTGAGGAAGGTTAAAGTGCTGAAGAATTTTCTCCCAGAATATTGTGGTGACCTTGCGGCTCCATCATTAGCCATAACAGGTAAGTGTAAACACAAGCTTGGGGATACTGAGTTCACCAAGCTGATGGATGTGGAGAAGATAACATCGACACGATCCAAGGTCGGGTTATACTTTTCGAAGATAACAAGCTTAGCGAAAAACTAGAATAAGATTCTTATAGGGGAAGTTACGTTGGCTAGTGCCACCTACATATCCATTTCAGGAAAGGGAATCCCAACAATACCAACCCTTCTAGCGGTCATTCTTATGGCCAACCCGGCTACACTCCCACATGCTCCACCTACTTAACAAGCGGTAGTTGATCCTCCCTCGATAATATATTCAAGAAAGAGAGGAGGTGAGGACCAAGGGGAGTAACCAAAGCAGAAGAGTGTCAAGAAGGCTCGACAACCTCAAAGTAAGTCACCTATGAAGAAGGAGGTATTCAAAGACCCATTGTCTAAAGAAGTCCCTGTGAAGAGAAGGGAGGACCAAGCCTCATATGCCCAAAGGATAATGGATATGAGTGAGGAGGAAGATTCAGATGAGGGTAGACCCATTACTGAAGTAATGAAGAAACAATGTGCCTTCACTCCTAAAGTAAAGACTGGGCAAAGAACTCACAGGGAAAGGCCCCAAACCCTAGTAAAGGTCCTGATAATGGGTTTGCTTATAGAAGGACCCTCGACAGTAGAAAGTAAAGGTAATGAGGAAGGTGCCCTAACCTCAGATGACGCTTTGTCTTTTGATGATGTTGTACAGGTTAGTGTTGAGGTGGCCATACAAGCTCTAGATCCTCTCGAAAATGAGACTATTTATCTAGAGACAAAGATATTCATCGACAATGTCATCACCCAACCAACAAGCCAGGATGACCAGGGTGGAGTTGAAGAATTAAATAAGACTGAGGATGAAGTTGAAGAAAGTCCTAAACAAAATATTGAAAATGTCACCATGTCTGAGGTGGTAGTTGAGCATGAAGGCTCACAATAGGTTCTAGATGCACCATGACGAGTTCCTTCCGGTCTGGAGGTGTTAGGTCTAGCACTAGAAGAGAAGGCGAACATAGAGGAAGGTGGGGGAGTAAGCCTATAAATGGGTAACCCCACCCCTACAACAATAGATAAAGAAGTGGGTGTTTTCAATAAAGATGTTGGGGAGGAAGTTTCAAGATGATTCATTTCCATTGAAGTTCCATGAAGTATTCTCCCTCAAATCAGGGTCTATGACCCAAGTCATAATAAGGTTCCTGAGGCCATGATTGGTGAAGAGTTACCTGAAGGCAGCAAGGACATCACCATAGCCTTATCCATGAATGAAGCCCAGGTGAATAAAGAAGGTGAAGATGCTGCGTAGCCTTCTAGCTAGTCAGTTGAACAAGGAAGTTCAATTGAGAAGTTGCTCGATGAGTCTCATCAACCCTGATTGGAGTTCATAGTTTTTGGAGCAAATACAGCTAGACTTGGAAAAAGAGCATGGAGTGGAGAAGGGTGGCAAAGAGAAAGAAAGTGATGAAGACATTGAGAAATTTGTATTGAGCCCACAACCCAAGTCTGTGGCACTCCCTATGGATAGCTCATCATTGACGCCACGTCTCACTGTCTCAAGGTCGTCTATAATGTCTACAACCTTGATGGGATTTTAGACCAAGCCTCTTCTCTAGGTTGTAAAGCAAGTAAAAGAGAAGGAAGACATTATGAGCAAGATAAAGGACATTGATGTAACGAAGATTATTCAAAAGTATAAGGCCAAACCCCCTAAGAAGGCCAAAATACATTCCAAAACTAACTACACTGCCATGGGAGAAAGGAATGTTGAGTTAGCTATCCCTCCACCTGATACAATAAAGAAAGATGCTCCCATAGAAAGTTACTCCATGTATAGTTATAATCTCGAGGAGCCATCATGAAAGGAGCTGAAGAATAACTCGCAAGTCTTGACTAACATGGTGGCACAAAGGATGGATAAAGATAAAACCACCATGGAAAAATTAAAGGCTAAAAATCAGGGTATGATCCAATACTTGTAGAAGTTACTGAGTGAGCCAAAGGCAATAACTCCAACTACCATTAAGGCTCCAAACCTTCCTCTCTTCCCCATGGGATCACTATATTTTGGCCGAGTTGATGAGTTAAAATCCACAGGGTGGGCAATTGAAGAATGGCAAGAAGATTTGAGCACCAGGGCCAAAGAAATTATCCATTTAACATTAGAATGTTTATATGACATAGTGGATAAACATGGAGAATGCGACACCTAGATGTTTAATTACAGTGCAAATATAAAGAATTGGGAAAAGATCCAACCCAAGGTGGATGAAATATGCAACATAGGCACATACACTTTAGTGGTGGAGAAGATCATCCCTTCTGATGATCACAAAAGGCCTAGGGAATATCAATTGGTAGTGAATCATCAGTTGATGATGCTCAAGGAGGGCATCTTTGATTTGAAGGGAGAATATCAGTCTCTCAAGACTACGATGAAAGAAATAGATGCTGCCCTCAGGAAAATGGTGAACCTTGATGGTGCAGGTGATTTGATGAAAGAAGCAATAATCAATGCTCTAAAAAGCCTCATTGATGCACCTCAAGGAGCCTTTGATGCCCAAAAGATAATGTAGTTGGTGACACTTGAGAAGGATTGTGACCAACTCAAAGCACTCATTGGACATAAGTAGGCCATGCTTTAGAAGGTTTCCACTTGGCTTAAGGAATATAACGCCAAGTTTAAATACCAAACAGGTTCAGATCGAAAGGATATCATCTCCATGATTGACATATGTGCCAATTATAATAATAGGTTGGTAAAGGTTTCGACCATCAATATTGATTTTAGAGCTTGACCTAGTATTTTGGTTTGTTCCTAGTTGGCACCATTCCTTCCTTTTCTTCCCTTTCTCTTTCTTCTTCTTTTTATCATTTCCCATCGGGAAACTATTGTACCTTGACCGTTCGTGGCATGTCCTTTTCAATTTTAGTTTGAATAATCATGTGTATAAAAAAGGGACATTTTTTTTATTGTGCAAGAAGATAAATTTATTTTTGCTTCTTGCGGGATTATTCTCTACATGTATAACTAAAAATATTCTTCCGCAGTACAATTCAAGTTTGTTATCATCTTAGAAGAATGAGAATAGTCTGAAGAATTTTTTTTGTTACAACATATGATAGGATCCAAGCCCATGAATTTTTTTCCCAGTTGGAGCATCTTTTAGGAATATGCTAAGCATAGCTAAATAATTATATAAGTAAAGGGGGTTTGTCCCTTTATAGAGGCTGGTTAATTTTTGAGTCTGAAGCTATAGCTTAGAAGAGTTTTCCTTCTATGATTTTTCTTGGTGCCAAATTGATTTTTATTGTAAAATCATTAGCAAGCTTTAAGAGAATCCATAATGTCTCCCTTGTTACAGATTTATTTCACATAGTGTTATGTTATGTAAATTTTGAGGCATGTTGTATACAACTTTGATTCAGTTGACTAATGGCATTTGTTCATGGTTTCTTGTCTCTTTCATCTGTTGAAGTACAATGCTTTGTTTTACATGCTTTGTAGATTGGTTATCTGATGTATTCTTCTATATGGTAGCCATTTAGAGTTTATATCTAGAGTATAAAATCCTTTCTGCTTTGAGATTTAGAAATAGGGTGTTGATAGTCTTTTAAGGGTAGTCCTAGGCATATGGATTCAGTTGGAGGGAATTATTGAAAGGATATTGGCAACATTATTTGTAAAATTTTGAGGGTCATTTGTGCATGATTTCGTTTTATTTGTTTTCGAGATGAAAAGCACTTCTTGGTGAAAATAATGTAGATGTTCTGTGAACTTCTTCGTGCTCATTTGCTAACCATCCACACCTTTGTCCATAATTCAAATAAATCTGGTTTTAGCCTATCTCACCCGACAGAAAACATGGTATTTGCATATTATAAGTGTTGTTTTCCTTGTGGATGCATAAGACCTTGCATGATTTGAAATGTGTTCAGTGTATGCTTTGAATTTTAGTACTGTAACTCTCACTTACTCCCTATTATTCAAAATTATTATCAAAATAGAGATTTCAACCACACTATCATCTATCTTCAGTAGCTTGTATATGATGTAAAACATTTATGCATTTTGTGTGACAATCCTTCATGGGTGAAGTGTACAAGTTTGGTTATGATTTGGTCATATTTCCATTTTCATACCAATAATCCTCATGGAGATTGAAGTGCAAAACTCCTTCATGTGAGTAAGCTACCTCAATAGGTCTTCTCACCTTGGTTTAGGTAGAGCCAAATGTATAAATGAGTTAACCATACCCTCTGTAGGTGTCTCAGTAATTTTCTCTGTTTAGTCCATTTTAGATACTAAACCCTTCCCTGGATATAACGACACATTAGTGGGTTTCTCATCTTTGCTTGCCATTCTCTTCAAGTGTGCAAGGCTAAATGATATAGGTGTACAATTGGGAACCAACACTCTTTTGGTGTCATTGTCAGGGAGAATTTGTGTTACCCTTATTATAGGGAATGCTCACAAAAGAGTTATACGTGTTTTATTTACTTCACTCTCTGCTGTTACTACAATGGGTTGTTCATCTTTGGTTCATTGACACCTTTGCAACTTTTCTTGGTAACTGCATTGGGAATGTTCACCCTTATTTTGCAAGAAATTGTTCAACATTCTTGAAGTTATTTTTAGTATTTGAGAGTTGGTATCACATCAGTTGCTATAAGTAGTCCTGTTTATTCTGGTCCCGAAGTATCACTTCTAATGGCAACTCTGTTATATCAAGGTTTAAATATTCATGCTTGTTATATACTCTTTTCTATTTTAAAGAGTTTTCTTTAAGTCGGCAAATCTAGAGGGTATTAGATATTATTTTCAAAAGAATCCATCAAAAGAACTTGTTCCTAAGTTAAAAGTTCTATCCAAAAATAGACAAGTGTGGAAGCCTATGGTAGGCCAAAGCTTAGGGAATCAAATAAGACCTGATCAGTTTGTCCCCCACTATATTTACCCTCTTTTTTCTAATATCCCTTTGGTTAAAGGATACCAGAGCATGTAAGAGAAATCTGAGCTCCCTATAAGTCAAGCTCCTTTTCCACAAAGAAATCTTTCTCCAGCTGGGTCATTAAGGATTCACTCTATCTCTTCTCCTTTGAGTCCTCCGCAAATTATCCATTCTCAACCATCCCCTGGTTCAGCTTCATCTTCAGATTCAAAAATGGGAGACCATGACCTGAGAAGGAGGATGTTTCACACAGATAATGATAATGATGGAGAAGATGATCAAAGTCTGGCTAATAGACACAGACCGTTTATGATCCCCAGGTTTAGACCTATTAACCTTAATGGTATGCTTGGTTTCCCCAATGAGGTCCCTATACAGATTATAAATGTATAACCTAAGTTTTAGGGCAACAATACAGTATCTAGAGAACAACATTTGAGAGCCTTCTTAAACGTCATTGAAGATTATGAAATAGATCTTGAAGGTGTATGTATAAAACTCTTTGTGAACATACTTGAAGATGAGGCTCGAGAGTGGTTCAAATCCCTCCCTGATAGATCCATAGAAACATGGCAAGCTATGATGGATGCATTTAGGATGCAATATGGTGATATCATTGACCCTAGATTCTTGCTTGCTAAATTTGAGAACCTCAAGAAGAATTCTAATGAGTGTGTGAAGGATTTCAATTATAGATTCAGTAAGGTGTTGGGAAGGCTACCAAAAAATATCAGACCCAGTGGTGCTACTTATTTGATTAAGTATTATGATGTATTTGATAAGAAAGTAACCTACTATCTCAGAGATAAGGCTCCTATAAATTTGATGATGGATTTTAATTTGGCTATCCAAATAGAAAATAATATCAAGGCTGTGGGTAAGCCTTTAAACCAGAGGGATGATGTCAAGCTAGTGAATCCTGAAAGGCCTCAAGCCCCCCACAAGAGCATGGACTTGAAGGAAACGGTGAAGACTTTGGCCACTGCTATGAAAGAGATCTCTTACAAGCTGGCTAGAGTTGAAAAGGGGCTGTCTCAGGGTTCTTATAACCATGAGGATATGATAGATCATAAGAGAGATGAAAGGAATCATCCCTAAGATTAGGGTCAAGGTAGGCTACCTTTCCAAGCCAGGAATAATGACAAGGAAAAGGGCCTAGCAAGGGATGACAAACATGAAAGAAACTAGAATCGGGGAAGTAGAAGGGAAGTACCAGATCTGTTAGCTGTGAAGATCAACACAGTCGATTGTGACATCGATTGGTGTGTTAAATATTTCCTCTCTCAGCCCCCTTGTAGCACAGCTATTGATGGTGGTCAAGATGCAGGTGGCTTTGAAACTGCATCTGATGGAGATGATATATACATTGTTGACTTTCAAGAAATGAAGAGTTATACTTTCAAAGAAGCTGTGAGTACCTTAATTGTCCTTGATTGTGAAGATACCCTAGTGTATGAATGTTTTACTTTACAATTTGATGAACCAGATGTGATGGTTGCTTATCCATAAATGGAGCTAATGGGTGCTACCACTATTCTAGCATTCTAAAGAGCATGTGAAAAGGTAAGGATCTCATCGCTATATTTTATCTGTGAGATAAACATGATTCATGGATATGAGTTACATGTTCATGAATTTGAGTTTCTAAGATCAATGATGAAATAAAAATATGGAGACTCTCATCTACTGGTTGAGGATCAACAATTGATGATCCACACAATAATTTCCCAAGAGGAGTACAATTTGAGAAGGACCAAAATACTCCTCCAAAAGGTAAAGACTCTTCTGCTCCTAAAACAGAAACTAAAGAAAAATAAACCAAAGGGAATACAAAGATCCAAGGTTCCACTAAGCCTGGTTCTGCACCCTACAATGTCAAACCAAGAAATACCCAAGCCAAGAATCAAACTCCCTTGTTGTCTAATATCCCCAATAAGGATGAACCTAGGAAGCCTCCCTTGAAAAGTGAAGTCAATAATGCTAGTTCTCCTATTTTGTTCCCATGGCTCTTGAAGGATGTATCCCAAATGAGAATGTTGCAAGTTTACTTGCTAACACTCCTCTTCCCAAATAGAGTATTTATGATGTGGCCCATGTCTTAAGTCAACTAAAGGTCATAATAACCTTTGTGGAATTGCTTAAAATTCCAGAGCATACGAAAAGGGATTTTGAGTATTTGGGATTCACAAATAAAATCACTACTAATGAAATTGTTGAAGCTGAGCCTCCTCTCTCTCTCCCTTTAGAAGGCGAAAACACTTTAAGATCCCTTGAGAATCACTTGGAGGTATATTTGGGAACAACATTGGTAAAGAGTCAGATGGATGTTGACCCACTTTATACCAGCCTTTTAATTAATGGATTCATTGTCCATAACTGCATGTTTGACTTTGGTGCATCCTGTAATATCATGCCGCTGGATGTGTTGAATGAACTTTTTATAAGGATAACTACAACGTATGGATGATGCCTTTCTATGGACTCCAGAAAAGTGCCTGTTATTAGCATGGTCAAAGGATTGGTGGTGTAACTCGTGCAATACCCCAATAAATTCTTGAATATGGACATCATTGTTGTAGATTGTCCACCGAAATGGGGTATGTTGCTATTCAGAAAGTGGGCTACTAATATTGGGAGTAGTGTTTAGATGGATTTATCCTATGCAACTATACCTCTAGATGGGAAAATGGTTCACCTAAACCAGGAGCCACAAATGCATCATGTTTTAGAAGATCCTAAGTACCAACTTAATGAGGTGCTGTATGTGGATATAGACATTGGGAATTTTGTAGGAAATGTTGAGTACATAGAACTACCTCTAGAATCTAGTATTGAGGATGAAGACTCCATCTGGACTATGCATTTTGATGGAGCATGTTCAAACATTATAAATGGGGTTGGGGTTATCTTCTATACCCCTGACAGTCAGGTTTATAGGTACTCTTTCCAATTGTCTTTTGAGTGCACAAATTATGTTATGGAATATGAAGCACTCCTGATTGGCCTTTGGATCACCCATGAGCATGGATTCAAAAGATTACTGGTTAGGGGTGATTCAAAGCTAGTGGTGAAACAGGTCCAAACTATTTATGCCATGAAGCAGAAAAGGTTGAAACATTACTGAAATGCTATATGGGACTGCTTGGAATGGTTTGATGCCTTCAATATTGAATACCTTGCCCGAGATTTTAATCATATGGCAGATATGCTTGCGAAGAGGGCTACAAAATTTAAGGTAAAAAATGGAAATCCTTCTTATGAGTATGAGGTCGAGATACTGGTAAGACATTCAACATCGATTATTGGCAAATCTTTGACAATGATGATCAAATAAAAAGATTTATGTATTATGTAGATGAGTTTGAAGGAACCATCACAGATTGGGACTCTATGGTTCAAATATATGATGGAAAAGAAACCTTATATGGAAAGGAAATTATCCCTAGAGGATTGATTGGTCTGGAAGCATCCTTTGATAGAGCTGACATAGTCAAATCTAAAAACATTTCTATATCAAAGGCTGTGACTAAGATTAATATTGGGATAGAAGAAAATCCAAGGAAGATTTGGCTCGGTACCCACCTGAGAAAGAAAGAAAAGGAAGCATTCATCATCCTATTAAAAAAGTACCAAGACTTCCTTGCATGGTCATATTTAGAGTTGAAGTCTTATAGGGAAGACTTGTTATAGCATATTATTCCCCTCCACCTTGATGCAAAACTATTCCACCAAAAACAACTCATCAATCCCATCTTGGCTAATAAAATGTAGGAAGAATTGAAAAAATTAAGGGACAATGGGATCATTCAACCCATCAAATATTCATCATGGGTGGAAAATTTAGTCCCTGTTAAAAATAAAAATAGAGACATCTGACTCTACGTTGATTTTGTTGGAAATATTGTCATTGATGTCAAAGGTTTAGTATTATTGGTGATAAAGGCCCCATTGCATTTAATGTTATTTATTTTGGCTAATATGAGTTAATATTTATTTAATATTAACAAATATATTTTTGGTTGCATATAAGACAAAGTAAGGGCCCATAGAGAAGTTGAAGAGTCACGGGATAAAGACAAAAGAAGGATGGGACGCATTTTTCCATGAAGAGTCATCTTGGGGAATACCAAGAGTCACCAAGTGAAGACAAAAGAGTAAAGGGCAAATTTCTCATGAAGGGACACTTAAAGGAATACGAAAAGTCACCAAAGATAATGACAAAAGTGGGAAAGACGTTTTTGGTCATGAAGGGTCACCACATGACTTTTCAAATGCTTGGATATGAAGGGTCATCCAAGATTGGTGCCATTTTCCATGAGGAATGAAAGGTCACAAAGGGGGAAGGCCAAAGGTCATTTGAAAAGCTATAAATAAATGCTTGAGTAGCCATTTTTAATGTGGAAGTGAGAGGTTGATTTGATATTGTAATATCTAGCTTAGAAGAACAATTATGAGAGATGATTTTGTATTTGTTATATCTAGTTTAGAAGAGCAAAAGTGAGAGAGAGGAAGGTGATGTTTTATTGATCTATCATCTGTTGAGATAGCAACATTGAGAGATAGGTGTGTGGTATACACAAAGGGGTTGGTGCTCCTGTGGGTTGGTGCTCACGAATGACAGCTGGGTTGGTGCTCGGCAAAGGGGTTTGAAGCTCCTGTGGGGTGGTGCTCACGAATTGAAGCTGAGGTTTGTACTTGGCAAAGGGGTATGGTTCTCATGTGGGGTTGTTCTCACGAATATATTTGAGATTGATTCTCTGTGGTTTTTTCCACATTGGGTTTCCACGTTATATCTGGTGTCTCTCTCTATCTTGTGTGGATGTTTATTGTTTGAGTTTTATTGCATATCTTTAATGTTTGATTAAGTAGAATTTGGTTAAAGAAAAGATTTATAAGATATATAATATACTGATTCACCCCCCCTCTCAGTATATTTCGTGCTTAACAATTGGTATCAGAGCAGGTTCCTTTTTGAAAAGTTTTACAGCTTGAAGGTAGATCGGGAAAGCACGATGGCTGGGTCACAGGAAATATTTTCTAAAAATAAGGCACCTTTGTTTGATGGGACGAATTATGATTTTTGGAGCATGAGAATGAAGGTTTCTTTGATGGCCCTTGGATTCAACATATGGAAATCAGTGGTGAAGGAATATGAAGAGCCACAGACATCTACAATTACTCCAAAAGAAAAGAAGGCAAGTGAATGTAATGCTAAAGCTTTAAATACTATTTTATATGGTTTATGTGAATCTGAATTTGTTAAAGTTATGCAATGTAAATTTGCTCATGAAACTTGGGTAAAACTTGAGAATATTTACAAAGGTGATGGAAAGGTACAACAAGCTAAATTGCAGATTTTTAGAAGGCAATTTGAAAGTTTGAAGATGGAAGAAGAAGAAGATATAGCAAGTTATCTTTTGCGAGTTGATCAGATAGTAAATCAGATTCAAGGTCTTGGAGAAATATTAGAAGAGTCAACGGTGGTGCAAAAAGTTTTGAGATTTCTACCAATGAGATATGATGCAAAGGTTTCAGCAATCGAGGAGATGAAGAATTTAGCGAAACTGAAGATGGATGAGCTTCATGGTATTCTCACAGCATATGAGATGCGGATAGAACAAGATAAACCCTCAAAGAGAGAAGCGGCTTTCAAGACATCAAATAAGGAGAAAGCTAAGATTCAAGAATCAAGTGATAGTTCCAGTGATGATGAAGATGACAACGAAGCACTTTTCATTCGCAGGCCAAAAAGAAGAACATGTAAATATCAAGGAAAATTACCTTTTAAATGTTTTAATTGTGGGAAGATTGGACATTTTTCAGCTAGATGCCCAGATAAGGTTAACGATGATGAAGAAGAAAAGCCTACATACAAAAAGAATTTCAAAGGCAAATCTAAGAAGGGATTCGAGAAGAAGACCCTGTATTCTAAAGATCCTAGCTCAGGCAAAAATAGTGGAGTCAGTGATTCAGAAGATGAAGAGATTCTATTCATGGCCATACATGAAGATGATCAAGAAGAAGAAGAGGAGGAAGCTGAAGTAGATATGAAAGGAGAACTCAATTGTGCCCTAGAAGAGTTAGAAGCTATTCAGAAGAAGAATCGAAAGTTAAAGTTCCAGATCGAGAAAAATGGACAAGAGTCAAAGGAAATGATTGAAAATTTACAAGCACACTTTGAAGATGCCAAGAAGAATGAAGAAGATCTCACAGCACAGTTGGAAATAGCAAGAAAAGATTGTGAAATGTATGTTATTGAAATTGCCTCTTTAAAAGAAGATATTAAGAAAGCAGTCAGTGATAAAGCAGTCAGTGATTCAAAATTTGAAGATAGCACTAACATGCTGAATAAGATGTTGGAAAGTCAAAAAGTATATACAGATAAGACAGGGATCAGTTTTGAAAATAAAAAGAGCTATGCTGAAGCTCTGACACAAGAGGAAATAGAAAAGGGAGAAGTGAAGAATACAGAGGACATTCCAAACAAAGAAGGCTGGAGAGAACAAAGCTACAAAAGGCAATCAGGTCAGAGATATACAGACAGGTCTTATTTTTATGGCTATTGTTTTTATTGTAATGGATATGGTCACAAGAAAGTAGAATGTAGAAAAAGAGCTAACAATTTCAGAAATAAGGAGAAAGAAAGTCAAGTAGAGTCAAGCAGAAGCCACAACTCTTTTGCTCCTCTATCAAGCTTTAATGAAGAGACCACAGTGTGCTACAAGTGCAACAACTTCAGACACATAGCTCGGTATTACAGAAGCGTGTTCGAGTCAGTCAAGAAGGATCAGAGGTTCAAAGCTCCATTCATCAATAAGAAGAATCAGAGTGTCAAAGATCCATTCATCAGGAAGAAGGTTCAGACATGTACATGGCAGAAGAAACAACATGAAGATTCTATGATGGTGCAGACAGCTCTGCATGTGGGAGGTAAAGATCAACGATGGTTAATTGATAGCGGATGTTCGAGGCATATGACAGGGGATAAAAGTAAGTTCATTTCTCTAAAGAAGATTAATGGTGGTACAATGAGATTTGGAGATAAAACCACTGCCAGGATAGCCAGAAAAAGTACTTTGACTTTGGATTATGGTAGAACTAAGACTAAGAATGTTTTATATGTAAAAAGTCTTAAGCATAATCTGTTGAGTGTTAGTCAAATATGTGATCAAGGATATACATTAAAGTTTCATGAAGAGGGTTATGAGATTAGAAGAAAAGATTCAAATGAGTTGATTGCATATGCTCAAAGGACAGAGAAAAATGTGTATGTATTGTCAAATATCTTCTCAAAGGCACGATCAAAGGATACATTCAAAAATCGGTGAGAGGAGTTGGGAGTAATTTCTATTACTTCTTGCCATTGATGTTCAACATCAAGTGAGGGGGAGCTAAGTGTTAGATCCAGGTAGGCCCTTTGCCATTGATGTCAAAGGGGGAGAATAACATGTACAGGGACAAGTGCAGAAAATAGGTACAAAAAATAGGGACAGGTTGCTACAGTAAGGGGGAGTTACTGTATGTTTTCAGATGACAAGTTGTGCAGGTGACATGATGTGGCAGTTTCAGGATTGAGGTTGCCATCAATGACAAAGGGGGAGATTGTTGGAAATATTATCATTGATGTCAAAGGTTTAGTATTATTAGTGATAAAGGCCCCATTGCATTTAATGTTGTTTATCTTGGCTAATATGAGTTAATATTTATTTAATATTAACGAATATATTTTTGGTTGCATACGAGACAAAATAAGGGCCCATGGAGAAGTCGAAGAGTCACGAGATAAAGACAAAAGAAGGATGGGACGCATTTTCTCATGAAGAGTCATCTTGGGGAATACCAAGAGTCACCAAGTGAAGACAAAAGAGTAAAGGGCAAATTTCTCATGAAGGGACATTTAAAGGAATACAAAAAGTCATCAAAGATAAGGACAAAAGTGGGAAAGACGTTTTTGGTCATGAAGGGTCACCACATGACTTTTCAAATGCTTGGATATGAAGGGTCATCCAAGATTGGCACCATTTTCCATGAGGAATGAAATGTCACAAAGGGGGAAGGCCAAAGGTCATTTGGAAAGCTATAAATAAAGGCTTGAGTAGCCATTTGTAATGTGGAAGTGAGAGGTTGATTTGATATTGTAATATCTAGCTTAGAAGAGCAATTATGAGAGATGATTTGTATTTTTTATATCTAGCTTAGAAGAGCAAAAGTGAGAGAGAGGAAGGTGATGTTGTATTGATCTATCATTTGTTGAGATAACAACATTGAGAGATAGGTGTGTGGTATACACAAAGGGGTTGGTGCTCCTGTGGGTTGGTGCTCACGAATGACAGCTGGGTTGGTGCTCGGCAAAGGGGTTTGAAGCTCCTGTGGGGTGGTGCTCATGAATTGACGCTGAGGTTTGTACTTGGCAAAGGGGTATGGTGCTCCTGTGGAGTTGTTCTCACAAATATATTTGAGATTGATTCTCTGTGGTTTTTCCCACATTGGGTTTCCACGTTATATCTGGTGTCTCTCTCTATCTTGTGTGGATGTTTATTGTTTGAGTTTTATTGCATATCTTTAATGTTTGATTAAATAGAATTTGGTTAAAGGAAAGATTTATAAGATATATAATATACTGATTCACCCGCCCCCCCTCTCAGTATATTCTGTGCTTAACATATTTCCTAAGCTTAAACAAGGTTTCGTTGAAGGACAATTACCCATTGCCTAACATGGACAACATGCTCCAAGATGTCACCAGATCTTAACTATTGTCAACTCTGGATGGCTTTTCTGGTTACAACCATGTGGTAGTAAAGGGGTATGAAAGGTCCAAGACTGATTTCACTACCCCGTGGGGCACCTATGTATATGTCTGAATGTCTTTTGGTTTGATGAATGTAGGTGAAACATTCTAGAGAGAAATGAATTTAGCTTTTGCCAGATTAATTAACCAATTCATTGTTGTAAACCAGGATGATGTTATAGTGTACTCCAAGAAGAGAAGCGACCACTTGGCACATTTGAAATAAATGCTTATCAGATGCAGGGAGTTTAGGATTTCCCTCAATCCCAGAAAATGCCACTTTGGAATGCGAAAGGTAAAGCTATTGGGACACATTGTATCTCAACAAGGTGTCAATATAGACTCTGAAAGGGTGGAAGCCATTATTAAAGTACTCATCCCATGGACCAAGAAAGGTATTCAATCCTTCTTTGGCCAAATTAATTTTTTTAGGAGGTTTGTTTCCAACTTTGTAGAGATTACTCTACCTATCACTTTAATGTTGAAGAAGGATCAAACTATAAAGTGGGAGGAGAAGGCCACCCAATCATTTTAGGATATCAAGACAGTTTTGAAAACTACCCCAGTGTTTACTAGCTCAGATTATAGAAAGAATTTCAAAATCTTTTCATTTGCCTCTACACATACTATTACCACAATATTGTTACAAAAGAGTGATGAAGGTCATGAACAACCTTTTGCCTTTTTCAGTAAGGCATTACAAGGATCTGAGTTAAGATATACCATAATGGAGAAGCAAGCCTTTGTTATTTTAAAGGTTGTCAAGGAGTTCGGATCTTACATTTTAAGCTCAAAGATTGTAGCCTATGTTCCTCACACTATGGTGAAGGACATATTAACTCAAAATAAATCTACTTATAAAAGGTGATGATGGGTCAACAAACTTCAAGAATATAACCTAGAGATATAGACTACTAAGTTGGTCAGAGGCATGGGTCTGGCCAAGCTGATGACTGAAGCAAATTTATAGGTAGTGGAATTAAATAATGTAGAAATGATGGTTAATAAACCTAAATCTAAGTATAGCCAATCTCCATGGTACAAAGATATAGTTTATTATTGAATACTTTGAATTATCCTTCCCATTTAGGTAAAAATCAAAGGAGGACATTAAAGTTAGTATCTCAAAAGTATCTGCTGTTGAGAGATGATCTAACTTAGAGGAACTTGAATGGTGTTCTCTTGAGATGTTTAGTGAAAAATGAGATTCCTTCAATGATTATAGAGTTCTAGAGTGGTGTGTGTGGTGGTCACTTTGCTCCTAAAGTCACTGCACATAAGATTCTAAAGGTTGGGTATTGGTGGCCCATATTATTCAAAGATGTTGTTGCCATGGTAAGAACATGTGAAGAGTGTCAGTAATTTTATGGAAGAATGAAAGCATCCGAATCACTTCCCTTACAACCTATCTTTGTTAAAGGACCTTTCAGGCAATGGGGGATGGATTTCATGGGTGAAATATCTGATGCCTAAAGTTTTGGTCACAAATGGATCTTAGTGGCTACTGACTACTTCACAAAATGGGTTGAAGCAATCCCCACTAGGTGGTCATTGATTTCCTGTTGAATAATGTGATTTGTCAATTTGGAGTGCTAGTCAAAATTGTGTGTGATAATGCTATGTGCTTTAGAGCCAAACAACTAAATGCATTATGTGAAGATTATGGGATTGATCTAGTGTATGCATCTAATCATAATCCATAAGGAAATGGATAGACCGAGTCTAGTAATAAGAATTTGTTGAAGATCATCAAAAGGACTTCAGTTGCTAACAAAAGAAAATGGGGTGAACAATTGAAGTTTACTATCTGGATGGATAGTTTGACGCCAAAGAGATATACTGGGAAAAGCCTTTTTTGAGCTTGTTTATAGAACTAAAGCTGTTTTACCCCTGAATCTACAGTTACCCACTTACCAATTCATGTAACAAATAGCAGAGAATGAAGAAGAAATGAACCATTATGAAGAAAGGATTGACCGAATCATTGAGCTTGATGAGTCTCATAGACAAGCTCATAAGAGACACATAGATTTCAAGGAGTGGTTCAAAAGGATATTTGACAAGAAAGTCACCCCAAGAGCATTTTAGGTTGGTGATTTAGTTCTACTATGGGATAACAGGCATGAGGACAAGGGAAAGAATGGTAAATTTGATTCCCTATGGATTGGTCCTTACACCATTTATTATCATATAGGGAACCATACATTCTATCTCATAGATATTGATGGAGAAATTTTAGAACTGCTAGTAAATGGCAGACACCTCAAGAATTTCTTGGATTGAGTCTATAAATGCCTTTGTATATATATATATATATATATATATATATATATATATATATATATATATATATATATATATAGTATGCTATCCTCTTTGTCTTTGTGATCTTGCTGTGGTTTATGTTTGTATAGTTTGTCTCTCTTTTTCCTTTTTTTTTTTTGATTCTATGGCTAAGTGGATAGGCGATTGGTCTGGTGTTCTTTATGTACCCGCTGGGGGTACCCATCCCTGAGTAAGAGCCTATGTTAGTGCCCAAAATTACACTAGAGAAATTTTGGGCCCTTGTGAGTAAAATTCTCATGTCCAAACTGAATGAATGTTAATGTTTTAACTACTTGTACCAGTACTTTAGAAGATTGAAGTATATGTTTACACTTAGTTGTGTCCTTTGTCTCACTTTGATGAGTGGGGGTAATTCTCCACTCTTTGAAAATCCCCTGAGGGGCACTTTTCAAAGATACATGACACTCTCAATAACTCTAAAGCAATTGTGAAGATTGATTAAAGATCTTGTGGAAAGAAAATTTGCCGTGATAGGATGAAAGTATAGTCAGGCCTTTCCCTGTGCATGGATTTATTGCTTTATGATTTAAAGGAGAGTTCTGGGGCCCTGAATGAAATTGTCAAGTTACACTTTTTGTGTTTTGATGATTAAGGTGAGAAATAACCCAATGGGACAAATGAAGGACACATGTTTATCTCAGGGGACTTCTATGAATATTATTGGGCGTGGGAAAGATCTTACACCCTTCCCTGAATGGAGAAAGTTGATGTCGAGGTAAAAAATGGCCAAAAATCAAAACTCACATCTAAGTTGGACACATGGTAGATTTTCAGAGCTTTGGATATTTCGAGCCTCTCTTGAAAATTGCCCCGCTTCCTTTTTTGGTGGGCAAGGTGCTTAAAGCTCCTAGGGACTGAATATCTGAACTTGCAAGAAAAAGTGATTCCACATGGTGGTTCCTCAAGGTTTTTATCAATTTTGGTCCCTCTTTGAGGATTTCCCCACTTACCTCTTGGTGGGAAAAATTCAAAATATACCCAATGGTTCGAACGCCCAAATTTACAAAGATAATTCATGATGCATGGCATTCTTACCTCCCGTGAGGAACTCGAGGCTTATTACATCACTGCACCGGTAGAAAGTAGCAAGTGAAAAGGTTCATAAGTCCCCGATGGCCTGTAAAGGTATCATGATGCATTCTCCACTTGTATGACTCCATGTGTTATAAGGAAAATTTCCTAGCGTAGAAGGAAACATTTGTGTTTTCCCTCTTTTTTGAATGAAGTTTGAAGCAATCAATGAGAGTGGTTGATAATTAGCCATTTGGCTTTGGAGCATTAATGGTAACCCTAATATTGAAACATAAGGGATTATAACTTAGGTATTTGTCTTCATTCTAAAATTACCCTTTACATTCAGAGCTTACATTTGTGCCTTTGAGTTATTTGTGTGCCCTAGTTGAGTGTAGTGCGAGAACATAATTACAATGAAGTCTTCACAAAGTTTTAGATTCTAGTGTGCACGACCCTCTAAATTAAATAATAAGTTTTCCATTTTCTCCTTGTGTTATGTTTTTTGAGAGGAGCCAAGAGTTAGAGTGAGGGTTGTTTGAGTGAAAATTTTGTCTGGTATTAAGATATTACAATAGAGAGCTAGGGAAAGATGAACAACATCTTCAACCTCGATAAAGGGAAATATTGTTTCAATTTTGGATTCGATTAGGGATATAGATGTCATGGGGTTATATTTCAAGGCCCTATTGAATGTATTAAAATAACCAGCCCCACTAAGTAGTTACCAACGTTGGCATGAGTTACATTGCACTTGTGGCAGTATTCCCCCTGGCTACTCCATACCCAAAACTCATTATTACATGTACTCAAGCATATCAGCCAGACACTAAGATCATTATTGATGATGGTCACTTGATTGTGTGCTTTTTCACCCCTTTGGACCTCAGTACCATGCTTGAAATTCCCCCTCAGCTAGAAAGCATTACACTCACCTTGGAGGAATGTCGAGAGTATGTAGAAAAGGATGATAAAGCTATCTGGGATATTGTCAATTGTTATTGGCTTGCCAAGAAGAGACAAAAAGTCTCTAGAATGTTCAATAATTTAAAATTGGAAGAGTTTAATGAATTACCTTAGTATGTTATTTCCATGGCCACCAGGATCTATGGGGTGCCTATCGTAGAAAAATTTGAATGATGGATATTCCTAATCATGATCTGCATGTTGGAAGGAGAGAAAAAGCTAGACTAGGTGGCCATACTCGATGACAATATGCATAGGCAGATGATGCAACTCCAAGTTGCTATTCTTTCTAAGGAGTCATTCTCAAGTACATTCTACATGCCTTCTTATTTGATGTACAAGCTAGTACACAACATGATGTTCCAAGGGCTCATAAGGAACCTAAATGGAATGATGATATATGAAATATAACTAGAAATCACTATAGAGGGCTTCAACAGGAACTTATATAGAGTTTACAACTGCTTCTTTAACATAATGATGAGTGTATTTTTCCCTTTAATAAGCCTCAATAAGATGTCCAATATGGCCAAACAAGTAATTGAAAAATATGGTGCCACTTACATATAATTCAGAACATTCACATACATCAGGGTGAGTGGTTACTCAGGATGCCCACACAAACTACCAAGATACTTGGATGATAAGTTGGCAGTGATGGAGCTGAGCCACCAAATGGTGCCACCACATGAAATGCTTGCAACCAAGAAGATCAACAATCCTTTCAAATTTCTTATGATAATAAGGTATTATTCATGTCCTTTAGTTGCCAAAGTAAAGGGGTTGTAACTAGAGATTGGCCTATATGTAATTGATAAGATGCCACCTCAACCCAATTACGACATTAGGTGGTTGGTAAATATGGATACTAATGTGATATTGCATTAATCACATTATGCGGACATTTGATCTGATTACACCACTGAGGAAGATGTCTGGAAATGGAAATTCATGAGGCTGACAATACAGGAAGTTATAGCATACAACATTACTCCCATCCCCAAAGACATGGTAGATGACAAACTACTATTGTCTTCATTGTACAACACAAACAACATTGAAGCCCAACCCATCTCACAGGGTAATTTTAGTGTTAAAGAGGATGATTCCATCTTTAGGAGATCAGTACAGATCATGAAGAGAACCTTTCAATGGCTTAAAAATCATGAGGTCAACCTTGGTACATATGATTCCCCTACCCTTCAAGAGATGAGGAAAGTTAAAGAGCTAAACAATTTTCTCCCAGAATACAGTGGTGAACTTGTGGCTCCATCATCAACCATAATAGGTAAGGGCAAATGCAAGCTTGGGGATACTAAGTTCACCAAGCTGGTAGATGTGGAGAAGATAATAAAAAAATGATCCAAGCTCGGGTGATCATTTTTAAAGATAATAAGCTTATCATAAAACTGGGATAATATTCTTATGGGGGAAGTTATGCTGGCTAGTGCCACCCCCATAAGCATTTCATGAAAAGGAGCCCCAATAATACCAACCATTCCAATGGCCATCTCGACTACACTCCCACATTCTCCACCTACTCAACAAGTGGTAATTGATCCTACCTAGATAATATATTCAAGAAAGAGAGGAGCTGAGGACCAAGGGGAGCAACTAAAGCAGTAGAGAGTCAAAAAGGCTCTACAACTCCAAGTAAGTTACCTATGAAGATGAAGGAGGTTGTATTTAAAGACCCACTGTCCAAAGAAGTCCCTGTGAAGAGAAGGGAGGACCAAGTCTTGTATGCCCAAAGGATAAGGGTATAAGTGAGGAGTAGGATATAGATGAGGGTAGACCCATTGCTGAAGTAGTGAAGAAACATCATGCCTTGACTCCTCAAGTGAAGACTGGGCAAAGGATTCTCAGGGAAAGGCCCCAAACCCTAGTAAAGGTCCCGATAATGGGTTTGCTTATAGAAGGACCCTTGGTGGTAGAAATTAAAGGTAATGAGGAAGGTGCCCTAACCTTAGATGACCCTTTGTCTTTCGATGATGTTGTATAGGTTAGTGCTGAGGTGGCCATACAAGGTCAGGCTCTTCTTGAAAAGGAGACTATTTCTCTAGGGATGGAGACAAATATCGACAATGTCATCACCCAACTAGTAGGCCAGGATGACTAGGGTGGAGTTGAAGAATTAAAAAAGATTGAGGATAAAGCTAAAGAAGGGCCTAAATAAAATATTCAAAGTGTCACCATTTTTGAGGTGGCAGTTGAGCATGAAGGCTCATAATAGGTTCCATATGCACTAGGAGGAGTTCTTTCTCATCTAGAGGTGTTGAGTCTGGCACCATAAGAAAAGGCATACACAGAGGAAGGTGTGGGAGTAAGCCTAAAAATGGGTACCCCCACCCATACAACAACAGATAAAGAAGTGGGTGTTTTCAATAAAGATATTGGGGAGGAATTTTTAAGAGGATTCACTTCCATTGAAGTTACACAAAGTATTCTCCTTCACATTAGGGTCCATGACCTAATTCATAATAAGGTTCCTGAGGCCATGACCAGTGAAGAGTTGCCTAAAGGCTGCAAGGACATCACCATAGCTTCGTCCATGAATGAAACCCAAGTGAATAAAGAAGGTGAAGTGGATGTGTAACCTTCTAACCAGTCAGTTGAACAAGGAAGTTCAATTGAGAAGTTTCTCAATGAGTCTTGTCATCCTAGGTCAGAGTTCAAAGTTTTAGAGTAAATAGAGCCAAACTTGGAAAAACAGTGTGGAGTGGAAAAGTGTGTCAAAGAGTAGGAAAATGATGAAGATATTGAGCAATTTATATTGAGTCCACAACCCAAGCCTATGGCACTCCCTGTGGATAGATCATCATTTACACCACCCCTCACTGTCTGAAGGCCATTTATAAGGTCTTCAACCTTGATCTGACCATCTCTCTTCTCTATGTCATAGAGCAAGTAAAAGATAAGGAAGACATTATGAGAAATATAGGGGACATTGATGTAATAAATATAATTCAAAATCATAAGGCCAAGCCCCCTTAGAAGGCCAAAACACATTCTAGAACTACCTACATTACCACATGAGAAATGAATGTTGAGGTAGCTGTCCCTCCACCTGATACATTGAAGAAAGATTCTCCCCTAGAAAGTTAATCCATATATAGTTATAATCTCAAGGATCCATCACAAAAAGCGCTAAAGCATAACTCACAAGTCTTGGATAACATGGTGGCACAAAGGATGGATAAAGATAAATCCATCATGGAAGAATTAAAGGTTAAAAATTAGGTTATGATCTAGTACTTGCAGAAGTTACTGAGTGAGCCAAAGGCAGTAACTCCAACTACCATTAATGCTCTAAACCTTCCTCTCTTCCCCATAGGATCTCTAGATTTTGGTTGAGTTGATGAGTTAAAATCTAGAGGGTGGATAATTGAAGAATGTCAAGAAGATTTAAGCACTAGGGCCAAAGAAATTATCCATTCAACATTAGAATGTTTAGATGACATAGTGGATAAACATGGAGAATGAGACTCCCAGATGTTCACTTACAATGCAAATATAAAGAATTGGGAAAAGATCCAACCCAAGGTGGATAAAATATGCAACGTGGGCACAAACACTTTAGTGATGGAGAAAATCATCCCTTTCGATGATCACAAAAAGCCTAGGGAATATCAATTGGTAGTGGAACATCAATTGACAATGCTCAAAGAGGGCGTCTTTGATTTGAAGGGAGAAGAGTAGTCTCTCAAGACTATGATGAAAGAAATAGATGCTGCCCTCAGGAAAATGGTGAACCTTGATGGTGTAGGTAATTTGATAGAAGAAGCAATACTCAATGCTCTAAAAAGCCTCATTGATGCACCTCAAGGAGCCTTTGATGCCCACAATATAGGAGAGTTGGTGGTACTTGAGAAGGATTGTGACCAACTCAAAGCACTCATTAGGCATAAGCAGGACATGATTTAGAAGGTCACCACTTGGCTTGAGGAATATAATGCCAAGTTCTAATACCAAGCAGGACCGGATCAAAAGGATATCACATCCATGATTTATCAATGTGTCAATTACAATAACATGTTGGCAAAGGGTTCAGTTATCAACATTGATTCTGGAGTTTGAACTAGTATTTTGGTTTCTTCCTGGTTGACACTATTCCTTCCTTTTCTTCCCTTTCTCTTTCTTATTCTTTTTCTCATTTTCTGTTGGGAAACTATTGTACCTTGCCCATTTGTGGCATGTCTTTTTCAAATTTACTTTGAATAATCATGTGTATAAGAAATGGATGTTTTTGTTTATTGTGAAAGAAGACAAAAGTTTATTTTTGCCTCTTACGGGAATGCTCTCCACATGTATAACTAAAAATATTCTACCGCAGTACAATATCAAGTTCATTATCATCATGGAAACACGAGCATAGTCTAAAGAATCATATTTGTTACAACATATGATAGGCTCTAGGTTCATAAAATATTTTTCCAGTTGGAGCATATTTTAAGAATATGCTAAGCATAGCTAAAAAATTATATAAGTAAAGGGGGTCTGTCCCTTTACAGAGGTTGGTTAATTTTTGAGTTTGAAGCTATAGCTTAGAAGAGTTCTCCTTGTGTGATTTTTCTTGGTGCCAAATTGATTTATATTGTAAAATCATTGGTAAGCTTTGAGAGCATCCATAATGTCTCCCTTGTTACAGATTTATTTCGCATAATGTTATGTTATATAAATTTTGAGACATGTTGTATATAGCTTTGATTCAGTTAACTAATGGAAAATTTTCATGGTTTCTTGTCCCTTCCATATGTTGAAGTACAATGCTTTGTTTTACATGCTTTGCAGATTGGTTATCTGATGTATTCTTCTTTATGGTAGCCATTTCGAGTTTATATCTAGATTATAAAATCCTTTCTGCTTTGAGATTTAGAAATAGGGTGTTGATAGTCTTTTAAGGGTAGTCCTAGGCATATGAATTCAGTTGGAGGGAATTCTTGAAAGGATATTGGCAACATTGTTTGTAAGCTTTTGAGGGTCATTTGTGCATTATTTCATTTTATCTATTTTCGAGCTGAAAAACACTTGTTGATGAAAATAATGTAGCTGTTCTATGAACTTCTTCATGATCATTTGCTAACCATCCACACATTTGTCCATAATTCAAATAAGTTTGGTTTTACTTTATCTCACCCTGTAGATAACACATTGTTTGCATATTATAAGTGTTATTTACCTTGCAGATGCATAAGACCTTATATGATTTTAAATGTGTTCACTGTGTATGCTTTGAATTTAAATACTGTAACTCTCACTTACTCATTTTTTGAAATAGTTTTCAAAATAGAGATTATAACCACATTATCATCTGTCTTCAATATCTTGTATATGATGTAAAACATTTATGTATTTCACATGACAACCCTTCATGGGTGAAGTGTACAAGTTTGGTTATGCTTTGGTCATATTTTCCTTTTCATACCAATAATCCTTATGGAGATTGAAGTACAAAACTCCATGTGAGCAAGCTACCTTAGTAGGTCCCCTCACCTTGGTTCAGACAAAGCCAAAATTAGTAGAGATTTAACCATACCCTCTGTAGGTACCTCCCAATCATTTTCTCCATTTAGTCCATTTTTAATGCTAAACTCTTCCTCAACTATAACAACATACTAGTGGGTTTCTCATCTTTGCTTGTCATTCTCTTCAAGTGTGCAAGGCTGAACAATAGAGGTGTACAACTGGAAACTAACAATGTCCTTGAATATGAAGATTTTTCCCTCATATTGAAAGTAAGTGGAGATGGCGTAGAAGATCGAAGCAAAGGGATTCAAAGATTAGAGAGTAAAGTGGAGCATTTATTTGTTTTTAGATCCTTTTAGTCCTAATTAGATCAAAGATAGTTCAAAAATTAAGAAGATGGTATCTCAATTAATGATCTCAGATGGTGTTCTCCCCACCTCTCTCCCCTTTCTACTATATCTCTTATTCTTTTCCATTTTGTAAGCTCTCTCTCATTTTTGATAAGAAATTCTCTCTCAATTCTAGAAGTGTAGAGACTCTCATTTGATAAGGCTAGACCCTGTCAAAATTTGTATGAAATACGTCTTGAAGAAATAAAGACTTTCTTTACCTATCTATCCCCTCTAAATTATGTGTATCAAAGCTTGTGCATGATGGCATTGTGAAGGATAATATTTCATTCCCATTGTCCTTCTTTCTTTCTCATTTCTAGGTGTCTTCATGTTAGTTATAGGTCTAATTCAGTGTTTTTTCTATCATTGATGCAAGCTCTTTGTGAGTCTTAGAACTCCTCTTTGCCTTCATTCATTACTTCCTAAACCTAGTTTATGAAACACTTATGTAACTAAATAATTTTATGAGATTCTATGATCTAGCATTGTCTTATGCTTTCTCAGTATTTACTTCATGCTTATGTGAGTTCTCATTTAAATTTGGTGCATCACCCTTTTAGCTCTCTTAGTGACCCTTTACCCCTTCTCTAACACTTTTTATAGTGTAAACATTCGTATATGTGATCCATCAAGAGGAATCTGACCTTATCTGGAGGTCTAACCCCATCATAGGTAACCCATAGCTTAGGGTTGTTCCCATAGTGTAGCTCAATTGGAGAGAGCATGAAGAACCCTCTCCAAAGGTGCAAATTAATGCTACAATAGTTTTTGGCATGTTTAATGGGACTTACTTTCAAAGAAGATTGGTCACAGTTTGATGTTGGTTGATCAATTTGTAATATTTATAGCTTCTAATAAGAAACATCTAGTGACTCCAAAAGAAGATCCAACATTCTAGTAGCAGAGCAGTGACTACATATCATGCTAAAAGTGACTACAAGATCAACTTCTAGAGGTATTCCCTTTAAATTTGTTAAATTTCTTGTAAACTCAATAAAAGGGTTAATATTTTCTAATACACACCCATATAAAGGCAACTTTGTTCCTAAGTCAATTTTAAGGCCTACCCTTGCAAGAAGATCTTTGTTAAACCCTTTCATCACGATGGTAACCCCTAAAGCTTTTCCCTTTGTGGATTTTAATGGCTAAAGTCCTCTGAACCTCCCTCAATATGATCCTCTTCTAGTAACATCTTTTAAAAGTGTCCTTTATTTTAATGGAGACCAAGCTACAACCCCTTCTGAACATCTCATGGATATAGCCAACTTCTGCAATATTCATGATATCAATGAAAAAAATGTGGCAATTAGGTTATTAGCCATCTCTTTCAAAGGTAAAACCTTAGATTGGTATATAAGCCTTGTTGATAAATCTATTACATCATGGGACCAATTAAGATATGCAATGTGTAAAATATTTGAAGATAAAAGTGACCATTTGTCACTTGTAGATCACTTGACCACAATAAAAAGAGCCCCTCATGGAGTTATGCAAGACTTTAACACAAGGTTATAAAAGACTTGGGACAGACTTCTAGTTTCTATTAGGCCTATCCCTAATTTTTCCTTTACTATTTGAAGGCCCTAAATAGTGACATTGTAGTAATGATCCAGTCCATGGGAGAAAACACATTACCAAATGCATATGAGGTGGAAATAAGAGCAGAAAATTATTTGGTGCAGGCTGACAATCTTACACCTAAACCACCAATGCCTTTATTCCCTAAAATGAAACCACCCGTATTTCTATTCCTCCCCTTTCTATCATTCCTTTTGTGCCTATAATTGCTGCTATACCCTCACCTAAGCAAGAAAAGGCTTCCACTAGTCAATCTAGTGATTCCCAAGAACATAAGAACTTTTAAGAGCTTAAGAGCATGTTCCAATTATTGGGAAATGAACTATTGAATGTTAAGAGGCAACATGCTTTCAATAGGCCTTATCAAGGCTCATATCAACTTCAGTATCAAGCTTATCAAATAAATATACCACCCTACAAAAGAAGCTTCCAAGGCCAAGGCCAAGGTCAAAACCAAGGACAAGGGCAACCTAACTATGTTAGGCAAAATAACTATAATCCAAATATTGCAATCACTTTCAACACTTTGGTCCCCATCTAGAATAATGTTGCTTAAAAAGCCGAGGGTACCATGCCTTGGAATTATTTTTTTGGGAAATCCATTGTTCAAACCATTGATTTTACTCAAATTTTCAATGATCAATGGCAGCAGGCTACTAATTATGGGTACAATCAAGCTCTTATAAATTAGAACACACAGGTACCCATGATGACAAAATTAGAAGAGCCTCAACAAAGTCAAAGACTTGATCAAGGACCAAGCCAATTGGGTGCTACAATGGTGAATTATGAGCAAGAAGAGTGTTATGCACTCAATCAATAGGCTAGTTCTAGCCAAACATACATTCTAGTGGTAATAAATATAAGGTTCAAAATAAGGAACATGTATGGTAACCAGAAAGCATTCAAGGAGCCTCCTACCATTACTCCTTTAATATCAAATCCAAATAGACCTGCTACTGTTCTGAAGGCTCCAATAGATCTAAGGAATCAAAATTAGGGGAATGTTTTTATCCCTCAAAACTTACAAACTCAAGGTGCAGTTGTGGCTCCCAAATCACAACCAAAGGTTGGTGGTTCACCCATCAACATTATGGAACAGATGAAAAGGTCTAGTGTGAGTGTGCCAATGTGGGATACACTCTTCATGCCTGGTTAGGTAGACATCCTCCAAGAAGGGTTGTCAAAAATCAATGTTTTTGAAAAACCACGAGTCAAGGAGAATGTGGTTCTCACCAATGCAACCAAAGGACTAAATGAAAGGCAACTAGGTAAGATGGTCAAACATCCTCCTTTATACATTTTAGTAATCATTGGTAACTCTTTAGTGTAAAATTGCTTAGTAGATAGTGGGGCTAGCACCTCAGTAATGCCAAAGTCCATAGCTGATCATCTTGGTCTAAAATATGAGCCCCAGTTTAAAGGAGTTATACAACTTGATGGTTCTTCCACCAAGCCATTTGGTATCATCAAAGACCTCAACTTGACCCTGCATGCTTGTCTTAGTGTCTCAGTGGTTCAAGATGTGTTAATCCTAGATGTACCTCCTCATTTTACCCTATGCCTATATAGGGAATTCACTACAAATATTAAAGGTTATCTTGCAATAGATTGGTCATGTATGGCATTCAGAACAAGATATAGAAGCAAGGTATCTATTAAGGCTGATCCCATTGCACAATTCCACATATATCCTTATAGGCTAGACAACATAAACTTCAATTGCACCATTCTTAACAAGGATGAACATATGATTGGTAAAGAATTAAACACTCACTCTGAGGATATACCAAAGATGTTCTTGGATGAACTATGGAATGACAATCATTTGGTTGATCCCTTGAAAGGAGTTGAAGAGAGGGACATGGGTGTATATTGCTTACATGAAGAGAATTAGTCCATGGCATCCCTCATTGGACCTCAAAAAGATCCTTGTGGCTTATGGAAATTATTCTTTGATAGTTCAAGGAGCAAACATGGAGTGGGTGTAGGTGCACTGCTAGTATCCCCCTCTAATGAAAAGTATTTCTCTTCTTATAGGTTATAATTTAGTTGCAATTATAATGAAACAAAGTATGAGGGATTTATCCATGTCCTTTAATGGGCTACTAAGAGAAGAATCAAATAATTACAAGTTTATGGGGACAATGAGCTGATAGTGCACTAGGTTAGAGGCCAAAATATCACTAATAATCCCTTGATGAAGTCTTATAAACATAGAATATGGGATCTAATTGAGGATTTTGAGGCCTTTAACATCCAATAATACCAAGGAACCAAAATGAACATGATGATAGGTTGGTTGCTATGGTAGCTCAATTTGATATCCCAAATGAGTTAAAAAAGACCAAGGTGCAGTCATATGTCAAAGTGTGGGTATGACCATTAATGCCAGACAATGAGTCTTAGTGGCAGGTCTTTGAGAATAACAAATAAATTGCCTATTTCTTGTAGCAAGAAACAGAGTTCTCCTCCATAAACCAAAAAAAATTTCAACATCAGTATGTGGAGCAAATTGTTCAGTTGAGATCTAACAAGCTTTTAAAAAGGATTATCACCCTTGAAGTTTTTTTTCATGAGGTAGATCATATGAGAAAAGACAAGCCAATGATGTCAACCAATTAAGATAACTATGAAAGAGTCCTTATTTTCAAAGATAAGCTTATTAAGCTTGGAAAGGTAATCACTAAAGTTGAAAGACATGCTTTCATAGAAATTTGTTAAAAATATGCAAACATTTTTGCTTAGAAATATAGTGCCCTGAGAGGCTTTGATCCCAAGTTGGCCCAACACACTATAGAATATGAGGTTAATGCCATTCCTGTCAAGTAAAAGTAGAGGCCTATAAACCCTAAAATTGAAGAGCTTATGAAAAAAAGAATTGACCAAATTAATTAAATCTAAGATCATCTTTCCCATTAAGCACTCTTCATGGGTAGCCAATTTGGTACCCGTGAGGTAGAAGAGTAGGGAAATTAGATTATGTGTTGACTTCAAGATCTAAATACGGTCTCTTTGAAAGATCACTACCCCTTGTCATCCATGTTGTAACTATTTTAGATAGGTATTGGTTCAGAATGCTTCTCTCTTTTAGATGGGTATTCAGTATACAATCAGGTGCTGATAAGAGAAGAAGATCAATATAAGACTACCTTTGCCACCGAGTGGGGCACATTAGCTTACCAAAAGATGCCTTTTAGATTGTCAAATAGTAGGGCAACCTTTCAAAGAGAAATGAACATGGATTTCTAAGGATTGCTAAATTAGATGGTACTGGTCTATTTGGATGACATCACAATTTTCTCTAAGAAAGCCAGTGAACACTTAGATCATTTAAGGTTGATCTTCCAAAGATGTAGAGAGGATGGGATCTTTTTAAATGCCAATAAATGTGTGTTTATTGTTCATGAAGGCAAATTTTTGGGTCACATTATTTCAAAGAAAGGATTATCCATCAACCTTGATATAATAAGTTCCATCCTAGCCTTATCTTTACCCAAACACAAAAAAGGAATCCAGATTTTACTTGAGAAAATAAACTTTGTGAGAAGGTTTATACCTAGTTTTGCAAACTTGATCAAACCCATCACTACCATGTTGAAGAAGAGCCAAGTTTTTGCTTGGTCAAATTATTTTAAAGTAGCACTCAAGGCCATCAACAAGTCATTTCCCAAGCATCCTCACTCATAAATCCTGACTTCTCAAAGGATTTTACATTGTACACCTTTGCTAATATTGATAACATATCAACTATGTTGATGCAAAAGAATGGTGAAGGACTTGAACAACCAATTGCCTTTTTTAGTTAAGTGCTGGAGGGGTATGAGATGAGGTACATTTTTATAGAAAATCAGGTTCTTACCTCTTTGAGAAGCCTCAAAAGGTTTGGGCTAATGCTTTTCAATAGAAAGGTTTATCTTATGGTGTCTCATCTTAGAGTTAGGGACTTATTCCTTAACAAAGACTTGAATGAGAAAAAAGTAGATTGGATTACCAAGGTCATGGAGTATGATGTGGAGATCAAAGTCACGAAGATAGTAAGAGGCAAAGGTTTTTGTGAGCATATGGTGGATGACCTTCAAGAAGATAAATAAATTATTTTGGTGACACAAGACAACTCACAAATAGATGCACCTTCACTTCTTAATAGTTGGTTCCAAAACATGACACATTTCTTGATGATAGGAGAATGCCCTCAAAGTTTGGATAGAGCAAAAAGAAGGTATTTTAGGCTTCTGTCCATACCTTATGCATTAGTTTATGGTGTTTTTTTTAGAAAGGACCTTAATGGAGTACTTATTAGGTGTATTGATGGAAATTAAGTGACAAAGCTCTTGGAGCAGTTTCATGATGGACCTGTAGGAGGCCATTTTACTCTAAGAACAATAACAATAAAGGTAATGAGAGTTGGTTACCATTGGCCCAACCTCTTCAAGGATGCCTATACATGGGTCAAGAAATTTTATAAATATGCTCTATTTATAGGCAAACAAATATTAGTAGCTCTTCCACTCAACCTAATTCAGGTGGAGTAACCCTTCATGCAATGAGGGTCGGACTTCATAGGGATGATAAATCCACTTTCAAGTACATGGTATAAATGGGTGCTCACTACAACTAATTACTTCACCAAGTGGGTGGAAGTAATTTTATTTTAAAAAGTCAATAAAACAATAGTATTGGAATTCTATGACAACATAGTAACCAAGTTTGGTGTCCCAACTAGTATAATTTCACATAATGCCTTAGCATTTATTGGTATGAAGACAAGTGAATAGTCATTTAAGTTGGGCATCTACCTCAAAACATCCTTCAATTATTACCCCTTAGGAAATGGATTGACATAGTCCATAAACAAGAACTTTCTAAGCATTATCAATAGAACCATAGAGGAAAATTAGAGAACATGGCATACAAAACTAAGAACACCCCTATGGGCTGACATAATGATTCCCAAAGCTGCCATTGACAATTCTTCATGTCTTTGTATATGGAAGGGAAGCCAAATTATCCATTTCTCTTGAACTACCTACATTGGAGTTATCCCATCAGTTTGAGTTGATGGAGAGTGAGCCTATGTACGTGAGGATGATAGAGCTCATGGAGCTTAAAGAAACTAAGGTCCTTGCAATGAAGACATCAGAGTCACACCAAACTTAGGTCAAAAAAACTTTTGACAAGAAAGCCATAACGAGGGACTTCAAGGAAGGGGACCTAGTCCTCAAATGAGACTCAAATAAGGCCAAGCCAGGCAACCATACCAAGTTTGACATCTTGTGGAGTGGTCTTTATTTGATCCATAGATGCAAATAACTTAATGTTTTTCAGCTTACCCAACTAGATGGAAAGGTATTACCCATCCCAATCAATGGCATTCATTTAAAGCTTTGTTATTATAAAAAATTGCAACTATTGTATGATATTGTAACATATTAGAGCAGTTTTTTAATGCATTCTTCTAAGTGCTTTGTGCACATTTCCTTTAAGTTGTGTGTTTTCCTTTTAATAAGTGCCTTGGGCATGGTTATTTTATTTCCTTTTTGGTCTTTGTTATTTCAAGAGGAGGTTTTCTGGAAAAGAGGAAGCCTTGTATCATTTTCATGATCAATTGAGAGAAAAGACTTGAGACTCCAAATGCCCAATGGATCAGCTTAAGGCCACTCATCTTTGCATAGTAGGCATGCAATCCTAGGACATTGCTAGAAATGTTGGCCAATTTTGATCCACATATATAAACTCACCTTTATGGATTAGTTCTAAAAGTCTTGGCATGGTTTGATCAAGATGAACAAAGTTCTTGATGAAGTGGATGATCAAAAAATGACTTGCACAAGTCTAGAGAGACTAGACCGTCATGGCATATCACGCAAAAATGAATGGGTGAGCTTGATTGTGTATTTAATAAGTTCACTTTGGAGGCCTATCAAAATTGAAAGATAATATGGACATGATGTTTTTAATGCCTTGAACATTATTTTCAAAATTGGTATCTTGATGAGTTTTCTATCTCAAGATACAAAGCTTCAAAGTTGAACTAGTAGAATAAAATGTGCATGGGGACATAAAGTTAAAGATACAATAATTAACCATTTGGATTTAAAAATCCTTAACAAGTAAGACGTGTACATGGATGCCAAGTTTAGGCCTCATAAAATAGCCATTTGGATTCAAAAGAGTGAATGTGAGGTTGATAAGTGTCTAGATCTTAGGTAGAATATCTACGACATGCACAAGGTAAAAAAGTCAAAAAGTGCCTAGAATAAGATCCAATGGTAGATGTTTGATCAGATCAAATATCCAATGGTGAGTGGTAATATAACAACGTCAGTGGGTCCTGATTATCTAATAGAGCACATTAGACCATGCAAAAGTAGATCAATGGTCTGTATTCAATTTGACAGGCCAAAGATCTAATGATGCATGTTTAATCACAATAAAGTAGATTTAATGATGCACATTCAATCATGAGGAAGATGATTGATGGTGAGAGAGAGGTCAATGAGTCAACATATCTTAGGGATAAATGCATAGTTTCTAAGTGTCATGATTGTGGTAGCTACCAGGTAAATCAATGGTACACGTGAAAGTCATGAAAAACAAATTGACAACAAATGATGAATGTTGAAGGTGTCATAATCTCAAAGACCCAGATCAAGATCGGTGATCAAAATTAAAGGTTAAAGTTATGAGACTTTGACTGGAGGTTGAGCACAATCTAAGTTGAAACAAAGTGGATATTTTAGGATCAAACATTGTCATCAAAGGTTAGTATAGGTAGAATAGGTCTTTTAGGGCCTAATACATAGATCAAAGATGGGCTAAAAATTATGGAAACAAGACAAAACATCTGGTAGATTTGTATCGATATTATAGCTATATGAAAACCAATAAATGAGATTGGTTTTCAATCTATAGTAAGACCTATGCTAAAATTTGGTAATAGGGGGTAAATATGTAATTATGGAGAAGTGTCTCATCCTTATACATGGTCTTATCTTCAAAAAATAGGTATTTGATGCCACTAAAAGGAGACTTAGGCATGGCTCTTTCAAATCCTTGAATATGAGGACTTTGTCTTCATATTGAAAGTAAGTAGAGATGGCGTAAAATATCAAATCAAAAGGATTCGAGGATTGGAGAGTATAGTGGAGCATTTATTTTTTCTCAAATTCTTTTAGTCTTAATTAGATCAAAGATGGTTCAGAAATCAAGAAGGATGGTAGCTCAATTAATGATCTTGGATGACATGCTCCTTGTCTCTCTCCCCTTTCTCTTATGTCTTTTATTCTTTTCCATTTTGTAAGCTCTCTTTCACTTTTGATAAGAAATTCTCTCTCAATTCTGGAAGATCAGAGAATCTCATTTGATAAGGCTAGAACCTATCAAAATTTGTATGAAAGACCTCTTAAAGCAATAAATCCTTTCTTTACCTATCTCTCCCTTAATTGTGTGTAGCAAAGCTTGTGCATGATGGCATTGTGAAGGAGAATCTTCCATGCCCATTGTCCTTCTTTCTTGTTCATTTCTAGGTGTCTTCAAGTTAGTTGCAGGTCTAAGTTAGTGTTTTTTATATCAATAATGTAAGCTCTTAGTGAGTCTTAGAAGTCTTCTTTACCTTCATTCATTACTTCCTGAACCTATTTTATGAAACACTTATGCAACTAGCTATTTTTGTGAGATTGTGTGAGTTAGCATTGTCTTATGCTTCCTCAGTATTTACTTCATGCTTATGTGAGTTCTTATTTAAATTTGGTGGATCACCTTTTTAGCTTTCTTAGTGACCCTTTACCCCTTCTCTAACCCTTTTATTAGTGCAAACATTATTATAGGTGATCCAGCAAGAGGATGCCGACCTTCTTCAGGGGTCCAACCCTACCATAGGTGACCCACAGCCTGGGGTTGTTCCCATAGTGTATTTAAATTTGAGAGAGCCTAAAGAACCCTCTCCAAAGGTGTAAATTGATGCTACAATAGTCTTATTAGGACCTCAAGTCATTATATTTCCACCTTATATTAGAGGAATTTGACTAGGTAACAACAAACGCTCAAGAAAAATAGGTAAAGTAGGCAAATGACACAATATGGCATAGGAATAGCAAGGTGGTACTTTAAGGCATGATAAATGTGTTGTTCTTAATTTTCCCATAGGTAGTTATAATTAGGAAAGAATGACATAGATCAATTATACTAATTTACTCAAAGATGGTTATAATTAGTAGCACGATGGTGGTACACTAATTTACCCAAAGGCAATTATAATTAGTAGCACTCAAAATAAAATGAAACAAGAAATTAAGGATGCAACTACCAAACCACTTTCATACTGGTCCAAATTATGACCTCTATCTAGAATATTTAATCAACTAATAAAACTTGATCTAAATTCCCTCATTGAAGGTGCCCCAAGAACCAATGAAATGGAACCAAGGTTAAAGTGGTTTGGTAGGGAGGGTAAAAACAATTGTTTGGTCGAGTAGGAAAGGTATGGTAGAATGGTATATAGTAAGGAAGATTGTTGATTATATGTTTCAATAGAAACATGCATCATAGACAATACTTCAAGACTCTCAAGCAAAAAAATGCTTGAGGTGTATAATGTTCATTGGCTCATTAAGTTCATCCCCATATGGTGTAGCGAGCTTGTATGCTATGGAACCATAGTTTGGAACAATGATATATGGGCCTATCTAGTTGGGTTTGAACTTGCCATTGTGATTCTTTTCAGCTATTGTGTTCTATTTTTTTTCTTTGAGAACAAGATTCCCAAGCTCAAATTTTCTATGTTTAACTTGGCAGTTATATTAGCCACAGAGCATATTCTGGTATACTTGAAGGCTGTTGACAATGGTCATGTGTTTCTCATCAAGTAACTCTAGCTACGGTAGAGGATCTACTTGATAATCTTCATCATACATGGCATGCTTCAATGAGATGTATATATAAGGTAACTCAATCTCAATGGGAAAAATAGCCTTAGTGCTATAAACTAGGGAATATGGAGTGGTTAAATTTGGGGTATGGTAATTAGTGTGATATGCCTAAAAGATGCAAAAGATTTGGATGTGCCAATCACGATCAACATCATTGAAAAAATGTTTAAGGATGTTGACAATGGTTTTTTTGGATGCCTCTACTTGGCTATTATCTTGTGGGTAATATGTGGTAGAAAAATAATGATTAATGTTGTACTCGACACACAATATTTTGACATCTTTTTTCTTAAACGATCCACCATTATCAGATATAATGTCAGATATGATACCATAGTGGCAAATGAGATAATTAAAGATGAATTTGGAAATTTGTTTTCTAGTCATGTAAGAGAGAGGTATAACTTCAACCCACTTTAGTAAAATATTTAGTAGCGATAAGGATGTGTTTATGGACATCATAAGAGGTTGGGTTGATCTTCCTAATGAGATCGAGTCCCCATATAGTAAATGACCATGGTGTAAGCATTAGTTTTAATGTTTTGACTAGGGCATGAATTAGATTAGCACAACTTTGGCATTTATCATACCTTTTAACATATGCAACTGCATCTACATCCATAGTTGGCCAATAATATCTGGTATGTAAGAGCTTTTTGACTAGGATGACCGCACTAGTGTGGGCTCCACATACTCTTTCATGAACTTCTTGTGACACTAATGTTGATTCTATCAAATTTAAATAAGTAGAGTTACATCAAAACTATAATGGTAAAGGGTTGATCTAAGTAAGGTATAACGTGCAACTTGGTGGGTAAAGGCTTTTTGTTGTTTGCATGATAAGTTTAGTGGCATAATATGGTCATGTAGGTAGGTAAAAAGGTCTGAGTAGCATATAGAGTTGGGACCAATAATATCATATATCATTGTGATGGTTGTAGGTTCATGAGATGGCACTATAAGATTTTCAATGAGGAATTGATATTCTTTTGCCTTGTCTAGATGACATATCAAAGAGCCAATGGTGGCCATGGCATCCACTGTCCTGTTACTGGCCCTTGGTATTTCTCTGAATTGTACATCAACAATCTAATTTTTAAGAGTGTTAATTATGGCCTTGTATGGCACCAGATTACCATTTTTGGCTTGAAAGTGGTCTCTAATCTGATTGATGATTAGCTAAGAATCACTATAAACCTTGAGATGATGAATATTCTATTGTACTGATTGATAAAGCCCAACAATGAGTGCTTCATATTCAACTATGTTGTTAGTATAAGGAAAGCTGATCTAGAATGATTTAGGGATAAGATCCTCCTATGGTGTAATAAAAAATAGGCCTTTACCTGATCTATGTGAGGTGAATGATCCATCAAAATACAACTTCTAGTGCTACTCCTCAAGAGGTGTTTCAATGATGGTCATAATGGACTCATCTGAGAAATGGAATGTCAGTGGTTCGATATCAGTAAAAAGAGTTTTAATAAGCTGATCTGTAAGTACTTATCCCTTAATGGATCTTTAGTTAATGTATTCTATCTTTAACTCACTCAAAATCATGATTAATTTAATCCATACGACCTTATAAAGCTATTTTGGATAGTAGATACTTGAGTGGATCTACTTTAGAAATGACTATGGTCTTGTTGTTTAAAATGTAATGTCATAGTTTCTGAGCTACAAATACTATAGCTAAACCAGCTTTTTCAATAGACATATAGTTTTGTTCATACATGACTAGTGTATGGATTAAATAGTAAACAACATGTTCTTTTTCATTATCATCATGCTAAGTTAGAAGTGCCCCCAGGGCTTTCTCAGTTGCAGGCATGTATAATAGAAATGGATTTCCTAGCATAGGTGGTAACAGAATAGGCATATTGACAAGATATTCTTTTAGGTGCTAGAAGGCTTTCCAACATTCATCATCCCAATGAAATGTGATACCCTTCTTCAGTATGTAAAAGGATAGAATATATTAGCTAATTATGAAATGAAGCATTTGATAGATTGAATTTTACCCTATAAACTTCAGAGCTACTTTAAATTAGAAGGTGGTGGCATCTCGATAATGGCTTGGACTTTGGTTGGATCGACTTCAATGCCTCTATGAGAGATGATGAAGCCTAACAATGTGCCGAAAGTAACATTAAAAACACATTTTCTAGGATTGAGTTTGACCTTGTATTCATGAAGCCTCTCAAATATTTTTCCTAGTGCAGTGAGATGATCAACCCTAGTCTTTGATTTATCCAATATGTTATCGACATAGTATTCAACAACGTCATGTATCATATCATGAAATATGACAATCATGGCTCTTTGATATGTTGCCCCAAAATTTTTGAGACCAAATAACATAACTTGATAACATAATGTTCTCCATGAAGTCATGAACACTATTTTATGTTGATCTTTTAGTGCTATTTGAATCTAGTTGTATCTAGAAAATCCACCCATCAATGAAATCATTTCATACCCCATTGTAGAGTCAACTATCGTGTCAATGTTTGGTAGAGGAATGCCATCTTTGGGGTAGGCCTTGTTTATATTTCTGAAATCAGTGTAGATTTTGATTTTGTCTGACTTCTTTTTAACTGGCACAAAATTCAAGATCCACTCTGAATAGTTGATCGATCAAATACATTACGCTTCTAAGAGTTTTTCAACTCTTTTTTTACTAATATAGAAATGCTATGATACATCTTACATAATTTATGCTTCACAAGTTTGGCATTAAGATATACAACAAGCTGATGTACAACCAAGTCATGGTCTAAACCAGGCATGTCTAAATAGGCCCAAGAAAAGATGTCAACAAATTTATTTAGAATGGTTGTAAAAATTTCACGTTCCTCCTTAGTGAGGGACATACCTATTTTGATCCATTTTGGGTTGTCTGGAGTCTCGATGTTAGATTCTATAGTGTCTTCTACAAGGAGAGTCGATCCATCTTCCAAAATGGTTGGCAATGATTTGAATTGGCCTACAATGGCAAAGTCCTTTATTTGGATTGGATCTTCAAGTTCTCTTAGGCAAGATGAATTAGAATCTCCCAATGGTAGGGATGGCCATGTCACAAATACTATTATAAAATCTTGAATAATGTGATCAAAGGTATTTTGTTCTTCAAAACTAAACTTAGACTTAACAACAAGTTCATCATTGATGGTATCTTGAACTATGTTTAAGGAAAGATGAACACCCCCATTTAATGGTATCTTAAATAGGTTTTTACTAGAAGACTGGGCTTTCTCTTTACTTTTTACCTAGACTAAAAGTGCCTACAAAAGGTTTTCACTTTGGGACCTCAATGTTTTATTTAATTATTTGTGGCTAAGGTTGGTTACCCATTCTCAAAATAGGCTACAAAATTTAGTTTGATAGAGAACCCTTGTTCCTGGTCTCTCAATGAAACATTGTCTTTTTGGCCTAGAAGATTGCAAAATACTTCATCATTCTCAAAATCATCTACAAGTACTATGGATTTTTATTGGTCCCAAGATATAAGTTGAGGGTGATATAGAGGAAGTGGATTGTGTTGGTTAATTAGAATAAGAGTACAAATGGCATGGGTGTCAAATAAATTGGTATCAGATAGATATTCATAAAGGCTGTGATTAAAGTCTGCTTCACTGTTAACATCATCATCACTAGTCATTGGTGTTTCAACACAAATAAGATACATGGGGTTACCCCTAGGTAGTTTAAATCTAAGACCATAGGCTCCTTTATACCATGTGATATAAATTGGCTCAAGTGTACCCTGACGATTTGGCCCAAGGCCTCCTCCTTTATAGTCTTGATTTTACATGATCTTGTTAGAAATGGGGTATTTAATATTCTTGTAACAATTGACCAATTTATTGTTTATAACCAAGTTTCATCATTTTCAAGTGGGTCATGTTCTTGGCCAGTGGTTGTTGTGAAAATGATAGGAGCTGGACTATGTAGTTTGCCTTTGACCTTTCACTATCATTCCATGTAAGGTGGATTGGCTTTAGGTATTCCATAGGACTTGGGATCATGTGAAAGCTTGGAAATATGAAACGTATCATGGGTCAAATATTCTCATGACCCATTGGCCTATATGGTAAAATGATTAGATAATTTAGGAGGTGGCATATAGGAAGATGAATCAAAGCTATCTAGGTTGATGTAATTGGCCTCTGGAAATTCAACAAGTATTTGTTTCCCCTTTCCCTTCTTGAGAACTAGATCTAAGCCAAAATGATAGTTATAGCTTTCGTACTTAGCTTCCAAATGTTTACTATGTTCGTATGGATGCAAATATCCATTAATAGTGACCTCCATGCCTGAGTGGGAGAACTTGAGACACTGGTGCAATGTTGAAGGTATTTCATGAATCTCATGTATCTAAGGTCTAATCAAAAGCAAATTATAAGATAAATCTAGGTCTAACACATGAAAAAGTGCATCGTGGGTCAAGGGACCAATAATAAATATCAAGTTGATGGTGCCTTATGATTTTTTATCTTCATTATCATAGGCCTTGATAGTGATCTTTTCTAGATAGAGATCAGCTATCGTATATCTAAGATGTTTGATAAGATTCAGAGACATAATATTCAGGTCTAATCCATTGTCTATGAGGATACGTTTCAATTTGTGCCACATTATGACAACTTTAATGTACAATGAATTATTTAGAGAGGGCCAAGGGATGACATATCACTTTGGTTAAAGGTTAACTATTGGCCAGGGGCTATATTCCCATCTAAATCTTGGAATTTATTGGGGATTATGTCATTTGAAACTTGTGATTGGCCAAAGAAATCTGTTAAGATGTTCTTGTGGATAGTAGACATACACAATAAATCCAAAATGGAGATTTATGCAGGCATTTTTTGAAGTCTTTATACAATATAAAACGTCTTTTTATTAACAACAATAAATGACTTATTCTTAGCTAGAATGTTGGGTTGGATGGGTTTGGTGGAAGATGATTGTGGGTTGGGAATGGTAATCTTTGACCATTGAGTTGTGATTGCATAGTCAAGATGAGATATAGGGCCATTGTTACTAGAAAATGATGGTAGAGGGGGAATAGATAAGATAAATCTCAATTATTGATACACTTGTATATGGTCATGAGGAAATGATGAGTTATCAGTATAAGGTTCAAAAATAGTAATCCCTACTTGCCAGTGTGCCTATATGTGGTCCCTTGTTAAACAAAGATTACTAACATAGGTTATTTGATTGGAATTATTTAACAATGGTTCTATTTTGTTAGTACTTGGTCTCAGATTGATGGTAATGGTGGAAACATGATCTCCTACAATATGACCTATAACTTTGTTATAGTCATGTCAATTGTGTGATAAGTCTATTGGTTATTGACATCATCATAACCTTGGTTCTATCAATTCGATTATTGTTGTTGTTATTGCTATTTTTATTGTGGCTATTGATACTATTGCTATTGTTGTTCTGGCCATTGTTTTTGTTGTTATTGGTTGGTATTATTATGTTGTGTTATAAGGATTTTAGTAGATGCCTAGGTTTTGATTGGATGTAGAAGATCTATTATCCAATGTAATATCTCCATTTTCTAACATATTTTTAATGAGATGTTTTGTCTACACACAACAACATAGATTATGTCTGTGAACCTGATGGTATTCATAAAACTCATTTTCTTAGCATCAGTCTGGATAAGGAATGGCCTCAAGGTGCTTTGATATTAGCCAACTAATAAGATTAGCGAATGATAGTTTACAAAACATGGTTTCAATAGGTTCTCCAAGGTCATTAAAAACTCAATGATTAGGCACATTTATCCTTAGAGGAGGGGTTTGTAAAAGTAAGGGTTGTTGTATTTGTTGAGTAGGTCTAGGTTGCTACAAAGGCTGTGCTTGTTGAATGAGTTGTTGGTGAGGAGTGATTTACATTTATAGAATTAATTGAGTAGATGATGTTTGCACCATTTGGACATGTTGTAACTCAGTTACTCCATGGCTAAAAACATTCTTGTTGTGGTTGAATTGCTTGGATTTTTTATAATTATTGGCCTGGGATGGTGTCAATGCTTGCACTTAGACTTAGTTTTAGTTTTGATTTTGGCCATTTCCTTGGTTTTAGTTTTGATTTTGATTTGTCAAGGTTAGCTTGATAATCTCTTTATTAATAATGGTATTTTCAATCATTAATCCTTTGTCAATGATATCTTTAAAAGTGTGTGCACATTGCAGCTCCAGATGATAAGATATCTCATTGTTTAAATTTTAGGTAAGCACAGTGGCTAATTGTTTGTCTGGTACGTTATGGGTGAAATGGCTAAGTGATTTATCATCACTGTAGATAGCTTGCAAAACTTTCATCAACTTTTTATTTGGCTTGAGTCAAATCTACCAACAAAATCTCATATTTAATATTTTAGGAGAAATGCTGCACGAACTTGTCTGAAAGGTCATCAAAATTAGATACTGAGTTCTTTAGTAATTTTAGGAACCATTTCGGTGCCTATCTAATAGACTCCAAGGTAAAAAATTAGGAGGTATATGCCACTATAAGTCAGTAGCTAGTAAGCAATAAAGAATTTAGTTATATGAGCCTTAGGGTCTCCCTTACCCTTGTATTTATGAAACTTTGGTGGTTCGTACTCGAGAGGAAATGGTATTTTTAGATACTCCAAGTTAAATGGGTAGGAACATGTATAATCCAACTTAAACTTCTTGGTCTATTTCCCAGCTTGGATAGTGGCAATTGCATCATTCATTTGCTGCAATTCTTGTGCCAAGAAATTGGATGGAACATTGGCCTGAGGTGGAGGCTATGTGATCAAAGTTAGATAACCTTGATCAGGGTACAATGGAGGTATGGTTTATTGTTTAAAGTTGGTTTAGTTAAAGAATTGACCAAAAATATGCATATGTAGATTAGGATGCGATTGTTAAAATTGCATGCATTATGGTGTGATATTTTGGTTTGGATTTGGTATATAGGCCTAGTTTTGGGAAAATTATGGCTGAGATGGAAGAATGTGGCTTGGGGTAAATTACTGTGCCTATTTTGGTTGAGTAGGGATTTGATACTGACTAGTCAAATCTAGATGGATAAAGGGAACTTGTGAACTAATGCACTATCATTGAATCTATGGCATATTTAGAACAAAATATAATTGTTGCCTAATTAGTACTTGTTAGATAGTAGTACCTCTTGGTTGCATAAACACTTATTGTGGAGTAGATGTTTATATATTTTTTGGCCTTTGTCATTGACCAATGGACATATGCTATTTATTAGAAAAAAATTGTGATTGTAAATACATGTTGGTCTATGATTGTTAAGGTATACTTGTCACTACTTAATGAGGTGGAACATTTGTTGCCCATTACTAAGGTGGTATAATATTCTACCTTTGATGCATTGGTATAATAGATTATACCTGTTATTGTGGAATGTTAGTCATCCCCTATTGAGGTAAAGTAACATTTATCACATTTTATTTAGGCAGGGCACTAGTTGTTACTTGACTACTTAATCCTTATAGTTGCACACTTAATGAAGTAACTAGTTGATGATTAGAGGTATCTTGTTGAGGTTGGGATGTAGGAGCTCCTACCCTCTGTTGTTATGAACCACCCATGGTGTTTACTAAAGGCACTTGTTGTGGACAAGTTATCTATGTAGGTAAACGACTTTGACCTAGATTAGATGACACTTGTGTGTTATCCACTGTGTTTAGCACATTATTCTGCATAAAATCAATATACACTTTTTCAATAGATGGGGCATTGAACATGTCACCAACTGAAGTGATTTTTGCAAATGAATTTATACCCAAATTGTCTTGGCCTATTAATTCAATTAATACCCTCTTGAAGGAGATAACTTGATGAGAGGAGAATTTGACATGTACATGTCATTAAAATTGTGTGCTAAGTTTAAATAGGTTTGATATGCTATCAATATTTTTATAAAGTGGTCTTCCATGAGGGCCTTTCCTATTACAAGCATCTTTGGGTCTTGATATGTCATTGACATGAGAGATTGAGGATTGATAGAAAAGGCATGTTCAATGGTTTTATTATAAGGTATATTTAAAGGCACTCTAACTAGACTAGGCAAATTTTCATGGGGGAAGTCTATTGGAAACTTAGCCCCCACCTCTATGGATCTGATTAAAACTTTGTCCTTGTTTTCAAGTAAGTGACGATTATAAAAATAAGGATCGTATGTTGATGTCATCGTAACACAATACAATTATTGTTGAACTTGGTCCACAACTAAGGGTATGCTAGTAAGGTTTAGTGTTTTTTATTCATGGTGTTGATCCGAGTATGGAGGCATATTAACCAAATAGTGGGATAAGAGACATTGGCTTTATTTCCTAGATTTCATATGATAAGGAAGATAAGGATCCATCTCAAAAATGACATCATTACCATAATGGTCTTGAACAAAGTCCTCTTGTGCAACCAAATTATCAAATCTTGGATTGTACATGTCTTTGCTACAAGTATAGTGATACATATTCAAGTCAATGATGAACATTTCATGAAAAAGGCCTAGAGTTCTATAAACTCTTAAAAATAATGTCCAAAGGACAAATGGTTTGAACTTGGTCTAACTTAGTAAAAAAGTGGAGATGTATCTCCAAAAATATCTATGCTAAAACTTGATCTAAAATTGTCTAACATAAAATTACAATGTCAAATGTATTACACAAAAATGTCAAGTGGATGAATAAAAACTAAAATTCCAAACTTAGGTACAAGGTGTTTCAAATAAGTCTAATCTAAAGAAAACAAAATTTTCTAGGTCTTTCAGAGAAGGCATAAAATTTAGGCTCAAAACATGCATGTGCTAGGTCTTTTAGAAAGTCACAAAAGCTAGGCTCAAAATGTGCATGTGCTAGGTCTTTTAGAAAGTCACAAAATCTAGACTTTAAACAAAATAAGGAAATCTAATGAATTGGAAAAACTTTGGCATAAACTAAGCATTTGAATTTAAAGATGAACTTAGTCCTTTGGCAAAAGACATGAAATAAAAAGGCATATAGAATATAGACCACTTCTCCAAAATCTAGGCACAAATAATAGTTTTCAAATTGAATAAAGAATTATCCTAAGTTACACAACCCAAAAGAAAAATATCGATATTGTAAGCCAAAATTACAAAAGGCATAGGAAAAAATCAATCAATATTTGGATTTAGAACTTGTCAAGGCTAATTTCAAACTCAACTTATAAAACTAGGCTTCTTAAAACAAGAAGTTAGACAAGAATGAAGAACATAATGACACTAGGCATAGATCCAAAAAATGTACATGATTTTGTTTTCAAAATTGAAATTTGGACACAAGGTAACAAGTCTTTGAAATTATTTAAGCAATGTAATGACATTATCATGCTTTAATATGTTGCAAATGGATTGTTTCAAGACTTGAAGGCCCAAGAACTTGGGATGAATTGGGCAACGTAAGGATACCCTTTTCAAACAGGTGACACACACACACAAAATTTTGTCAAAAGACTAAGTTAATGTTATGGTGTTAAATGGACGGCGTAACACATCCTCAAACCAATGAGCGATGTATAAATAAGACTTTTTTTTGACATGGTAATATAAATAAATAGTTTAGGGTCAAGAACACAAAAGAAAGGATAAAAATGACATAAACACCTAAGTGTAATGTCCTAAATATTAAAACTGACAAGGTTACATAGTAATGTTGAATTCTATCAATATACTAACTCTTGAAAGGATTTTAGTTGTTAATCCAAAAATTAAAAACACATGAAAAGTAGAGTTTTAGGTCCTTTCTTCTCTCAAGAGTTTATACTAAAACATGAAACTTTGGGCTAATCGCCTTGCATCAACAATATGCCAATGACAAGTGGGGTTGTTCTAAACCATCAATTTTTACTCATTTCTAGATGGTCCCAAGTGTGGATAACACTAGAGATGCAATTACATCATTTAGATCTATGTCAACTTGCTTGTTGTGAAAAAGCCTTATCCTTTTTACAACCACTATATCCGTTGCTGGCTTAGTGTAGTGGGATATCTAAATTGCCCCTATGTTTCAAGGTGAAGTACTACTAATGGAGCTTATTTTAACCATTCAAAACAAACATTCCAATGGATCACTCTCAATTATATACTCCACTGTGGATTGGGGCTGAAACAATGTTGGGAGATGAATTTATAGGTCAACACTTCCCTAAAGAATTTGTGAGGAGATGATGAACTCCCGTTCACAAGCCAAAATGCATGAAAATAAAAACAAATTAAAAAACTTTATGGTCATTTTGGGTTCACCCAAATTATTTAGATTTGGGGAGGGTCTTAATGACTTTCTTTTTATGCTTTTAGACTGAAATAAAAAAGGTAAAAAAATGAGTGTTTTTGATCACCCAAGTTCCCTGAAGGGGATGGAGGAGAGCATACACACATTACTCATTTTTATTAAACAAAAACTTTCAACAAATGAGCATGAGAAATGAAACTCTTTAGAGTTTTGACTCACATGAAAGTTCATTTTGTTGCACCAAAATGAAGTATGTTGTGAAGTTTGAGCCCCTTGGCATGAGTTGTTTGAAAAAAAATTACAAAAACTCCAAAAACAACTAAGAGATAAAAAATAAGTATGTTTTAAGCACCAAAGACAAAGTATGTAAGATTTAACCATGGTTAAAATTTTCTTTTTCTGCCTTAGGACCTACAAATAATTAGAGAGTTTGCCTTCTTAGAATTTCAAAAGTGAGTGAGTAAACAAAATTTATAATTTCACTCTCAGGTTATCTAATTTTTGTCTCAGAGATGGATTATTGCTGATCCACATAGGGATTGATGTTGATCCATGGGGATCGATGTTGATCTTGCAAATTATCATTGTTTCTTGTAAAAACATAGAAAAACATAGATTTGTTTTGATAGAAAAATGGTTGATGAAATAAGATCAAACCCAAAATATCTAATTGGACCCTAAAAGAAATGAGTCAGATAAATGATATGCATGTTCTTAGACACAGAATGACAATAAAAATCCAAAAAAAAACCTTGTTAATTATGTTCTTGTTGTGTTCTATTTTTTGCATAAAGATTATGGTTGATTTTGGTAATCGACATCAATCTAAAGAAATAGTGTCAATCCCTACCAATTTTGAAATAAAATGGTGTCGATCCCTACAACATGTGAGTTGCTAAAAACAAAAAGACAAAAAATGAACTTAAAACTCAAATTTTGAAGATTTTTAAGCATCTATTATAAAAACTAAAATTAGCATATTAATTTCCTTACTTATATGGGATGCTAGGAGTCCCATTGGATGTGTCATCATGTGAACAAGAAATTTTGATAGAGGGGAGGTTAGTCTTGTGTTAGTCGCATAAAAGAAATGAAATGAACACACTAAAATCTTAACACCTCTAGCCTAGTCAGTAGAGATAGCTTAGATAACAAAACTAAATGAAAGCACAACAAAAGCATAAAATAAACAACTCTTTTACCTTTCTTGGAGATCCAAATGGCTTGTTGAATACGTTGATTGATGTGTGCATCAATAAGTCTTTGAAAACAGAGGTTTTATTGGCTTTTTCTTTTCTTGGCACCTTGGATTTGATTTCTTGACATAATATTTGGGCATGGTAGCACTACTTGCATGAGTCTTATAGAGCAAATCCTGCATAATAACTTTAGAATATCCACATTTTTAAAAGATATTTGTGCATTATAAATTTGCACCAAAATAGCTTAGAATTTAATAGGCAAGGCCTTGTATTTATAGCCTTAGGAATCAACTCTAATCCAAGGTGAGTTAAGGTTATGCTTAGTCTTAGAATGGGTTCAAACTAATCTTAAGTGAGTCAAAACTAATTCCAATTGAGTTAATAATTTTCATGTAATTATAATTTGAAATTAATAAGCATGGATCTAAAATTATATATTTTAGGATATTTTCAAAGAGCTTGACAACTCATAAAGGCAATGATGAAGGGCTTGGATATTTTGATTTTTAAAATATTTATTTTTAAATATTCATTAATTTAAAATAGATAATTCAACTAGACAGGTTAATCTTGTTTATCTTGTTAACTGATTTTGATTAGTATTTTAGCTCTTTCAAGATTTAATATTTGTTCAAGTGCCCTATTTAATAGGTCTATAGGTCAAAATGATAGTTGTGATCTTGTAAGGTGATTAGGGATGAATCTGTCAGAGGTTATTGTTGCATACAAGATAATATCTCAAATAGAGATTCTTCAACATGATTATGAGCATCGATGAATGATACATAAGTAAATTTGGAGTATTTAGTTATTCCTATGCTTAATTTGTAATGGTTGGTATGAATTAGTTTGAAGTCCGATTGAAATCTAGTTGTGGCCATTTTTAGGTGTGTACAACCAACACAAATATTATATACAAAAGGAAGCCCAAGGTTCCTCCTTTCTTGCTAACTATTAGGGCATTGGGTAAAAATATTCACAACTATTTAGTTGATTTTGGAGCATTGGCTACTGTGATGCCTACTTCCATTTGCCAAAAGCTTGGATTAACTCCAAGCCCATCAAATAAGATGTCCTCGCCGTTAGACAAAATAGTGGTACCTATGATTGGAGAGTTGATTTATGTGCGCATTTAGGTAGCATTTAAACCATGAGTAAAAATGACCATTGATATGCTTGTGGTGGATATTACTGAAGGGTATAGACTACTGATGAGTAAAGACTGGTCAAAGATTCTTAATGGATACTTTTTAATGAGATTTTCTCATATTTGGTTATTATAATCACCTAAAAGTGGTAATTAGATGATAAAAAAGTCACTTGAGTTGCCCTATCCTTAGGCTAGCCATAGACCTATCCTTGAGCATTAGACTTATGTTTCTAGTCATTCAGTAGACCATAATCACCTACAACCAATCATAGCACAATCCCATAATTATCATCTCACACTCCAATCCAACTTGCTTAGTAGTCTACAAATAGGATATTAGCACCACATTTGGGATACTACAACCACATGACACTAGTGTCCCCAATTGGGCGCTACTATCCTTAGCCTTAATGCTTTGCAAAGGATGATTTTTAAAATGTACACCCATCCTAATGTCAACCTAAACACATTTCCTTATACAAAAAAAATAACCCTATAAACATAAGTCTTATCCACCTCTATTCACTTGATGGAAAATAGATGCAAAATCTATTCAAACTAAATACAAATTTATGCAAAATCAAGGTATTTAATCCCTATTCTACCCCAATTTTTGCATCTTACCATCTACAATATCCCTAAGCCCAGTTTTCAAATATTTCAAAGATCAATCACATTCAAGGCATCCAAAGCCACTCTCATTATAGCATTCACTTTTGCTTGCATCAAATATTATGTGGGATAACTACATCGGACTTGATCCCTCTTTGGAGTATTGGTATAAGGCAACTATCTACATAGTGGGGCATTGAGAATGTCTAGTCCATCATAATAACACATAAAATTATTGCTCATGCCATAATTATAAGGAGGACTAGGGTTTCCACATTAAATCTAGTGTTTTAGGTACAACATAGAGCTCTAAATTTCAATCATGCAAGAACATGACATATAGACATAGGTGTAGGTACTCCCAAAAAATAGGAATAGTCCCACAAATGTGACATTAGCACCACATTGAGGACCTAACTATTAAGGAAAAACCAACAAGAGCTCCATATTAGTAGCATGTTATTGAAGGGAAGTATATCAGTGTAGAGAGATAGCCATATGGATAAGAGTTACAAAGATAAAAATTCCTTAGCCTCCAGAGCATTAAAGAAAAGACACCTCTAGATGGTGATCAATTAGGTAAGGAGACAACACATCTTACTCCAATTTCCTCTTTTACTTCCCTTTCTACAGTTGATTTAGTTACTTTTGATCCCATTTCCCAACCACCCCTAGTCACTCCCAAGGTAGAGGATGTATCCTCTATCCTTGCCAACCCCACTTTTCTAACTATTTCCACTCCACTAGCTATATTCACATATTCTATGTCCTCCACTACTTCTGTCTCTACTTATGTTACTACCCCAATACCCCCTAAAACCAAAATAAATGCCTCTAATAAAGTTAGGGGATTATTGACAAGTTACCAACTTCATGTATCATCATCTCAAATAGACTTTCCAATGCCTTCCTTCAACTCTTCTCAATTCACCATTGTGACATCTTCTGAAAAAGCTGAAAAGAAAAAACTTGTATACACAATCCACCCACTCCCTCAACATAAGGGACTGGATTGGTCTAAGATCATTTTGCCTTCCCTTCCTAAGCAAGTACTTGAAGTAGCTTTGAAGCAATCACATGAATAAACATTGGTTGAGACCACAGTCAAAGACACTCAACCAATCAACCCATCCTAATTGGTCATCCCCTAGTGGGTAGCTAATTTAGGTTTAAAGGCTTTCTAAAATTTAAACTTCACAATCACAAATCTACCCACAGTGAGTTCCATATTTGATAAATCTATAGGGAGTGTCCAAAGGGTAAGAAAGACAAAGTTCAAATATAATACTGGGAGATATATTATCCTAAAAGAGAGGCAAAAGGTTTTTACTTTGTCTAAAAGAAAGAAAAAAAATTTGGGACAATCCCCATATGTAAAGGACTATAATTCTTATCTATTTATGCTTCTAATTAACTCATAGGTGCTCTTCAGTGTTGATGAAATGAACACTTCTCATTTTAGGATTTAAAGGATCCAAGACATGAGTGGCAGTTTGTTATAATTCTATGATGTCTATGGTGGAATAAAAGCCAAGTACGGGAACTGTCCACAATATTTATTTAATTTAGTGGTTGAGAACCACTAGGGCCTAGATATTTATGATATTTCTAGCCAACAAGTTAATCTAAATGGATATTAACAATGATCTTTAAATTAGGTGAACTTTGATAGAGAAAATAGAAAAATGAAGGGTAATGTAGAAAAGAGAATGTGATTGCAAGTTTCCCTCTCAAATATTATGACAAAGTTATAATTACTTTGAGCATACATGAACTAATTTGTGGTGAAAAATAGTATAAACTCAGATTGCATCACAAACCAGGTAAGCTTCAAAGGAGATATATAAACCACAAGTAAGAACCAAGTTTACTTTAAAAGTTTGCTACAGTAACCTGAATAACATATGCACATCCAAATGTAGAGCAAATAAAATGAAGTATAACTAAGATATTTTCAGTTAATCTAGTATCAACACAAATTAACAACCCTATGACAAAAAATATAGCTCAAAATACAAAGAACTATTCAAATTTAAGACAATAACATGCAATTAAGAGACAACATTGGCTTTCAACAAACTATTCAGATAATTTTTTTAGAAATCCTCAGTTGTATTAAATTCTCTTTTGTATAAAAATTACTCAAAGTCTCTCTCTTTATAAAAGGGTAACCTTTGCCTATTTATAGGAAACATAAGCAGTATACCAGTTATCTTTTCAAATTATCCATGTTTATTATAAGAACAACTGTCCTTAATATAAAGATTACAATGCAAAAGGCTTTCTATGCTAATTTTGACAAAAGGACTAATATATGCTAATATAATAGCATATATTACAAAAGAATATTATTTTATGTTACATTGGTGGGTCTCTTGGGTTACCTTTTGAGGATGTTCTCCACCTTAGTATATTGTTCTTTGATTAATTCAAAATCTACTACACGCTTCATCAAACAATCCTCTTCTTGACCTGCCAATGTGTTAAATTCTTTGTCACTCTTGGCTTTAAGTTCTTGAATGCATTAGACCTCTAAAATCTACTTCTCTAATGTAATGATGATATCAAGGACCTTATAATTATCTTTGACAGGCTAGCTTTAGTTGACCTTGATGTTTTTGATGAAGGTACTTACCATTTGCTTTAACTCTTCATCATCCATCAACCCTGTGGCATTGGTCTTAGAAGGGTTTACCAATAATGCCTTTAAGAGTTTCTCTATCCTTACTATCAATACTTTTTCCTCTTCTATGAAGCTGTTGAAACTGTCACACCAGTGGCTTAGGTCCAATATCTTATCTTTAATGACTCCTAGGAGGGCATGGAAATTGTTCAACTTGATGATCTTGATGACTTGGACCTGCTTGGTGTTATGTACATTAATCAATTTAGTTTCTTGATCTCTAGAGTTCTACCACTAAGTGATTAATGTCTATGCTTTCCTAATTTTATGGGTCAAGGTATTCGATATGACCTTCAGGGCATTCAAACCTTCAAATGTGTCAAATAAGGACTTATTTAGTAGTTTCATTATATCCCCAAGGACTAAAAATGTAACCTATGCTTCCAAGTCTTTCTTCTCCTTTTCTAGATTGGTGATCCTCTGTTGCATCCCCTGGATTCCAGCCAAGGTCATTGCTGATTGGGCCACCACCAAACTTTCCACATCCTCATGATGGATGGGATTCTCTCCTACTGCCTGCCCTTGTATAGTAGTTAGGCCTAAAAAAGGTTCCACCTTTTGAAAGGTGAACTCTCGGTGCTAATGGTAGCTTTCTTAATTTTCACCCTTTCAAACCTTGCTATATCTACATTATATATGACAATGGCTACTAGTTCAGAGGGTTTGGGTGTCTCTAGGGTTTCAATCCTAGTTCCACTTGATACTCCTAGAGCTTTTATTTTCTTGCCACTTTCTTTAGCTACTTGAACAATTCTTCTTTGTTATTTCTCCTTCATGATCTCCTTGATCTAGGGTTTGACATTGTCAAATGGATCTCCACCTGCAGAGTTGGTAATTGCCAGTGAGTGTGATTGTGAAAGAACCTTTTAGAGTTTCCCATATATGAACTAGTCAAGAATTCACTGGTGGGATGGGTCCATGTCACCTTTGGTCTTTTGGATGACCTAGGGATAAGGGCCAACTCAGCTTCCCTCTTATTTTGTGTGATAGGGACCAATTCTAATGCCAATTCTTTTCTCTTATCTTCCTCACCTGTTTGAGGTCCTTCAATTTGTGCCACCTCAGCTATGGCTCCCTCATCTTCTTGATGAGACCCATAGGTCTCTGCAAGTTCCTTGAAGAATTCTTCCATCATCTCATATGGTTCTACAATAACCATATCAAATCACTCCACTGGAGAAGATGGTTTTGGAGGCTGGGTTGATGATGAGGGGCCTTCTCTTGGTCTTTCTTCTAGTTTATTCTCACTAGGTCCTTGAATTTGAAGTGCTTGCTATTGTGGATGACTTAGAGGTGCAATAGAAGTGAAAGGCAATAGATGATGCTAAAATGGGTTCATTTTCCATCTCTCCCCAACTGGTTTATCCTCTCTTTACAGTTTATGTTCAAGCTTGAAACTATGCTGTCTGCACCTAACAATGACTTCCTCAAAGTTTGTAGCTTTGGTGTAAAAATGGTCATATGGACCAACCCTATGATCATAGGTTACTTTGGTTAGCTTCTTTGACTACAAATGACAGGACAACCTTGTTATTGTGCTCCCATTCCTTTAGGTCATCATTCTGAAAGTAGAAGGCATCCCTATGTCTGGACATGATGTCCAATTATTTCTAGTCTTGGATCAAAGTTCTCCTAATCAAGAATATGAAGGGATGCAGAATGCCTTTCTTCTTCTCCCTACAAACATTATCAATTCCTTGGAAGATTTGGTGAGCAATTTCTTTCTCAACCAACTTAAGGGGGACATAGACAGGTAACCTGAATGGTTGGGTCATGATCCCTTCTATTCTGATAATGGTGCAGTCTAGATAGTATCAAATATCTCTCATGAGTTCAACATACTTATTGCTAAGAGGGTGCATCTTGGGCATGGGGTTCCTTGTGATATTCTTGACCAAATTAGGGTATATGCAAACACAAATGAACTGCATATGAATTCTGTACTTGAAGATGTGTAACTTTGCATAGTGATGGGAAATGGTAATTTTGCTGTGGGAGGAACAATTCTTGACACCAAGAATATGAGTGGATTCCATTAATGAGTCATATAAATAAGACATCATGGTGAATTGTTAAATTTTCCTTTTCTTAATGCCATAAAATTATCTCCCCAAGTGGATGCTAATCAACTCTCTAATATGTGGAGTTAGCTTCTCTTCCACCATGAAATATATGTTAGAAACCCATCTGGGGTCAACATAGGTTATGGTGGCTGCCCTTATAACTTTTCATAATAGGGTGATAATGATCCTAATCCATTATGTAAATTGAATGAAAAGGATTTTACCATCATGGTTCTTAGCTACATGAATTCCTTGGATTAACCAAGGTCTCAAGATAACATCTAGATTATGCTGGGTAGTCCATTCTTTGATGGAGGGAGGTCTATGTGAGCTCTAGGGAGCTTGTAGTAGCCTTCAAAAGCTACTGGGGCAATATAGAAAATTCTACTTGACCCTCCCTTGATGATCTAGTCATTGTCTATTCTACATCAATAAATAGGGGTGCAAAGATGTCAATGTAATGTAATACCTCAGGTTTAGTAGCAGCTTGATGAAGACCTATCATTTGAATTGCAACTAGATCTTCAAACTTTCTCTTATTGACTGCCATCCTTTACTCACTGGATGATAGAGGTTATAGCTCCTCAATTGTGAAGAAAATCTTAGATCAATTCTTCATTCCATTGGCTAATGCTCATGTGTCCAATTCAATATCTCCAAAGTGCCTCCCTTCATGGTCTATAGATAGATACATGTCTATCTATTATTTTCACTATTGTCTTGCTACTACCATGATCTCAATTGCTTTGGAATATGATTGGTCTTGATGCTCAATATGACACTTTGAGGTTGCTTAATACAGTTGTGTCTTTAGTAGTCAAGTTTTGAGGCTTTAAGTCAAGTTTTAGGGCTTTAAGCTACTTTGGTAGGGTTTCTAAGGCTTTAATGGTGAAGGTGATAGATTTCATAAATGTATTCATGTCTTAGATCTTATAGATGGCACAACTTATGCAAATCCTATCTTTTTAGGCATGCCAAATCTTAGGATTGTCCTTTAGTACTTACCTGGTGCTTACATGGACCTCCTTAAGCTTGTTCCCATGGCACTCTCATGGGAATCCCTTTAAAAATTAGCCATTGGATTTTAAATAAAGCCTTTTATGTCACTCCATTGGATTAGGATCCTAGGATGAACATGAGCCTTTGATTAACATCTCAGAGGTCCTTTCTGATTGGTCACTCGGATCTTAGATGACTCAGTTATGCCAAGTGGCACATTCTAGCTTCCTTGGGAAATAACTAGATGCGGTTCATGCATGTGTCAAGCTATTTGGCTCTAGGGTCCTTTATTGAAAAGTCTACCTTCACTTCATTCCATTAGATCAAGATCAATGATTGAGAGAGAACCATCGATCATGATCCATGAGGTCAAAGTTGATTGATTGAGAGGTCGAATAATTTGACGGTCTCACTGATGTTAAAGATGTCCTCATAAATGTCAAATGACAAGCACAACTATCAAATTTAAGGTCATGAGGTTCCTTTGGCTGAATGACAACATGCCACACATCACTTTCTCGGTGCTCTCAGGATTTTGGGGTTGACGCAGTCCATTGGATCAAGATAGGTGATGAATGTAAACCATGATCATCATCCGAGAGGTCTTCTCTAATTGGCTCAACTTTAGGGGCTCTTTGATATTGCACTATTGGATCAAGGTCACTAGGTTAACATGAATAGTTGGATCTTGTAAGATGCATGAATATTAAGTTAGTCCATGATGTAGATAGGCTTAAGCTGAAGGGTTAACCTTAGATTAATAGTATTAAAACACACTATGGTCTAAGTTTTAATGTGATAAACCTAAGGTTTAAATGTTTAGAAGGTCCTCATTTAGAATAAGAATAAAAGTTTGGATGGGGTTTATTTGAAGGCCTTATTAATGTCAAAGACATCCTCATGAATGTCAAATGATGGGAGTGAGGTCGTCAAAATAAATGTTGTAAAAAATTTTATAGTGAGCAAGGTTTAGTGTATAGTCCGTCCTAGGATGATCTCGCACCATTGGATCAGGACTCTGGGGAAGCGATGACCGTTATATATTTATCCAAGTTAAGACATAAAATTAGAGCATGACACGAGTAGTGATTCAGACTAAAGTTTAGGATCCTTAAGGTGTTTTTCGTGTTGAACAAACACCAAGACATTTCAGAATTAAAACTTAGGTTAAACATTGATAAGGTCTTAGTATAAGATGAATAAGGGCTTGTGGACATAACATTTAACGGGGTTAGGAGGGTTTTAAAGGGGGGAAAGAATATAAAAGGGGACCCTAAGTATAATTTTACGTCAAAGTTTGAGCATGTTTAAAAACATAACTGAGCCTTAATGTAAAATTAGACTTAGGGTTTTTTTTTAAAAAAAGGACCAACTCCTGCTAAATTTTCTCTAACAAAAAATTGAATTTGAACCCTTAGGTTTTTTTGCTCAGGAACCCTACCTTCCTCCATGAAACCTACACTTAGTCATCCAAGGGTAATCATCAGTAGGGTTAGCTCATAAAGCATAGTTAAACATGTAAGGACCTATCCCTTTTTCAATGGATGATCTTCAGATTCTAAAAGAATAACCTCATGAAAGCCAAACCAGGATATAAATGTTTTAAAACATTTACAAGGGCCCTTATTTCATAAAGTAGAAAAAAATGGGGTATGTTGGTCCCAACAATAATGACAATTTATAGGGGAAACATAGCAATATTTATAACTTAGAAACTCTCGTTTAAACCATCACATAAGTCCTTTATCTCCTTTGATCGACATATCATTACTTAGGTAAATTCAATGTTGAAACAAGCTTCAAATGTGAAAAATTTAAATCCTCATTTCAGAGCCTAAACATGTTGTGTGTGTGCTTTGATTCTACTTACTGTTTATCATGAGACTTCAGGGAACAACATCTAGGTTCATATCTTTTTGAACATTGCATCTGACTTTGAACATTTAGGAATAATTGCTCTTAGTTCAGGGGAGGCTTGGGCATTGCTATATTTCTATCTAGCTTTCCATGACCCAGACATAGATACCTTTGGCTTCAGTCACGGCCTTGCTCCACTACCAACTAGGCATCCATAGCCTGAGTGGAAGTTGCTTAAAACACCTTTGACTTTGCATCTTTTGATTTAGCATTAAGTCCCTTTTTTGTGTCTTTTTGATTTTTAATAGAGGTTGGCAGCTATGATAGCCAAGTTTAAGGATTTGGTCAAATGTTTTGGCCTTAAGATAATCATCTTTAGTTGAAATATTAATTCTCAGATAATGATGTGTTGTAAGTGCAAGCATGCATATGCCTTAACTTTTGATCTCTCCTTCCACATACTTGATTCTTCTTACAAAAGATCTTTGGTCTTAGGTAATGTTTTGGATTCTTTGGGGGGTAACTAACTTCCATGTGAGTCTTTTAAAAGTCTCTATATTGTAACACAATGCTATATTAAAGCATTAGGCCCTCTTGTGTAGGATTCATAGCCTCACTTGAAATACTTGAATTTTGAGCAACTTTGAGCAAGGATAATCCACAAGACTTTATTAAAACAAAGGAGAAAAACCAATCAGAAATGAAAAAATGCAAAACAAATAGATAACAAGAAACAAACAAACACAAGCAAACAAATATATACAAGTCAAGTATTAAAACAAAGCAAAAAAGGAAACTAACTAGCCTACCTACTCTAACTGTAAGCAATCTTACAAATTTTATTCCATGAAGACCCTTGGTGGAGTAGCATCAAATTAGCTTGAGGTATTTCCTATTGGTGGGCAATGTGAATTCTGCTCCTTAAAAGTTTTTCAGCTTGAAAGTGTTGTTGCCCAAGGTCTTTGTACTTTGGTATGGGCCAATCCACAATGGTGCAAACTTACCATGCTTGTCCTTAGGTTCTGATGCCTTGTCCCAAAGGAGGACTAGGTCTCCCTGTCTAAATACCTTCACCTTAGACCTCTTTTCAAACCACATTTTCATAGTTGTCTAATGCCTACTAAATTTTGTGAATGCCTTGTCTCTATCATCCTCTATCTGAATGATGTCTAATAACTTAGAATTGGCCAACTTTTGGCTTTCTTCTATGTACTCCCTCATGAATGTGAATGTGGGTAACTTGAGGGTGATGGGAAAGATAAGTTGCTGGCTATACACCAACAGGAATGGTAAAGCCTTGAGTGCCTACTTGATCCTTATTCTATGAGCCCATAATGCATACTTAAAGATCTTATGCCATATTATGGGCTTGTCTACAACAAACTTTTTGATGGCCTTCATAAGATTCTTGTTGGTAGACTCAAAAAATCCATTTCCTTGAGGATAATGATTGGAGTCAAAATTCAAATAGATTCCATTATCATAAGACCATTGGATCATTTCAATGGATATAAATGCAGATCCATTGTCACAAACTAAGGAAACTGGGGTTCCAAATCTAGTGCAAATATTTTCTTCCAGGAAGTTGATCACTTCCTCTGTCCTACATTGTTTGGTGGCTATAGCTTCAGTCCACCTTGTACAATAATCTGTAGTAGTTAGGAAATACTTATGGCCTTCAAAGGAATTGGGATTAATGACTCTTACAAAGTCTAATCCCCAATGTGCAAAAGGTTTATCTACCATCACAGGTTGTAAATGCATGGCTGGCTTTGGCTCTTTTGTGCTAAAAATTTGGTATGGATGGCACTCTCTCACATGTTTGTGAGAATCCTTTAAAATGGTGGGCCAATAATACCCAACCTTGAGAATCTTGTGGGCTATGGTTCCCCCTGAAAGATGTCCATTGCCTAACTTTTTATGAAAAGTAGACATGATTTGAGAAGCCTCTTCTTTGGACATACAACTTAAGTAGATCCCTTAAAAATTCTTCCTATAAAGGACTCCATTTTTGATGAGATAATGAGATGCTTTGAGCCTTAAGGCTCTCCCTTGATCTCTGGTGAGTCTTAGGGGGAAACTACCTCTGATGAGAAGATGTATTAAAGAGTCATACCATTCATTAGGCTGGGAGTTTTATTGATCCACTTGCATGACTTGAAGTTTGGGATTAGCATTGGTAATCATCTAGACCAGGCCTTGACATTTCATCAATTTGGAAATCTTCATCTCTATATCATACTCTTGTAGGATTTCCATCCACTTGCCTCTTCTTTCCCCAAGCTCATTCTGACTCAACATAAGCTTTGTGGCTGGTCTAGTAAGATGGCATGCACCTTATTTTTAAGGATGTAATGCCTAAATTATTTCACTACCTTCACCAATGTATAGGCCTACTTATCAATCAAGGAATATTTTACCTCTACATTTCTAAAATTGGTGCTCATGAAGGCTATAGGGTGGTCATTTCCATCCACCTTTTGAGTCAAGACTGCAGCCATGGTGTGGTCAGAAGCAAATGAATAGAAGTAAAATTCCTTTGAGAAGTTAGGACTTATCAAAACTGGAGCTTGACTGATTGCCTTTTTTATGTCAATAAAATCTTTCCTGGATCCGTCACCCACGAAATTTTAGCATCTTTCTTAAGCATATCATTCATAGTTTTGACAATCTTAGCAAACCCTAAGGTGAACTTCCTCACAAAGTTAATTTTACCAAAGAATGACTTTAGTTCCTTCTGGCTATTGGGTATCTCAATCTTGGAAATGGCTTCCACTCTCTCAAGATCTATGGAAATACCTTCTTTGGTGATGACATGCCCCAACAATTTTTGTTCAGTGACACAGAAGATGCTTTTCTTGGGGCTGAGAGATATACCATACTTCCTGCACCTTTCAAACACTTGCTTTAGGTGCATGAAATGGTCCTCTCTATTTTTGGAGAGCACTGTAAGATCATCCATGTATATTATGATGCATTTTCCTACTAGACCTTGGAAAACATGGTCCATGACCCTCTGAAAGGTGGATCCTACATTAATCAATCTAAATGACATTCTTTTGTAAGCATATGTTTCCCACTTAGTGGTGAAAGCTATCTTCATTCTATCTTATTGAGTAACAAGCACTTAGTTATATCAAAAAAATCCATCCAAAAAGCACATCATGGTTGATCCTAAAACAACCTGGATGACTTGGTCAAGAGAAGGTAGGGGGTAATTGTACTTTTCAGATGCTCTATTCAGATTTTTAAAGTCTATACATAATCTTATTTCCACATTCTTCTTTCTGACTGGGACCATGTTGGTAACCCAAGTGGAGTGCCTAATAGGAAACACAATCCTTGCATCTTATAGCTTCTTGACCTCTTTAAAGATCACAGGTTCTAAGATAGGGTTGACTGGCATTTGTTTCTATCTAATGGGTTTGCAACTCTCCTTGAGAGGTATAGTATGAGTAATAACCCTTGGATCAAATATTTTTAGATCTTCATAGGACCAGACAATTACATCTTTATACTTTGTAAGTGGCTCCCTAGCCTTTCTATTTTCCATTTCAGTGCAAGCCTTTCTTATATTTACTTGTTGGGGTCTATCATGTGAGCTGAGATCTATTGCATGATAGTGCTTACCATTTACCTTGGGTACCTTAGGTGTTTTAGGAATCTTGTCATGATCAAACAACCTTTCCAATGAGATCATCTTTATAGGTATCTTATTATCATTCAGTTGAATGATTTTACCATTAAGTTCCCTTTTAGAATAACTTTCATCAGCTTCATCAATGATGTGAGCTTAAAAAGCCCTAGAATTGGTCAAGAAATCTAAAATTTATTGATCATCATTAAAGACTTGAAAATGATTTACATTATCTAGGATTGAGGGGCATGGCACTAGCTCAATACTGATGTTAGGGGAATCATGATTGGGCATAAGGTTAGCTGCAGCAAAAGCCAACTCATCAACATCTTTATTTTCTTCCTTAGAGATAGATATAATGTTGAAAGCATCAAAAGATTCCATCAAATACCAAAATATAAACTTTTACCTCTTAAGGTAAGATAGCTTTCATTGGTACTTGATCCTTACTTGATTGACCACCAGTTTAGAATCCTCATAAACAAGAAGTTCCCTGGCTTTATGCTTAATAAAAAGCTTCAATTCTAGAATGAGAGCTTCATACTCAACCAAATTATTAGTGCATGGGAATTGTAACCTATAAGATGCATGATATTGATTTTCTTTAGGATCTATCAATACAATACCAACCCCTGATCCTGATTTGCACCTAGAACCATCAATATACAACTTCCATAGGCCAAGTATAGAAGGAGGGTCTTTGGAACTAGGCTCTTTTATAGTCTCTAAAGTGAAAAATCCTAGATCAAAGTTAAGGAAGTTTACCTTTTCATTGACAACATTGTATTCTATTATCATGTGTCTCATCTTTGGTTCTCTTTCTACCCTTATTTGATTTGACACACCTTTCCAAGATAACCATAAGTGGGAGTAGTGAATAGACATTTATCCGTTCACGGTCTTAGTCCATTCTCTACTCAAGAGCAATCCATAAGCACTGAGAATATCCACCACTCATATGTCAATGAATTGCTAAACCTTTGGTTCATTAGCCAACTGCATATGTACATTTAATAACTACCCAATGACTTTGACTCTTGACTTGTCTAATTATGTGACCACCTCATTAGACTTGATTGGGGTCAACCTAAGTTATTCACATAGCCCAATAGGCATGATGTTGGTTGAGGATCCATAATAAAAGGCAATTATGGACATTCTTCCCAAATATCTTAACTGTAAGCAAGAAGGGTGGGGACTCTGCTTTGTTTACTTGCATAGTCACATTCTCACTATTACTCTTGGGAGGCTTCCCAAGTTTCCTGGACAAGGATTCGAAGAGTAAATCTCTTTATTCTATGATTTGAGTTAGCTCATATAGAGTAATATTGGATTTGATCTTTTTCATATTTTCCACAATGTTGTAACCAGTTTTGCATGAAGGTTCATCGGTAGGTTTGGAAGAACTGCCCTTATGTGGTTCAGGACCATTCCTTGATGTAGTGTTTGGAAGAGTCCTATAATTATTAGGGAGTTCAAGTAGTTAATGGCTACTTTTTTCTCTATTTATTAGAGGGTATGTGTTCAAGAATTGGTGGAATTCTTGAATCTCTTCAGGGATATTCTCAAGCTCATTATCTTCTTGAAAAGGGAATTAAAATGTCTCTACTATGTGCACTTGGTCAGATGGCTTGGATCTAGAAGGACTTGCAGTAGTATCTCTATTTGGGAATACCTCAAATGTGTCGATTTCTTCTTGAAAATCTTTAAAGGCCTTACAAAACTCAATGCAATCAATCTCAACATGTTTAGAGGTAGCGTGCACCCTACAATAGTCTGGCAAGGCAATATCAGTGAGATTAATATCCATGGTTTTCTTGCTAGAGGAAAGATCATTGTATTTATTATTGTAGAAACTATCATTCTGAAATCTATTTCTAGGCCTGTTGAACTTTTGGAAGGTGAAGTTCCTCCTAGAGTTCTCATTAGCATTGCCAACTTTCTTTTGCAATTGTAAGAAATCTATGATGAACTTCTAGACCATCTTTAGTATAGATTCATTCCCATTCTTTGGGGTCTTAGAATTTTGGACTTGGTTATTGTTAGTACCATTGACTAGTACTAAAGTCTTTTGGTTATTGGTGATAAATCCATTAGTAACTTAATGACTTAATAAACTTAGGTTCTGATTAGAAGCAACATGGCTAGTAGGTAATACATTTAGAGCAAGGAACTGGTTTAATGATGGAGCATTTTGGTTATTATTTGGAAAAAGGTTTAATGTAAGCATCTAAGGATTAACATTTGAGATATAATAAGCCATCTATCCTTGAGGCTACATTTGGTTACTAATAACCACTACTTCAGAATAAGGTTGGGGCAATGTGTTGATAGTTGGAAAATCTCTTTTTAGAAACATAGAAGTCATGGGGTCTACTACATCTTTGTAAACTTTCAAATCTAAAGCCTCATTAGGTTTGTATGGATCCATGGTTTGGCTAAACATATTTTAAAACCTAGAATTGAAGGATCTAATGGGCTCATTTGCATCTCTCTTAATGGTTGTAAATTGGTGATAAATGACAGAGGGGCTTATGATCTTCCCAAATTGATCTATACAGATATTGTCAAAATTATTCCATGAGGTAATACAATTATATGGAAAATTTAGGAACCATTCATATGTAGCATCTTTGAATGTAAAAAGAAATAATCTACAAGCTACGTCTTCATGGATGACATTTAATAACCTTAAGGTAGCCTTGAAATATTTAACATGTTCTTCTACAGTTGCAACACCAGTTGGACTAAATATTGGAATGTACTTTTCAAGATTACAAGGCAAGTCATGAACTACACCTAGTACATAGATGGGGGAACTTCCAAGCCATGCCATATTTGGATGAAAATTAAATGCAAGACCCTTTGTAAGGGTTAAGATGGTAGATATTTGGAATGCCCACATCTTCCTCTTTCCTAGTTCTTCTATGGGTCTCTAGCTCAAGCAAGAGCTCTCTTGTCTCTAAATGTGATCTGATCCTGATCCTTGGTAATTCCAGCTTGAAGATTAAGGATCCTATTTGAAATATGGTGTAACAAGTTATAATTCACAAAGAATTGCAGTCAACCTACACACTAAGCCTATTTTGTTGAATATTTGCTCATAAAGGGACAAAAGACACCGATCTTTGACTAATTAAGCTCAAAGATGTGTTGAATTATGCAAAGATGGCCATTATTTGCAATTTGTGACTCAAATAAACTCAAGATTCACCAATAATTATCAATCTTAAACTAAAATAAACCATTCTCATTTCAAATACTATGAATTCTTAAATCTTGAAGATATCTTTACCAAAATTTAACTATTTTCTTGCAGATAACTAAGATATTTTCCTAATAAAGTGCTAAGATAGGTGAGAAACCACCTAGATCAATGATCTTTGCACTTAGAGTGAAGAATCACTCATAAGGATTAAGAATCCTTTAAATTTAATGTAGGAATTATCATAATTGATAAGTGTGCCCTCTTTCTAGTGCCATCAAGAGCTTCTTGTTGATGCTTCTAATTACCTCATAGGTGCTCTTCAATGTTGATGAATGCTTCTCATTTTAGGATTCAAAGAATCTAAGGCATGAGTTGTAGTTTGTGACAATTCTATGATGTTTGTGGTGGAATAGAAAGTAGAGTATGGGAGCTGTCCATAATATTTATTTAATTTGGTGGTTTGGAACCACTAGGGTCTAGATCTTTGTGATATTTCTAGCCATCAAGTTAATCTAAATGGATATTAACAATGATATTTAAACTAGGTGAGCTTTGATAGAGAAAATAGAAAAAGGAAGGGTAAGGCAGAAAAGAGAATGTGATTGCAAGTTCCCCTCTCAAATATTGTGAGAAAGTTCTAATTACTTTGAGCATACATGAACCAATTTATGGTGAAAAATAGTATAAATTTAGATTGCATCACAAACCAGGTAAGCTTCAAAGAAGATATATAAACCACAAGTAAGAACCAAGATTACTTTAGAAGTTTTCTACTGTAACTTGAATAACATATGCACATCAAAATGCAGAGCAAATAAAATGAAGTACACCTAAGATCTTTTTAGTTACTATAGAATTAGCATAAATAAATATCCCTATGACAGAAAATGTAGCTCAAAATGTAGAGAACCATTCAAATTTAAGACAATAAAATGTAATTGAGAGACAACATTGACTTTCAACAAACTATTCAGACACTCTTTTTAGAATTCCTTAGTTGTATTAAATGCTCTTTTATATACAAATTGCTCGGAGTCTCTCTTTTTACAAAATGGTAACCTTTGCCTATTTATAGGAAACATAAGTGGTATACTAGTTATATTTTCAAAATATCCATGTTTATGATAAGGACAACTATCCTTAATACAAAGATTATAATGCAAAAGGCTTTGTATGCCAATTTTGACAAAAGGACTAATATATGCTAACAGACTAGCATATATTACAAAAGAATATTCTTTTATGTTACATTGGTGGGTATCTTGGGTTACCACTTGAGGATGTTATTCACCTTAGTATATTGTTCTCTGATTAACTCAAAAAATACTACAAGCTTCATCAAACAATCTTCTTCTTGACTTGCCAATGTGTTAAATTCTATCACTTTTGGCTTTAAGTTCCTAAATGCATTGGGGCTCTACAATCTACTTCCCTAATGTAATGATGATATAAAGGACCTTTCGGTTGTCTTTCATAGGCTGGCCTTGTATGTACTTGATGTTTTTGATGAAGTTACTAACCCTTTTCTTGAAATCTTCATCATCCATCAGGCTGATGGCATTGGTCTTATAAGGGTTTACCAATAGTGCCTTTAAGAGCTTCTCTATCCTTGATATCAATCCTTTGTCCTCCTCTATGAATCTATTGAAACTGTCACACCAGTTGCTCACGTCTAATATCTTATCTTCAATGACTCTTAGGAGGGCATGGAAATGCTTCAACTTGATGATATTGATGCCTTGGACCTGTTTGGTGTTATGGACATTAATCAATTTAGTTTCTTGATCTCTAGAGTTCTACCACTGAGTGATTAATGCCTATGCTTTCCTAATTTTATGGGTCAAGGTATTTGATATGAGATTCAAGGCCTTCAAACCTTCAAATGTGTCAAAGGACTTATTCAGTAGTTTCATTATATCCTTAGGGACTGAAAATGTAACATGTGCTTCCAAGTCTTTCTTCTCCTTTTCTAGATTGGTGATCCTCTATTGCATCCCCTAGATTCCAGCCAAGGTCATTACTGATTGGGCCACTGCCAAACTTGCCACATCTTCTTGATGAATGGGATGCTCTCCTACTGGCTACCCTTGTATATGAGTTAGGCCTACAAAAGGTTCCACCTTTTGAAAGGTGAACTCTTAGTGCCTATGGTAGTTTTCTTGGTTGTCACCCTTTCAAACTCTATTGTATCTATATTATACAAGACAGTGGCTACTGTTTCAATCCCAGTTCCACTCGATGCTCCTAGATACTTTATTTTCTTACCACTTTATTTGGTTGCTTAAACAATTATTCTTTCTTCTTGCTTCTTGATCTAAGATTTGACATTGTCAAGGCAACCTCCACCTACAGAGCTAGTAATTTCTAGTGAGTGTGATTGGGAAGGAACCTTTTGGAGTTTTCCATATATGAACCAGATAGGAATGATAGGTCCATGTATGGGGAAATCATCATTGAACAAATTTAATTCACTGGTGGGATGGGTCCATGTCACCTTTGGTCTTTTGGAGGACCTAGGGACAAGGGCCAACTCAACTTCCATCTTCTTTTGTGTGACAGGGGCCAATTCTAATGCCACGTCTTTTCACTTCTCATCCTCACCTATTTTAGGTCCTTCAATTTGTGCCACCTTAACTATGGCTCCCTTATTTTCTTGATCAGACCCATAGGTCTCTACAAGTTCCTTGAAAAATTCTTCCACCATCTCATGTGGTTCTAAGGCAACCATATCAAAGTGTTCCATTGGAGAAGATGGTTTTGGAGGCTGGGCTAATGATGAAGGGCCTTCTCTTAGCCTTTCTTCTAGTTTCTTCTCACTAGGTCCTTAAATTTGAAGTGCTCACTATTGTGGCTAACTTGGAGGTGCTTTAAAAGCAAAAGGTAGTAGATGCTTGTTAAATGGGTTCATTTTCCATCTCTCCCCAGCTGGTTTCTCCTCTCTTTGCAGTCTGTGTTCAAGCTTGAAACCATGTTATCTGTACCTAGCAAGGACTTCCTCAAAGTCTGTAGCTTTGGTGTAAAATGGTCATAGATACCAAACCTATGCTCATAGGTTACTTTGGTTAGTTTTTTTGACTACAAATGAGGGATAACCTTGTTATTGGGGTCCCATTCCTTTAGGTCATCCTTCTGAAAGTAGAAGGCATCCCTATGTCTGGAGATGATGTCTAATTGTTTGTAGTCTTGGATCGAAGTTTTCCCAATCAAGAATGGGAAGGGATGTAGAATGTCCTTCCTCTTCTCCCTGCAAATATTATCAATTACTTATAAGATTTGTTGAACAATTTATTGCTCAACCAACTTGAGGGGGACATAGACAGGCAACCTAAATGGTTGGGTCATGATCCCTTATATTTTGATAATATTGCTGTCTGGATAGTACCAAATATCTCCCATGAGTTCAACATACTTCTTAAAAAGAGGGTGCATCCTGGGCATGGGGTTGCCTATGATATTCTTGACCAAAGTAAGGTATATGCAATCACAAATGAACTACATATGAACTTTGTACTTGAAGATGTGCAACTTTTCATAGTGATGGGAAATGGTAATTTTTCTATGGGAGGACCAATTTTTGACATCAGGAATATGAGTGGATGCCATTAATGAGTCCACCAGATAGGACATCATGGTAAATTGTTGGATTTCCCTTTTCTTAATGCCATAAAATTGTCTCCCTAAGTGGATGCTAATTATCTCTCTAATAGGTGGAGTTAGCTTCTCTTCCACCATGAAATATATGTAGGAAACCCATCTGGGATTGACATAGGTTATGGTGGCTACCCCTGAAGCTTTGCATAATAGGGTCGTAATGATCCTAGTCCCTTCTCTAAATTGAATGATAGGGATTTTATCATCATGGTTCCTGGCTACATGAGTTCCTTGGATTAACCAAGGTCTCAGGATAACATCTAAATTGTGTTGGGTAGTCCATTCTTTGATGGAGGGGAGGTCTATGTGAGATTTAAGGAGCTTGTAGTAGCCTTCAAAAGCTACTAGGGCAATATAGGCAATTCTACTTGACCCTCCTTTTATGATCCAATCATTGTCTATTCTATAATCAACAAATAGGGGTGCAAGGATGTTAATGCAATTTAATACCTCAATTTTAGTAGTAGCTTGATGAAGAACTATCATTTGAATTACAACCAAGTCCTCTAACTTTATTTTGGTGACTACCACCCTTTGCTCACTAGATGATATAGGTTATAGCTCCTCCATTATGAAGAAAATCTTAGACCAATTCTTCATGCCATTGGCCAATGTTCCTATGTCCAATTCAGTATCTCCAAAGTGCCTACCTTCATGGTCTATAGATAGATACATGTCTATCTCTTTTTTCCACTATTATCTTATTACTATCATGATCTCCATTGCCTTAGAATATGACTAGTCTTGATGCTCAGGATGACACTTAGAGCTTTATTAATGCACTTGTCCTTAATAGTCAATTTTTGAGCCTTTAAGTCAAGTTTTAGGTCTTTAAGCTACTCTAATAGGGTTTCTATGGATTTAATGGTGAAGGTGATGGCTTTCATAAATGTATTCATGCATTAGATCTTATAGATGGTACCACTTATGAAAATCCTATCTCTTCAAGTGTGCCAAATCTTAGGATTATCCTTTAGTGTTTACATGGACCTCCTTAAGCTTGTTCCCATGGCACTCCCATGGGAATCCCTTTGAAAATTAGCAGTTGGATTTTAAATAAATATTTTTATGTTTCTTCATTGGATTAGGATCCTAAGATGAATGTGAACCTTTGATTAAGATCTTGGAGGTCCTTTCTGATTGGTCACTCAGATCCTAGATTACCTAGTTATGCCAAGTGGCACATTCTAACTTCTTTGGGAAATGATTGGATGCAGTTCATCCATGTGTTGAGCTATCAGGCTTTGGGGTCCTTGGTTGAAAATTCCACCTTCACTTCATACCATTGGATTATGATCTATGATTGAGCAAGAACCATTGATCATGATCTATGAGGTTGAATTTGATTGGTTGAGAGGTCAACTATGGTTAAATTTGACAATCTCACAGACATAAAAAATGTTCTCATAAATGTCAAATGATGAGAGCGTGACTATCATATTTAAGATCACGAGGTTCCTTTCACTGAATGACAACATGCTGTGCATTGTGTTCTTGGTGCTCTTAGGACTTTGTGGTCGATGCGGTTCATTAGATCAAGCTAGGTGATGAACATGAACCATTGATTGTGATCCAAGAGGTGTTCTCTAATTGGCTTAGCTTTAGGGGCTCTTTGATCTCGCACCATAGGATCAAGGTTTCCATGTGAACGTGGATAGTTAGATCATGTAAGATGCATGAACATTAAGTTAATCCATTATACAGACAGGCTTAAGATGAAGGGTTAACCTTAGATTAATAATATTAAAACACACTATTGTCTAAGTTTTAATGTGATAAGCCTAAGGTTTAAATGTTTAGAAGGTCCCCTTTTAGACTAAGGATAAAAGTTTGGATGGGGTTTATTTTGAAGACCTCACTAACATCAAAGACAACCTCATGAAAATCAAATGATGGGAGCGAGGTCATCAAAATAAATGCCATATAAACTTTTATAGTAAGCAGGGTTTAGTGCATAGTCCGTTCTAAGATGATCTCGCACTGTTGGATTGCGTCTCTAGGGAAGCAAGAAATGTTAGATGTACATATAAGTTAAGACATAAAATTAGAGCATGACACGTGTATTGATTTATACTAAATTTTAGGATCCTACAGGCATCATCCATGTTAAACAAATACCAAGACATTTCAAGATTAAAACTTAGGCTAAACATTGATAAGGTCTTAGTCTAGGATGAAAAGGGGCTTGTGGACATAACATTTAATGAGGTTAGGAGGGTTTTAAAAGGGAGAAGGAACATAAAAGGGGACCCTAATAATAATTTTACATCAAGGTTTAGACATGTTTAATAACATTATCGAGCCTGAATGTAAAATTAGACTTAGGATTTTTTTTAAAAAAAAAGACCAATTCCCGCTAAATTTTCTCTTGCAAAAATTTGAATTTGAACCCTTAAGGTTTTTTGCTTAGGAACCCTACCTTCCTCCATGAAACCTACACTTAGTCATCCAAGGGTAATCATCAATAGGGTTATCTCATAAAACATAATTAAACATGCAAGGACCCATCCCTTTTTAGGTGGATGATCTTCAGATTTTAAAAGAATAACCTCATGAAAGCCAAATCGGGATACATATGTTTTGAAACATTTACAAGGGTCCCTATTTCAAAAATAATAAAAATGGGGTTTGTTGGTCCCAACAACACTATCTTTAAACGTAGAAGAATGCCTTGATGGAATTACATGAAGGAATATAAATGGCTAGGCAAGAGCTTGACCATGAATTAGAGTAAGTAAATGAACTACATTTTCAATATTTGGATCAAATAAAGGAACAAAAATGAACCATTCATGTTCCTCCAAAAATTGAAACTGAGGTCCAAAATGCTACTTCCAAATTATACAACATTCTTGAGGCCATTACTAAAATAGGGGAAAAGTTGACTCCTCCCTTGGTTGGGACCCATAAATTGTTTAATTCTTTGAAGAAAGATGATAATAAGTTGAAATTATTTATTCTTTATACAACTAATAAGACATACATCCACATTGATCTGATGGCACCATTAGAGGATTCAAATTCTCTCAACTTAGTAGTTATAAAGACTTAAGAAGTTAGGAATTAGATCGTGGTAGTTGAGGCTATAATGCTTAAGTATAATAAACATAAAAGTCTCATTTTGCAGATCTTGGGAGAGCTAAAAATCTCACAAGAAAGAGACTTAGCAGTCTAACTTATAAGTAGAATTAGTTTTGACCAAATTCTTCAACAAACTTTGACCAACCTCAATCAAAGTATTCAAAGACTTTCATTGGAGGAGATTGAGGCTGACCTAAGTTTATCAAGGAAGAAGGTGATGGAGGTAGAAATTTTTGGAATAAAATTTAGAAATATAAAAGTTGAGCATGCAAAGCTCTTAGAACAAGTAAAAGGTGGGAATAAACCTCCATTATTGAATATGGATATTATTTGATATCAACATGACCTCGGGGATAAACACTTTCAAGTTTTGGAAGCAAAGAAGAGAGCTAGTACTTCAAATTCTAGTTTAGTTCAAAAATCTGCCTCAATACCTCCAATAGTTAGAAGCGTGTTGACCACATCTTATCAACCTTGAGTTGAAGGCTAATTTTGCACGCATACATGTAAAAAGTACTAACTCTGGTACTCATAGTTTACTTGTATTTAACATTGAAATGTAAAAGTTTCTTGGACTATCTATGTGCATGTACATGTTATATTTCTTTGTACAGGTTGAATTATGTCTAGACATGGTGTTAGTTAATTATATGCATGCGTACATGTAGTTTTGAGACTAAAATTAGAACTATGGTTTTAATTACAATGTAACTATAAGTTTGTATAAAATTGGAGGATTTGACAACCTCTATCCAAGTCTATTTATACATGTATAACCTGCATTCCAAAGGGTTGGAAAAGTTTATCAACACGGGAATAAATTACTTTGATTATCATGCAACTATGTTGATACTCTTTCTTTCCATTTTCGTGCTATTAAAGTTTTGTTTTCTTGGTTGTGTTAACTCATTAATTTGAAGTATGCATAAGCTATTTATAATTTTAATTTTCATCATTGATATGTGTTAATTATAAATGTGCAAATGATATTGAAATTTAGCATTTTCATTTATCAAAGTAATTAGTTAAAATTGTGTTAACATTTTGAGGTGTGCAGGAGTGTTTTCTATCTAGCATAGTCTTTAGGTCTATGCTACTTTTTCCTTATACACCTTGATCCGAGTTGTAAAATCCTAAATAAGGGTGTGCAATAACAACTCTAAAAGGAGAAAACTTTAGTTGAGATCATTAAGTTTGCTATAATTTGTTCCCAGACTCTTTAACTATGTTTGTTTGTAAGTGTGTAATAACTATGAGCAAAAACCACTAGTTATAAAAACACTCATCCACAAAATTTCTTGCCTAGAGCATGAGCCTTAAGGATATAAAACCTTCTTTTATACTCTACCTTTCCCTCTTTTAAAGTTTATTTGGTGATCTACCCACTTTAGATTAATATCCACCCATCTAGCCATCCACTTAGGTTTAATTTTCTAATAGGATTCATTTCACTACATGAACCATCTGATTGTTGGAAATATTGTCATTGGTGTCAAAATTTTAGCATTATTGGTGATAAAGGCCCCATTGCATTTAATATTGTTTGTAATAAATATATCTTGGCTAATATGAGTTAATATTTATTTAATATTAATGAATATATTTTTGGTTGCATATGAGACAAAAGAAGGGCCCATGGAGAAGTCAAACAGCCATGGGATAAAGAGAAAAGAAGGATGGAATGAATTTTTCCATGAAGAGTCATCTTAGAGAATACCAAGAGTCACCAAGTGAAGACAAAAGAGTAAGGGCACAATTTCTCATGAAAAGACACTTTGAGGAATACGAAAGGTCACCAAAGATAAGGACAAAAGTGAGAAAGACGTTTTTGGTCATGAAGGGTCACCACATGACTTTTCAAAGGCTTGAATATGAAGGGTCATACAAGTTTAGCACCATTTTCCATGAGGATTGAAGGGTCACAAAGGGGGAAGGCCAAAGGTCATTTGGAAAGCTATAAAAAAAGGCTTGAGAAGCCATTTGTAAATATGAGAGATAGAGGTTGATTTGATATTGTAATATCTAGCTTAGAGGAGCAATTTTAAAAGATGAATATGATTTGTATTTGTTATATCTAGATTAAAAGATCAAAGGTGAGAGAGAGGAAAGAGATGTTGTATTGATCTATTATTTGTTGAAATAACAACATTGAGAGATAGGTGTGTGGTATACACAAAGGGGTTGGTGCTCCTGTGGGTTGGTGCTCAGCAAAGGGGTGTGGTGCTCTTATGGGTTGGTGCTCATGAATAGTAGTTGGGATGGTGCTCGACAAAGGGGTATGGTGCTCCTACAAGCTTGGCTTACGAATATTGTTTGGGTTTGTGCTCATTCATATACTTGAGATTGTTCTCTATGGTTTTTCTCACATTGGGTTTCCACGTTATATCTGGTCTCTCTCTATCTTGTGTGGTGTTTATTGTTTGAATTTTATTGCATATCTTGAATGTGTGATTAAGTGAAATTTAGTTTAATTTTTTTTATAAGATATATGATATACTGATTCACCCCCTCTTTCAGTATATCCCATGCTTAACAATTGGTATCATAGCAGGTTCCTTTTTGAAAAGTTTTAAAGCTTGAAGGTAGATGAGGAAATCACGATGGCTAGGTCACAGGAAGAGTTTTCTACAAGTAAGGCACATTTGTTTGATGGAACAAATTATGCTTTTTAGAGCATGAGAATGAATGTTTATTTGATGGCCCTTGGATTTGACACATGGAAAGTAGTGGTGGAGGATATGAAGAGCCACAAACATTTGTAATTACTCCAGCAGAAAAGAAGGCAAGTGAATGTAATGTTATTTTATGTGGTTTATTTGAATCTGAATTTGTTAAAGTTATGCAATGTAAATCTGCTCATGAAACTTGGGTAAAACTTGAGAATATTTACAAAGGTGATGGAAAGGTTCAGCAAGCTAAGCTACAGAGTTTTAGAAGGTAGTTTGAAAGTTTGAAGATGGAAGAAGAAGATATAACAAGTTATCTTTTGCGAGTTGATCAAATCGTAAATCAAATTCAAGGTCTTGGAGCAACGTTGGATGAGTCAAAAGTGGTGCAAAAAGTTTTGAGATCTCTACCACTGAGATATGATGCAAAGGTTTCGGCAATCGAGGAGATGAAGAATTTAGCCAAGCTAAAGATGGATGAGCTTCATGGTATTCTCATGGCATATGAGATGTAGACAGAACAAGATAAACCCTTAAAGAGAGAAGCGACTTTCAAGACATCAAAGAAGGAAAAAGATAAGATTCAAGAATCAAGTGATAGTTCCAGTGATGATGAAGATGACAACGAAGCACTTTTCATTCGCAGGCCAAAAAGAAGAACATGTAAATATCAAGGAAAATTACCTTTTAAATGTTTTAATTGTGGGAAGATTGGACATTTTTCAGCTAGATGCCCAGATAAGGTTAACGATGATGAAGAAGAAAAGCCTACATACAAAAAGAATTTCAAAGGCAAATCTAAGAAGGGATTCGAGAAGAAGACCCTGTATTCTAAAGATCCTAGCTCAGGCAAAAATAGTGGAGTCAGTGATTCAGAAGATGAAGAGATTCTATTCATGGCCATACATGAAGATGATCAAGAAGAAGAAGAGGAGGAAGCTGAAGTAGATATGAAAGGAGAACTCAATTGTGCCCTAGAAGAGTTAGAAGCTATTCAGAAGAAGAATCGAAAGTTAAAGTGCCAGATCGAGAAAAATGGACAAGAGTCAAAGGAAATGATTGAAGATCTACAAACACATTTTGAAGAAGCCAAGAAGAATGAAGAAGATCTCACAACACAATTGGAAATAGCAAGAAAATATTGTGAAAGGTATGTTATTGAAATTGCCTCCTTAAAATAAGATATTAAGAAAACAGTCAGTGATAAAGTAGTCAGTGATTCAAAATTTGAAGATACCACTAACATGCTGAATAAAATATTGGAAAGTCAAAAAACAAATTCAGATAAGATAGGGATCGGATTTGAAAATAAAAAGAGCTATGCTGAAGCTCTTACACAAGAGGAAACAAAAAGGGGAGAAGTGAAGAATATAGAAGACATTCCAAACAGAGAAGGCTGGAAAGAACAAAGCTACAAAAGGCAACCAAGTCAGAGATATACAGACATGTCTTATTTTTATGGCTATTGTTTTTATTGTAATGGATATGGTCACAAGAAATTAGAATATAAAAAAAGAGCTAACAATTTCAGAAATAAAGAGAAGGAAAGTCAAGTAGAGTCAAGTAGAAGCCACAACTTTTTTGCTCCTCTATCAAGCTTTGATGAAGAGACCATAGTATGCTAAGAGTGCAACAACTTCGGACACATAGCTCGGTATTGTAGAAGCATGTTCAAGTCAGTCAAAAAGGATAAGAGTTTCAAAGCACCATTCATCAAGAAGAAGGTTTAGACATGTTCATGGCAGAAGAAACAACATAAAGATTCTATGATGGTTCAGACAGCCCTGCATGTAAGAGGTAAATATCAGTCATGGTTAATTGATAGCGGATGTTCGAGGCATATGACAGGTGATAAAAGTAAGTTCATATCTCTAAATAAGATCAATGGTGGTACAGTGAGATTCGAAGACAAAACCACTGCTAGGATAGCCAGAAAAAGTATTTGAATTTGGATTATGGTAGAACTAAGACTAAAAATGTTTTATATGTAAAAGGTCTTAAGCATAATCTGTTAAGTGTTAGTCAGATATGTGATCAAGGATATACATTAAAGTTTCATAAAGAAGGTTGTGATATTAGAAGAAAAGATTCAAATGAGTTGATTGTAGATGCTCGAAGGACAGGGAACAATGTGTATGTATTGTCAGATATCTTTTCAAAGGCACGATCAGAGGATACATTCAAAGATCAGCAAGAGGAGTTGAGAGTAATTTGTATTACTTCCTGCCATTGATGTTCAACATCAAGTGAGGGGGAGCTAAGTGTTAGCTCCAGATAGGCCCTTTGCCATTGATGTCAAAGGGGGAGAATAACAAGTACAAGTGTAGAAAATAGGTATAGGGAATAGGTACAAGTTACTACAGTAAATGAGAGTTATTGTATGTTTTTAGATGACAGTATGTTCAAGTGACAAGATATGGCAGTTTCAAGATTGAGGTTGCCATCAATGACAAAGGGGGAGATTGTTGGAAATATTGTCATTGATGTCAAAGGTTTAGCATTATTGGTGATACAGGCTCCATTGCATTTAATGTTGTTTGTAATAAATATATTTTGGCTAATATGAGTTCATATTTATTTAATATTAACGAATATATTTTTGGTTGCATATGAGACAAAATAAGGGCCCATGGAGAATTCAAAGAGCCACGAGATAAAGACAAAAGAAGGATGGGATGCATTTTTCCATGAAGAGTCATCTTGGAGAATACCAAGAGTCACCAAGTGAAGACAAAAGAGTAAGGGCGCAATTTCTCATGAAGGGACACTTTGAGGAATATGAAAAGTCACCAAAGATAAGGACAAAAGTGGGAAGGACATTTTTGGTCATGAAGGGTCACCACATGACTTTTCAAAGGCTTGAATATGAAGGGTCATACAAATTTGGTGCCATTTTTCATGAGGATTGAAGGGTCACAAAGGGGAAGGCCAAAGGGCATTTAGAAAGCTATAAATAAAGGCTTGAGAAGCTATTTGTAAATATGAGAGATAGAGGTTGATTTGATATTTTAATATCTAGCCTAGAAGAGCAATTGTGAAAGATGAATATGATTTGTATTTGTTATATCTAGCTTAGAAGAGCACAGGTGAGAGAGAGGAAAGAGATGTTGTATTGATCTATCATTTGTTGAGATAGCAACATTGAGAGATAGGTGTGTGGTATACACAAAGGGGTTGGTGCTCCTGTTGGTTAGTGCTCACAAATTGTTGCTGGGTTGGTGCTCAGTAAAGGGGTTGGTGCTCTTGTGGGTTGGTGCTCACAAATAGTAGCTGGGTTGGTGCTCAGCAAAAGTGTGTGGTGCTCCTGTGGGTTGGTGTTCATGAATAGTAGTTGGGGTGGTGCTCGACAAAGGGGTATGGTGCTCCTGCAAGCTTGGCTTGCGAATATTGTTTGGGTTTGTGCTCATTCATATACTTGAGATTGTTCTCCATGATTTTTCTCACATTGGGTTTCCACATTATATCTGGTGTCTCTCTCTATCTTGTGTGGTGTTTATTGTTTGAGTTTTATTGCATATCTGGAATGTTTGATTATGTGAAATTTGGTTAAATAAATTTTTTATAAGATATATGATATACTGATTCACCCCCCCTTTTAGTATATCCCATGCTTAACACTGATTAACAACCTACATGCACAACTTGCTATTTTACCACCCAGTTGTTTAAGCCATACTTGTACTTTATGCCCTAAAGTGGATATTACCTCTATTATGATCTTTAAATTTTAGAGGTCACCTCATTAAATATTGGGGTGTACAAAAAACCCACATCAATAGCAAGTTAGTACAAGGAGAAGGGTCAATATTCCTAATATAATAGGTTAACCCTCATGTTTGGGTTGTGCAAAATATACCCAAAAGAGTGACCATATATATGGCCTAGGCTAGTCTATTAGTTTCACCTTTGATGAATCATATAAGGCCTAGATATGCACCGATTATCCCTATAGTACCCCAAGCTAGAACGCCATCTCAAGTGAGGAACACTCAACCTATTAATCATCCTATGGATCAATAACCACCCTGGTTGGTTGGATATGCTATTTCCATCCTAGGGGATGTGCATGATTTACCTAGGAATTCATAAAAATATCTTCCTTATTTCTCCCCTTTGGGAGGAAGAACAACAAAAGAACACATCAAGTCTTTAAAGGATGATTTGAGGTTAATGAATGTCACTGATGAAGATGTTGCATGAAGACTTTTCCCTTTCATAGTATAGGATGCCACTTATGATTGGTACACCAATCTATAAGATAACTTCATTACTTCTTGGAATGAGTGTCAAACAACTTTTATTTTCTAATTTAGGTAGGTTACCAGTCCTAGTTTGGTATACCAGCACTTTACTAACATGAAAAGGGAGCCTAATGAACTAATCTAGAGTTTCAATGCAAGATTTTAGAAGATGTACACCTAGTTAATTCAAACATACAAACTTAAATAAGATTTGGCATTGGATATATACAATAATACTTTAGACCCTATTACTACATTATTTTTATGAAGAGTTGCTGCTATCAACACTTTATCATTAGTATATGAAAAGGCTATCAAAATTGATGGAAAACTCAACCCTCATATACCAGGGACCTATAACATCAGTGTTGGTCTCCAAACTTTGAAGCAAATTCCTCATGCAAAGCAAAATGTTCCTACATTCAACCAAAATTAGTTGTAGACACTACCCCCTATCATGCTAACATCAAATCACAATTATAATTACTTGAACAATCATGCAAAAATTAATGGTCACTAGCAGAACCATCATTTGATTCCATTAAATATAATAATTGCTTAGGGCATGGATTCCACCAAAATAGAGTTGGACTCTATACAAATAATGGTTCTAAAATTGAGTAATGACTTCTTGGGCATGTAGAGAATGATGAGTAATGCTAATGGCCAGAATAATAATCAAAATTTTTGGTTTCTTAGATATAATAGACATTTTAATAGGTTTACAAATAATACAAAGCCATCTAAAAAACTTCCAAAAATCAATATAGTGGAGATAACCTTACCCAATTGACGTAGAGTTCACAATACATCTCAACATGGTGAAATTGATTGTATTAAATTTTGTGCAACCTTTGAGATTTTTCAAAGGGAGATGGTGAGGCAAGATTTGATGAATAACCCACTAGAGTTTCACCATGAATCTGGCTCATTAAACACTGCTACGGTTTTGGAAACTCATGAGTTTCCTTTCCCAAGTGAAGGCCACAACACATCAGAAGATAATACTGATGAGATTTATGTTTTTTAATAGTGTCAAAAGAATGGTTACAACTTGAGGAATAAGCAACCCTTCAAAACATCTACTCCTTCAAATAATATGACTATTCCACTGAATCCAAAGGCTGATAACAATCCACCTCCCCCAAAAGGGAATGATCAACCCTAAAACAAAGAGGAATAAAAAAAAGGATACAACATTGTTGAAGACATGAAGAAAATAAAAGCCAATATCACTCTGCATAAAATGGCCCAAATTATTGAACATAAAGAACTCTTATGGAGATTCATCACAAGAAAATACCCTATAGAGAATACAAAAGTAGACAACACAATTGTTATATAGAAAAACAAGTTTGAGGTTCCTCCTTTCATTCTTAACTATCAGGGCATTCAAAAAAAATATTCATAACTATTTAATTGATTATGGAGCATCAACCACTATGATGCCTACTTCCATTTTCCAAAAGCTTGGCTTAACTCCAAGCCTATCAAATATGATAGTCTCATAGTTAGACAAAATAGTGGTACCTGTGATTATAGAGCTGACTAATGTGCACATTCAAGTAGCATCTAAATCATGAGTACAAATGACCATTGATATATTTATGGTGGATATTACTAAAGGGTATGGACTACTATTTCATAAAGACTATTCAAAGATGCTGAATGGATATCTTTCAATGGATTTTTCTCATATTTGGCTGTTGTAATCACCTAAAGTGGTAATTAGATGCTAATAAAGTCGCTTGAGTTACCATATACTTAAGCTATCCATAGACCTATCCTTGAACATTAAACTTATTTTTTCAGTCATTCAGTAGTCTACAGTCACCTATAGCCAGTCATAACATAGTTCCAAAACCATCATCTTAGACCCCAATCCAACTTGCTTAGTAGTCTACAAAGAGGACATTAGCACCACATTTGGAACACTACAACTACATGGTTCTTGTGTACCCAACTAAGTACTATTGTCTTTAGCCCTAGATCTTCCAAATAGATAGTTTTTAAATGTTCATCCCTCCTAAGGTTAGCCTAAGTGCATTTTCTTATCTCTGTACAAGCAACAAAACCCTATACATACAAGTCTAATCTAACTTTATTTAATAGATATAAAATAGATGTAAAAGTTATTCAAATCAAAGATAAAGTTATGAAAAATCAAGGTATTTAATTCTTATTTTGTCCTAATTTCTACAGACTACCATTTAAAGCAACCCTAAGCCTAGTTTTCAAATATTTTAAATCTCAAGCACATTCAAGGAATCCAAAACCACTCTCATTCTAGCATTCACTTGCGCTTGCATCAAACATTAGGTTGGAGAACTACATCATGCTTGATCCCTCTTCAGAGTATTGATATGTAGGAAACCCTTTACATAGTTGGGTGTTGAGGATGTATAGTCATCCTACTAACACAAAAAATTATTTTTCATGCCATACTTACAAGGATGACTAGAATTTTCACTTTAAATTAGGTGTTCTAAGCACAACACAGAGCTTTAGGTTTTGGTCACATAGGAACATAACATACAGACACAAGTGTATGTGCTCTCATAAAATAAGAACAATATTGTAAAGGAGACATTAACATCACATTGAGGACACTCATATAGATGGATCTACTATTCATACTGGGTGATACTATGTAGATGAACACTAGAATCCTATTGATGATACTAACTACTACTCAGATCTCAACTTGCAGATCCTAGATCATCTGTGATAGTTTTCAAATAAGCCTTTATTTATCCCTATTTGTTGCTATAATTAGAAATTCAAATAAGGTCAAAGGTAATAAAAATTTATTACTTAATTATTACTTATTTATTCAACTGATTTAGGCATCTTAGCCCTTTAATCTAAACATAAGATTTACATTATAAAATCCAAAAAGGTTAAATTATTTGGTGAACCTAACTTACTTTGAATATTACTCCAAACCCTAATTTGCATTAATTCTAATTTTTGTGCAATAAATCAGGGAGGCATACTTTTAATTTTCTAATTTTTTTGACAATCTAGCTAGTTAAATTAATTTCATATTAAGGTTTCAATTTATTTATATATAATTTAAATTTGTTGCAAAGAAACCCTAGATTCAAAATCAACCCTAACCCTAGACATATTTAGTGTTTGTATCTTTTTTTATTTATACTGAGATTTTATTTCCAAAATTCAGATTTCAAATTCATATATCTTATAATTCATATAATCATGATCATAATGACAAAAAAAATCAATCACTTTTTATTTCAAAGTATAATATTTTTATTTACATATTTGTTCCCTTTAATTCAGAATAAACTCAAAAAAAAAGCACAAACACATGTATAGATGATGTTTTATATCAATTAAAAAATATGTCATATATCATAGCATGTTATCTTTATCCTATATAGAATTCCATTAACAAATAAACCCATATACATATAGAGGATTTTACACATAAGCTAACAACCATGTTTCAAGTTTCAATGTCATATCTTATACACAAGAAAGAGTCTCTTTCTCCTCCTCATCTCTATGAGGATGATAGATACTTTCCATCTAGCTAGGTCCATGCTGTCATCCCTCCATGAGATGATGTGGCCTATACCAATGTCACTAATCCCCATACTCAACCTCTTCACACTTCTTCCCTATAGAGTGTGTGCCTACATGTTCAAATATAAACAACTAGGGTTTGCACTTGTGAAACTCTATATGATTAAATTATCAGTATGAAAAAGATAATTATAGTTCTAAAAAATCAAAATCAACTACTATATGAAAAATTACAACATTGAAAAAATTTACAAGACAAAGGCCTCTAGGGCACAATAGTGTAAATCATGTTTATACATTTTTAACTAGTCAAAATGTGGCAAACAATGTTACATATTAGAACATAAAATCACAACAAAATACATCTACACCTAGTGATTCAAAAAGTATTCAAAGTTAAAATAAGAGTTTAAGTGAGATACTAAGATAAATGATTAAAGCTAAGTTGATCAACCTATCTCCTCTACACCCAATGAGGAGATCCAAATATTTTTTGTGTATATCATAAAATGTATGGGCACCACACATATTCATGTTTAGTATTAAAAAAGAAAATACAATAGATAATGGATACAAATGACTCACATGGTGACAAATCATCCACACATACAATGACACATATACCAATTTAAAAAGATTCAAATTCATAAATAGTACAAAAATGGTTACCAAAGCATAACTTAAAACCATAAAATATTCCAAAAGCACAATCACAATAAGAAATAGTACAAAAAATACAAGTAAATCAAGCAAATATACCTCTCCAAAATGAGGCTCAATGTTCAATATGATATAATTTTGGTCACAAATATCTACAAAAATATGGTTATCATGGTCAAGGTTTGGGAAAACAGGCCCAAGACATCACTAATCCTATTCAAGTAGTTGATAATGCTGGTCAAAAAGGTTTGAGATTCATTGAATATCCTAAAGCACATCATTCATAGACATAGTTTATCAAGGCGAAGCATCCAAATACATAGGAAATGTTAGTGAAAAAACAAGAACTTAAGTTGCAACGTCAAAATCATGCTCAACAAACAAGCATTCTTAGAATAGGTTTTTTAGCGCAAGAGCATTCATAACACCATATGTATACAATAAGCACAGTTTCAAAGGAAAAAATCACAATCAATATGCCAAAGCACAATTTAGAAAGGTCAAATCCACAATATGAGGAAATTTCTTCTAACACACTAGGTTATTATAATTTTGATGTGGAACAATATTATGATTATAATGATGAACAATACTAAAATTACCACTACAAAAACATTCAAATACAACATAATAATCACACTACATTAGAGACTACCATTCCTATTTTTGACACAGGCCACAATGATAGAGAGTCTCTCATGAGACTAATTGGTTAGTATGGATCATATCCTTGTATATAGTTCATTTTCTCTCTAGCTCCTTGTACATATTTTATTTTCATTTGCTTGTACATTGATTATACTCAAAAAACACAAAAATAATATAACATGTCAAAATACAAAAACACTCAAATATTTTAAAAATATAAAATTTTATAGATTGTATGAATTGCTATGTTTACATTTTTACTACTTGCTAGATATTGCATATTGATAGTTATCCTAGTATGGTTAATTTTATCATACACATATGCTTCACTTATTCTTGTCGAGTTCTTGTAGATTATAGATAGGACTCTAGTCTATTACACTGATCTGAACCAATTATCATCTATCCATTAGGGGTATTTACACTAATCCAAGTTCATACATATGACACATCCACCCACTTGGAGACATCTCCTACATACTTTCGATAACCAAGTTTTATCTTTACATACTATACATTCTAATTTATAAATTGATTTATATTGATATTGATCATTACTCCTCATTGCTCAATTTTTTTTTGCTGACTATTACTAGTTAGACTCAATATATATGCATCTTAGCATCTACATAGATTTCTATTACATAGTTATACATGCTTTCATTTGTAGTTCCTAGATTATATTTGATTGTGTTTCCTATACTTCTTCCATCTTTGAGGGAATTTGAATATGCAATTGTTCTTTGGATTCTACACCACTTCTCTATTTGTATGACTTGGACATGTGCCCATGTCCCTTATGTGTATTTTTTGTGCTCTTATATAAAGATATTTGAGCATGTCCTTGTATGTATTCATTCTCAAATTTAGTGACATGTGCCTATGTATATTGTATTGTGTCCTTTTGGCCTATCTATCATGTGCCTCATGTGATTGTATGTTTGCTTCCTTGTATGATTTTACACCATGACACTTGAATTTGATTGTTACACACATACACACACCAATTTTTGATGTCATGAGGGACCTCACGCATCTACCCTTCCTACTTAAAAGCCTTGATAGACATCATACCCCATACCCTTAGGTAGTTACTTAGATTTTGATGTTATACATTGATTACATCTATCTTGACACCCTTGTGTAATGCTAGATTACAACATGCATCTTACATTTCCTACTTATTCTCAAATATATTTACATTATGGTGTTATGTTTTTACATTATATTAGGATATCATGCAAATTCTATAACTAATAATTTTTTTAGAGATACATATTTAAAAGGTAGTTCTTACACAAGTTTTACAACTACCTTCAAAATAGTGGGCATTCACAGGGGGTTGCCATAGAGATCAAGTTCTTACATTGCTTTTTATAGATATATTTTAGCACACTAGATTAGTTTTCGATATCAGACTCAGGGTAGACACATAATAAAATAGAGACTCAATATTTAGTTCATATCACACATAAATCAAACTAGACAATCATTAGAACCTAGATTATAATATTAGCACCACTTGACACTACTATCCACTACTGGGTGCTGCTATCCCATAACCCTAGCTTCAGAATAGTCTAAATCATTTTGACCAATATACTAAGTTACAATACAAATTTACATAGATACAATAATAGGTTTGTTAGTTTTATTGAAATTTAATTTAGATACATTTATTTTAGCTCAGATTCATATCAATTGCTCAGATTTGGGGAGATCATGCACTACATGATCACTCATACATTGAGATCAGTTACACATATTTATCTATTACATACATAATTCAAATTCAATATACTTATATACTAATTAGGGGCATGCACATGACACATTAGTTTTCATATACTCAACTTCAAACAAATTGATCAGATGGAATGAAAAACTCCATGTCATTCTCTATGTTGTATACACTTGCTATCATATTCTAGGTTGTCACTAGATTCATGCCTTACTTCATCTATAGTGGTTGGCATTCTTGAGTGGCCCAAAGCTATCTAATATACCTGAGTGACCATGAAGTTGAATACATAGTTAAATTTACTCAATTATATACTTTCATCACTTTTCATAGTTCAGTTATAGATGAATCTACTTCACATAGGGGACAATGATGGAGTCATGACCTACTTGAGTTCTTGATCCACCTACATGAGAGGGTTAGACACACTTATAGTGTTATCCAAGATATTCATAAAGATTACGTTCCACTGAGTAAGGGTGGGCAATGATGGAGTCAAAACTAGATCAAGTTATTGAGCCACCCATATGAGGATTGAGCAAGCTATCACTTTAATTTAATATATTCAATGATATGATCACTATGAACACTCACACACACATGATATTACTTTGGATCATGTTCTACATATACAAACTTAGATTTACATATTCAAACTCAACTACACAGGCTTCACTTCCAAGGTAAGTTTAGGTACATTTCTTTTTCTTTTATACTAATCATTTCACTTTGCTTCATTATTATTATAAAGTGGGGTAAATGTAATCACATAAAAGTGATAATTGGATGATAAAAGTATCACTTGAGTTACCTTATCCCTAAGATAGCCATAGACCTATCCTTGAGCATTATACTTACTTTTTCTAGTCATTCAATAGACCACAATCACCTATAGCCAATCATAACATAGTCCTAGAACTATCATCTCAGACTCCAATCCAAATTGCTTAGTAGTCTGTACAGAAGATATTAGCACCACATTTGGGATATTACAACCACATGGCACTAGTGTCCTCAATTAAACACTACTATTCTTAGCCATAGCTCTTCTCAAAAAATACTTTTTCAAATGTGTGCCCCTCCTAAAGTTGGCCTATGCTCATTTTATTATCTGCACAAGCAAAAAAGTCTATAAATATAAGTCTAATCATCCTCTATTCACTAGATGAAAAATATATATAAAAGCTATTCAAACCAAAGACAAAGTTGAACAAAAATAAGGTATTTGATACCTATTCTATCCTAATTTATATATACTACCATCTAAATCATCCCTAAGTTTAATTTTCAATTATTTTAAAGCTTAAACACATTCAAGGCCACTTTCATTCAAGCATTTACTTGCACTTGCATCAAACACTATGTGGGAGAACTACATCGGGCTTGATCTTTATTCAAAGTATTGGTATGTAGGCAACTCTATACACATTGGTGTGTTGAAGATGTCCAATCCATCTTACTGACATACACAAAATTATTTCTCATGCCATACTTGCAAGGAGGAGTAGGGTTTGTGCATCAAATTAATTTTTTTAGGTATAATACAGAGTTCCAGGTTTTGGTCACACAAAAATATGACCTACTAACACAATTTTAGGTACCCCTAAAAAACAAGAATAATCCTACAAAGGGGACATTAGTGCCACATTGAGGACACTACACATATATGTCACTACTATCTATACTAGGCACTATTATCCAATGAGTAGACAAACACTAGAATCTTGTTGATGACACTAATAGCTATTCAGATCTCATCTTTTAGAACCTAGATCATCTATGACAGTTATTTTTTAGATAAGTATCTATTTATTACTATTATTACAAATTTAAACAAGGGTAAAGGTCATAAAAAATCAATCTTTAATTATTACATATTTATTTAACTAATTTAAACATCTTAGCCCTTTAATCTAAACATAGAATTTTTATTGTAAAATCTTAAAAAGTTAAATCAACCACCATGGAGAGGCCTCCCAAATCAGATTTGAATTGATCAAGAGCTCAGGATGAAGCATCCCATCATGGAGTATAATGTCAGGACTGAACAAGTAAGTAATGAATCTCCTAGCCTTGGAATTTATACCTTTACCACACAATATGAAAGACATAAACTTGAAAGCCAAGGACCTTTCCAACTGTAGACCCTTCATTTTGATGGTGCAAGATCCAAATAAGGATCAGGCATAGGTATTGAATTAGTTGATCCATAGGTCAAAAAGTTTCTAATAGCATACATTTTATAGTTCCCTTATACCAATAATAGGGTGGAATATGAATCATAGATTTTAGAATTACAATTTTCTCTCAAAAATAATGTTAAGAAATTATCGATATATGAGACTCAGAGCTAGTGATCAATTAGGTCAATAATAAATACTATTGCAAACTATCATATTTAAAAAGATACAATCACAGAGCATGGGATTTAATTGAACCCTTTGAGGCTTTCAATATAGTGGCAGTCCCCATAGAGATAAAATTAAGCTATAGATTTACTGGTTGCTTTGGCTACCAACTGAGCACCTCTACAAGAATCCAAGGTACACAGGTTCTCTATTGAGATAGTAACTTATCCTTCTATTCTTGATAATGTGAAGTATTTCCAAGTCTTTGATGATGACTAGCAAATCGTATAATTCCTGACTAACTCAAGGTAATTTGAGTTTCAAATCATCAATGCCAAAGAAATTAGTTATCTATATCAAGAAGAGTCAGATGAGAAAGGTGTAATTCACCTTAAATAAAACCATCTTCCACTTGGAATGGTTTTCTTAGAAAGGACATTTACTATGGATCCCTAGGAATAATAACAAAGGCAACCTAAAGTTAGCAAATTTGAGTTTAAAAAGGAAAATTTAGGAGATGAAAGTTACTAATGCTACGTTAACATTAGCCTTAGCTACACTCAAGAGGAAAGACAATGGGTGAAGGATTTAATCACCTAATACAATGATGTAATTTCATGGATATATGAAGACCTAAAGGTTTATACCCCAAAGGTCATCACCCATACAATCTTGATGAAACTAGACCACAAGCTATTTAGGCAAAGACAAAGGCTAGTAAATTCTATCATAGAGCCTCTTATTCAAAAGAAGGTGGAAAATTTGTTGAGTGAAAAAATAGTTTTCTCGATCAGACATTCCATTTGGGTGGCCAATTTGGTCCTAGTTTGGAAGAAGATTGGGAAAATTAGACTGTGTTAATTTTATAAACCTAAATAAGGCATCTAAGAAAGATAAATAACCATTACCTTCTTTGGATGAGGTTATTTAGTAAGCAACTCTGAAATGATGTCTTTCTTAGATATATTTTTAAGTTATAGCCAGGTCCTAGTTGAGTCTGAAGATATGATGAAAATTGTATTTATCATAATTTGGGGTACCTATGTGTACAAGAGGATGGCATTTGACCTAATTAATGCAAGAGTTACCTTTCAATGAGTAATGAATCATTCATTCTAAGGGCTAATAGGTAAGTGTATAATCATCTACATGGATGATCTCACTATCTTCTACAAAAATAGAATTGACCACGTAAGTCATCTACAAACAATCTTTGAGAGATGCAAGAGGTTTGACATCTTGCTAAACCTAAAAATGAGTATATTTGGTATTGATGAAGGTAGAATATTGGGATATATTATTAATAATGAAGGGATCACCATTGATTCAGATAGAATCCAAAGGATTTTAAAGCTCCCATTCCCAAATAATAAGAAGGAGCTCAAGTCTTTCTTTGGAAAAGTAAATTTCATGAGAAAGTTTATTTCAAGTTTTAAAAAAATTATTAGACCTTTGAATGCAATGCTTAAGAGGATGTTAAGGTATATTGGACACCTTAAGCCTGAAGTCTTTCCAAGACATCAAATATGTTGTATCTCAATCCCTAGTACCAATCAACCCAAATTTCACCAAGGATTTCTAATTGAACTCATTTGCTTCAGAACATATAATCACTGTAGTGTTGACTCAAAAGAAAGATAAACTGAGCATCCTATTTAATTTATGAACATGACTGTGAAAGATGTAAAGCTTAAATATTATTTTATTGATAAGAAAATATTCACCCTTGTAAAATTAGTGAAAAAATTTCATAACTACATCCTAGAAAATAAGACCATTGATATTGTGCTTGACCCCGCTGTCAAGCACACTTTGGCACATAATTGATTGAGAGAGCGTATAGGTAAATAGATGGAAAAGTTACAAGAATTTTATATAGAGATCAATCTTTCTAATATTATTAGAGGTCAAGGCATTATTCAACTTATGACTGAGTCTAACCCATGTATTACCATTAAAGATGTTTGTGAAACCTAGGTTTCTCGAGAAGATTGGTATACTAACATAATTCAATATTTTCTAATAGGTACTAGAACTCACTAAAAAATGAAAAAGAGATTTGAAGCTCAAAGATGCCCACCACATGATTAGAAAGGGGATTATTTATAGAAAGAATTATGAAGGAATCTACCTGAGATGCGTATCAAAAGAAGAAGCTCAAGAAATCCTATAAAATCTACACCAAAAGATAGGTAGTGGTTATCCATTTGGAAATATCACAACCCACAAGATCCTTAGAATAGGTTATTATTGACCAATTTTCTTCAAGGATGCCCACATTCATGTAAATAAATGCTATATTTTAGCAAAAAAATAGGTACATGAAGTAATGTCAGTGTAATCAGTTATTGAGGGAAGACCATTTGTCTAATGGGGGCTGGACTTCATTGGTGCTATTAACCCAAATTATTTAATATGCCATAAATTTTTGCTTACTTCCATATATTACAACACCAAGTAGACTAAATCAATAGCCACTCATAATTATAGAGCACAAGATATAATAAATTTTTTAGAGGAGCACATCACAACTATATTTGACACCCCCATTTCTCTAGTTTGTTACTATGGGTTGACATTTCAATTAGATGAATTTATAGAATGGGCCCATGATAATAGAATCACCCTCTAATCATCTTCTAATCATTATCCTCAGGGAAATGGGTTGGCCAATTCAAAAAATAATAGCCTTATTAATGCTATAAATAAATCAACTACATATAAATCTATAGATTGGCATAATTTATTGAACTATGCCTTATGAGTAGATCGAATGAGATATAAGCAATCCCTCAAGGCCTCACCTTATTTACTAGTATATGGGTGACAACCGGTATTCCTAATCATGCTTAAGTTAACAACTTATCAATTCTTATAACAATACAAAGAGTTGAATAAAAAAATATAATCTTAATTATTGGATATAATAAAGATAGAAGATTCAAGGACTGAAGCCCTGCAAAATTTCAATAAACATCAAGATGTAGTCAGAAGGTGGTTTGATAGAAGAGCAAAATTTAAAGCCTTTAGAATATCTAACTAGGTGATTTTATGGGATAGAACCCATGAAAAAAGGACAACATGATAAGTTTACCTTACTATGGATTGGATCCTATCAGATTTTAGAAATCCTAGGTAACAATGCTTTCCATCTGAAGGACCTCCAGGGTAATGAACTAATATATCCAGTAAATGGATAGTTGTTAAAGCATTACTTCATGGCTATATCATTTAGAGGTTTCCTAGAATGAAAATAGAGGTGTGGTAGAGGTAGGACTAGATTAGTTTTCTTGCTTTCTTAGATTAGTTTTCCTACTTTCTTAGATTAGTTTCTCTGCTTTCTAGAATTAGCTATTTGTTTTTGTTTTCTGTGACATCTAATTAAAATTTCCTACTATCACCAAGTAAACATCCAATCTTCTAGGCTTTCAAGGGTCTAAAAAGAAAGTAAATATGGAAAGATAATAGAGAGAAGTACATAATTTGGGTGTGTTTTCAAGTTTTACATCTTGGTGTCTAGGATTTTTAGAGTTTAGATATGCAATGGGAACTCATTCATGATTATATTACAATTGAATACTTCTATCAGTTATGCAAAAAATGCTCTTAGTATTCCATTAAAATTTATAAATTTTTTTCACTCCTTTGGATCAAATGCACTCATGTTAATACTTGTTTAAAGTAATAACCATCGATGTGGATGTAACTGATAAGGACATTATGGCAAAAGAGGTTTTTCACCTACACCAATTCATAGTAGTTTTGCTCTCTTTCTTTCATTCATAAAAAAAGAAAAGAAAAAAACCAATGCATTCTAAAAAGAGTGATCTTATAAAAACTAAGAGAATAAAAAAGGGATTGAAATCTCACATGATGAAATAAGGTCAATGTACTACATATCATGCTGAAATATAAGAGAAGAAGAAGAGGAGGAATCAAAAGTATCTCTATTGGGGCTATGGATGCTTAGCTAGTAGCAGAATAATACCTGAGGTTTCTTGATTTAACGTGCTTCAAAGAACCAAGAATGAAACCTATAACTATTCCAATTCTTTGTTAAATCTTCATAACAAGGGTAAAGTAAAATCACTTTATCACACATAGATCTAAGGTACCAATAAGACAAACATGTTGTATGGTCTAGCTGAAAGTCTCTTTTATGTCTATTATTCAAGTATTTTCTTATGATATGGTTCATGTTTGATTTGAAATTACCAACCAAAATTTCTGGATTCTCGAATACTAGAGAGTGTTCCCTCTATAAGTCACCATCTATTGTACTCAACATACCCCCATTTTTTTTTCTTGAAATAGGGACCCACTATGCCTTGTAGATGTCCAAGATTTTTTATGAGGTTTTAATTCTAAGAACCACTATGTGTTGCATCTAAATTTTTCTATCTATAAAATACAAGCGAATGCATTTTTGAATTGTAGACTAACTTATTAATCTCTTTTAAATGTTTTGCATCTATACAAGGTTTTTTGGGACATACACATTTTGGTGTTTAGAATTTGGTATTTGGCCAAAGCATTCAAGAATTTTTTTTGTAAGTTTGGCTCTTCAAAAATATTGTATTTTGGTCTTCATTATTTAGCCTTAGGATCAATTCTTTAGAGGGTTTCTTTGATGAATTTTTTTTGGGTTGTCATACAGTTCAATTCAGTTCTTCAGCAAGTGGCTACTTATGTATTTATTTTTCAAAGTTTTTTGTTTGCAGGTTATGTCAATAGTTCCTTATTCTTCAAAAAATTGGTTTTTGGATATTATGTTTGGCATTTACTTGGTGGATTTTTTCCCCTTACTATTTGGTATTCTACTTTTATGTTCAAGAATTATGTTTAGGAGTCTACCTTTGGGGGATTACATTAGAATTTATGATTCAGAATTGGTAGTCAACAATTAGATCTTCAAGATCTTCATTGGTAAGATAATGGGGGACAACTAATTGCACCATCTAGGACACAAGACCATCATGGCCTACATCTCAGGAGATGAATTCTAAAGGTATTTATCTTTTCTAGTTATATATGCCACTTAAAATTTTCATAGGGTGGTAGGGTAGAAGGAAAACAATTTAGTTATCAAGACAATGAGCAAGTGGCTTTTCCTTGGGGGGATTATCATCCCAAAGGATAAAGACCCCATACTGATCACCAAATTTAGGATGGGGTTTTTTATCAGGATGGACCTCTTAAATAGACTATATGGTTTCTCATACATCTATTTTCTTCACCTTGGATGGGTTCCATTATTAGATATGATGATGACTTCAGACTTGACTATCACCTTAGGGGAGATAATCAACATCAGGCTAAGAGAATAGGTTTTATATAAAGATAAGCAGCTTTTTGGTGGCCACTTATACATGATGTCATACCTCTTAGACATTATGATGGGAATGATATATATTCACTATGGGTCACTCTAGGATCTAGATCTAGGCTACATCAAAAATCATATTTACGATTATTATTCATTTGTGCACATATACTCATTTTCCAAGAACATCACTCATATTATAGAATATGTGTACCCATATGTATGGCAAGGAATTTATGAATCCCCACTACCCAGGGTATTCTTAAAAACACATTAGCACCATGAGGTGACTATTGGTTATACCTAGATTACATAGTGATTATGGTTGCTGGTAACAAAGTCAACCCCTTACATCTTCTCAAGTACATGTCAAAAAAGCTAGAAAAATAAGAGATAATACTTTAATTATGGTAGAGCATAGAAAAGGACTTAGCAAAGAAGAAGAATAATACATTCTATGACCCTCATTCGATGATAGGCTGCATGTGCTACACAATTTAGAGGCACTTTGGAGAGGTGTAAAAAATGAGAATGTACTATTCATTTCCCACCTTGACTCACATGGATTGGGATCCCCATGGTATAATATAAAATCATATCAAGGGACTTGGTATTCCATACCAACTGAGCCCTATTATCGTTACTTTCTATTCTTGAATGCCAAGGATGATGCCCAAGTCTTGGAAATGGCACAAACAAAAGGATTAAGAGAAGAGCATCTAAAGACTATACAAGGAGAGCCCCCTATGTATCTATTGTAGATGTATGAATTAGGTTCCCACCCTCAGGTAGATGGGATACCTGAAATTTATAAATCAATAGGCCTCCACAACCATTAACAAAATAAGGAGAGACTTCTCAAGAATCTCCCCAGACATTGAAGGTCTTTAAAAAGGATCTCGAAACAATTAAATCTAGACTTTGAGGAGATCAAGGAGATATAATTTATGTTGACTCCTTAGATTCATAGGTCCCAAACCATCTGGATCCTCCACTTGTGAAATAAATTAAAAGTGAGGAGGTTTCATATGAGCCTATTTAATAGGTCTCCCTCATCGTTGAAAAAACTATTATTTATTATAAGAGGAAACCAAAGCCTCATCTTCTTCCAAAGGACCCAACTATTGGGGAATAACCAACAAGATCTCCTTTAGCTTAGCACCACATATTGAAGGGAAGTATATTAGTGAAGAGAGG